>VZQC01011344.1:7234305-7460195 GCA_009823505.1 Rhizomys pruinosus
TTGGCTTAAAAGGCTAGATTCTTTCTTCCTGAACCAGCTGTATGCAGTCCAGAAGAAGACAGTCTGGATGGGCTTGGTAATCCTTATCAGTTTATTTTCTGCCTTCTGGTATGTGTTACAACTCCTGTCTTTCTTTGGAAAACTATAAATCAGGATAAAGGGTCTGAGAAAGAAAGGATTGTCCTCATTTGTAGTAACTGTAGTGAACAGTTTTACATTAAAATAAGCCTAAAACTGTTTAATTCGACCTTGCAGGTTATGCCTGTTTAACGTATGGTGTTAAGCCCCTCCTCCAGTCAGTATTATACAAGGCTGCTTATACTTTTGTCTAAGCCTTATCTAGAATATTATACAGTAATTAAAGGTGTTAGCCTGGTGGAACTTAGCCTTTCAGGGTGGATAACTACCATACATAAATGCCCATACCAATTCAGCTGAGGGACCTAAGGAACATCTTTGCTCCTTGCCCTCTGAGGTCAACCAATCCTAGGAACTATGTCTGGGGGCATCTCTTGAAATGTCCTGCAATTGTGAGTCACCAGTCCTCCTAGGCAGGGAGGTCTTGGAGACCCACTAATGGGACTCTAGCCAGTGTCCAGTCTGTAAAAAGGAAAGGCTGGTCTAGCAAGACCTGACTTTGTCCTTGTGTGGATGGAACTGGTGATTAAAAAAACCAAGAGGAGCCAGAGGCTTCCCCCCGCAAAGGCCCGAGTGGTCCCTGAAGACCAGATCCGATGGTTAATCTGGGCTAACTGTATGGATTTAGACACCCAAGAAGAAGAGTATAACCAAAAGATAAGTAATCATTATATTTCCTTTAAAGTCTGAAAGACTGTGCCTCCAAATGCTAGACTTTAAGTCATTTAAAATCATATGAGATTTGTTGTTATCAAATAATAAAGTTCCCTCTCTCTCTCTCTTTAAGCTAAGGGAAACTCATACCAAGATTATTAAAACTTGCTGGAAAGCAGATCCTGAGTCCAGACAACACCATAGCCAAATGAACAAAAAGAAAAGCTCAATGGATGCTTCAGAACCCCTCATTGAAAAAAATTCTAAAGGACTTTTAAGTTGGACATTTAATTCACCTTGTTTCTTTCCTGGTTCCCTGTCTAAAAATATACCTAGCTACTCTCTTCACAGGCACTGGCTAAGGACTTTGTTCTCTATCCTTTTGGGGTCTTTCAGATAGATCCACTGAGCAGGAGTACCCCAGTTGCCACCTCCTATGCCCCTTTTCAGCATGGAAGAAGTCAGAGCGGTCAGCGCCCCAATTCCTCCTGGCAATTGGGGAACCCCCCTCAGAAGGTAATGTAATAAGAGTAGGAGCTAAAAATTGGCTAGGCAGATTAGGGTCAAGACCCCCGAAAGGAGACAGTTTCTTCCTCAGCTGAGAACTGAAGACTTCCTAGATCTGCCAGTAAACTTATCCTTCTGGTTGCTCTGACTTGTGGACCATGCATCCTTAACTCACTTGTCAGATTTATTAACCAGTGGATAAAATCCATTAAAATCATGGTACTCAGGACAAGGTATGGCCCTGTACATGGCCCCCCTGAGGAAAAAGACAATGGAGTCTAAACTTAGCCTCCCAGTATACAAGGAAAAAAAGGAAGAGATGCCCACACTGACTCCATTTTGAGTATAGCCACCATTTTAAGCAATTACTGAAAAGCTGCCCAACCCAGGAAAAAGGTTGATTGCTCAAAGACAGTTGCTCAAGGCCTCAAGAACAGCTAAATTAAAGATAACTGTTGATATGTGAGGGCAGATGGACTGACCCAACATTTCTTCATTCCAGTTGCAGGATTGTGTCTAAAGATAACTGTTGGTATGTTCGCCAGAGAGTAGGTGCTGTGTAGATTTTAATGCTTCGCCAACAATATCAGCATGTAGAGCATAAAGGTCCTAAAAATAAAATTAAAAAGGTACTCCGAGCTTTAGTTCTATGATTAGAACTATGTCATAGAGTGCGGAATGAAGGACCCCTGCCCCAAGGTTTTATGCACCCTTAAAATCTGTCTTTAGGAGATAAGGTTTCCCTCCCTGCTTCCTCATACCTGGTGATGATTAATTGAGTCACGCCCGCCTGTGTGTTGCTGGCCTACGTGCCGAGATGATTTTTTACTATTACGCAACCCTTCCTCCATTTCCCCATACGTTGGAATCCCTGCTTTTAAATGTTCCCTATTCCAGTCCCTGGGGGTCGGTCTCCTCTGCCTCTGCGTGGGTTATGAGTCCGACCCCAGTGCACTGGTTCTTTCCTGAATAAACCTCATGTAATTGCAGCGAGAATGGTTTTGGCTGATTTTTGGGGAGTCCTTCTATCCCGAGATTTGAGTGAGAGTCACTCCAGTTTCTGGGGGTCTTTCAGTGGCACACCCCTCTAATCTTGTCATTCAGAAGGAAGAGCCAGGCAGATCTTTATGAGATAGTCATCAACCTGCTCATCTGGGATTACAGGGAGCACCTGCTCTCCTCCCCCCCAAAAGTAACAGCTGGTTTAAGTAGATGAATGTTTTTTTTTTTTTTTTAAATTTACTTTCCCAAATGTTTCCAGTTGAAGACAAATGCTAGGTTGAAATTTCATAAGCTGGGAATAATTCCTTAGCATCTAGAAAGGTGGAAAATTGTATTTGAAGACATTATCTTCCAAAAGTTCTTTTGAAATAGGAAAAAGGACCCTGTTTAAAATTGAACCTTTCCTTTCTTTTTTAATCTGTCAAACAGTTCCAGTTTATAAATATCTTTCAAAACAAATGAGGTGTGTGTGTGTGGGGGGGGGGTAAATCAGCAGGAATGTGTTTAGAGCCATAGAAACCTGGGTCTGGATGAGTATGCTACACTTGTTTCAGATTTTTGAGAGGATTAGGGCCTTTCTCAATTTTGTATTATTTGTGTGCATGTTGTTTATATTAAAGATGCTGTGTTTTGTTATTACCTTGGAAACTGACTCAGCTTCTCCTTCTTCCTATTAGGGTTTAAGGCTCCTAGGAGTTGCAGATAAAAGGATTCATTTTAACAAGTCAAAGGAGGTGATTCACCATTTGGATTGTAAATACATGAAAGTGTCTACAAGGTCTTTATCTGCTTCCGGTCAGCATTTATATTAAATAATAAATTAATGAAGAGAAAACAAAAGAAAGTTAACAAGAAAAGAAATTCAAGACTATAATGTTTTCTTCTTACAATATTAGTATGAAAATTAAAAACAAAATTATAGGTAGGAATGCTGGGCCTTTTTTGCTTGTTTTTGTCTTACTCTAATCATTTTTTTCTATTAGCAAAATGCCTTCAATTGGGAAGTATATAAGTAACAGAAAGGTGTTTTCTCAGAGTTCTGGAGCCTGGGAAACCCAAAAGCCAGCCGCTGGCATCTGTCAAGAACTTCGTGCAAGACACATGGTGGATGGAGCACATACAAAAGGGCTGAACAGATGTTTCCTTTTTTTTTTTTTTTTCTTCTTTTTATTTTTATTTTTCCATTACAGTCCAAGAATTTTTATTTAAAAAACATTGGATAAAAAGATTTTCTGTAGCACTTCCTAGACAGATATATCTACACAGAGAATGGATGAACTAAAAAGAAACTTCATAGTGTTTTCCACTAGGAAATGAAGTTATGAGTAGCGTGAACAAGTGCACAATAGATGGCTCAAAGTTTTCTTCTGCAGCCTAATAAAAAGGTACATAGCAGATCCAACCATCATGTGAGAAGAAACCGAGCTTTCTCATATAATTTTTGAACTATTCCCAAAGTTAGTAAACAAATGAGGAAAAGTGTGATTTTTGTCACATCCCACAATCCTGGGAAATGTAAGTGCTAGGCCTTCAAATTTCTTTAAAATTAAGTTAAAAAATGTTTCTGGACTTGAGATCTTAATGTTACAGAGAACAATGCTGCCTGGTACCATGGGGACCGACTTCCTCAAGGGCATTCACTTCTGACATAATTTTCAGTTAGTTTTCTCTTTATTCAAGGCATTAGATAAAGAAAATGACACCAGTAAAATGTAATTACCTTTTCCCTCCCTCCACTGGTGATTTTTCTGTAAGACTCACAAATAAGACACGGTCCTTTGCCAGAAAGTACCTTGTAAAATTTAACTGCACAATAAGTGTTTCTTGAAATGAACAGACACTGCACCAGTGCGACTACATGATCTTTAGAGAAGGGGCTATGAAAGCAGAGACAGGTAATGCCAATGTACAGCTTTGACCAACACTGTGAGAAGCCATCAAACATAACATTCATTATCATCCTCAGCATTACTACTGTCTGCCAACCAATACTGCAACTTGTAGTCCATTAAAAAAGAAAACATCCTAAGAGTCTACTTCATGAGTTAAACATGTATACAGAACCAAGTATTCAGAAATTAAAAAGAAAAATAGATTTTTCCATAGTACAGGATGGCTGGAGGCAGCTGAGCCTGGAAATACAATTCAGGATTCTCAAACTCAGGCAACAGGCTTATTAACCCTGGGTTTGCTTCAGGAATCACTGAGCTATATATAGCTGAAGGAAGTCCTCAAATCTGTTCACATTATATACAGTTGTGCAATGCTAAATACACAATGAGAAAAGATTTGAAGCACAAAACTATCATGTTGATGATACATGCTTTTGAGTATCAGGAATATGTAGCAAAGAGCAAGGGAAATCTAGAACAAGGAAAGGGGAAGTACATTTATTANAAAAAAAAAAAAAAAAAAAAAAAAAAAAAAAAAAGAATTCTGTCTTTAGTGGTATCTGATTTTCCCTGAGCTGATATTGCAGTTGGCTGAAATAAGTTTAAGGAGCAATGCTAATTCAACTGAGAACAGAAGAAAGGATGTGCACTTACTATCTGCAGGTTCCACTTCCATGCATTCAACCAATTATACGTAGACTCTTTCAAAGAAAATAATTGCATATGTAGTAAATATGGATGGAGTTTCCTTTTGTGTAACCATAGCCTAAATAAATCATGATAACAAGTATTGACAGAACATTTATACTAGCTAACCTGGAGATCATTGGAAGTACATATATGTCTGCACATGAACTCGATGAAAGCAAGACACCATTTCATAAAACAACTAAAGCAGCCACATGTTGGCATATGTAGAGCTTCCTGGAACTGTGTCCACACCAATGCTCACAAATGAGAGTCCTGGGAAATTCCTGCTGAACCTCATATCCAGCTCTAGGTCTACCTACCTTGTCTCAGGAAAACTCAGAAGGAGAGTAGAGAAATCATTCAGCAGTGAAAACTTAGCTAGCTTCTTAAATCATAGACAGTCTGCATGAGTAAACCAGGCTGACTAATCCACTTGTTCTATGAAGTATGAGTTTTTGAAGATTCTGGGAGATTTTTTAGAAAATACACATCTGTATCTGTATCCATATCTGTTTTATCTATCTATCATCTGTGTATCTATGTGTCTATGTACGCATGTATCTATCATCTGTCTGTCATCTATTTTCTGTCATTTACCTATTATCTATCTTCTATCCACTTATCTGTCATCTATCATCTATCTATATATGCACTGGTCATCTATTTGTCATCTATTTAATTTCTTGCAGTCTATTATGTGCATTATCTGCCATATCTCTATCTCTTTTATCATTTATCAATCATTCACCATGTACGAAACATAAATAAGCCTCAGAGGTTTTTGTACTAAAATGTGCAAAAGAAAAATTTATACTTGCGCTTTTTAACATGAGGACTTCACATTTCAATAGGAGTGCAATCACTAGAAACATTTTCAGGCCAAGTATAACTGGGGTCTGATATTTGGGGAAATGGGGACAGCCACACAAGTAGGGAACCAGCTCTATTGTGATTTTTAAAGTCAGTTTAAAGACATCTCTTCCCTGAAATAGCTCCCACACTGGTGCTTGGAACCCCCATTAGATATCTTAATCCCTAAAGATTTTGGTCCTCCCACTTCCCTGTTAAACTGAAATTGCTTTGCAGGATGTAACACCACAGGAAGTACCAGCTAACACCTGATCAGGGATTGCTTTCTGATCTGGCAGGCAGCTAATTAAATGAGATTGGTCCTGTGGGAAAGTTCATTGAGGATCAGGTACAAAGGATGCTAAAGAAAACTTGGCCAGATTGAAGTTTATGTCAGCATTGCAAGAACTGGAAATTGACACTCAGAGTACTCCACTGGAGAAAACATTGATTCTTCATCAAGAACTCAAATCGGAACCCCTGAAGCAGGTGGGGTAAAGTCTACCATGCAGATACAGTTTGACCATGTCTTACTTTCATTCCAGATGATTCTTGAAGTGGCAGCATACTACGAAACACAAGCAAATGGACCATTACTCTGGGCTCAGTTCTAGTCAACAAACACCCAATGAAAACTTGCTCCACAGAAGGTTTAATTTTGAGATAACACAATGAAACAGATGCGCTAGACATAAATCTTATTTTCAAGATTATCACTACCAGAAATAATGAGCTGTGAACATTAAAATACAAAGTATAATGTGTTAACTATTACAAAATGATATAAATAAAATGCAGAGGACCCTATCACCCAAGATGGGAATTTCCAGTGAAGTTTCCTTGCCATTTCTGAAGACCCTCTCCTCATCTCCTTTGACCTTTCAGGTCTGTTCCAAAGAAGTCTATTGGTCCTTTACCTTATTGTCTTGGTATCTTTTGTGTCCCTGAGCTGTGCTCAGCTTCAGGTAATACATAGTCATCAGCAAAATGTGAGAGGGTTGGGTGAGACTTGGTCATTTATGGTCATTTATCATTTTCCTTGGCCTCAAAGAGGCTACCCTGAGCCATGGCTCAGAAGTTAAGAGTGCTTCTCGCTCTTGTACATGACCTCAGATTAGTCCAGGCACCCACATCTGGCAGCTCACAACCTGAAAATCCAGCTATAGGCCATCTGATGCCATCTTCTGGCCTCTGTGGGAAACTGCACTTGTATGAACATATCTACCCCTGATACAAGCACATTATAAAAAGTAGAATTATTCTTTCTCTTTTTAAAAGTGTCTAGCTAGCCAGGTGTGGTGGCACACCCTTATTCCTAGCTCTCAGAAGGCAGAGGCAGGCAGAGCTTTGTGAGTTCAAGGCCAGCCTGGTCTACAGAGTGGGTTCCAGGACAGCTGTGGCTATAGGGAGACCCTGTCTCAAAAAGACCAAAAAAAAAAAAAAAGTCTAGCTAAGTATTTGATACTGAAGTCTCTTTTCTAGCATGATGCTCACTCCTCCTCACATTTCAGCTTGCCTACTTAGCAAGGTTACAGAAGGCGAGCTTCTATGTTGAACAGTTTTCTTGATACTGAGCTTCTATGTTGAACAGTTTTCTTGGTACTGAAAAGCAAGAGAAGATAAAACCTTGCCCTTGTTCCTCTTCTTACAAGACACATCAGCTACTGAAAATGGGGTTTTGGTTTTAGCTTCTGAGGCACTGTTGTCTTACCCTTCCATAAGCAGGGCATATGTCTTCACAATGGTCCTCTATCAACTGACCCATTCTTGAATTCCACAGGTTCAGTGATATATCTTCCTTGTGTTACTCATCAAAACCTCATGGTACCTTAAGTTATAAACATATATTTAGAAGGGAGAACAGAAGGTTGGTGTGTTGAACGGACAAGGACCCTATCTACAGCTAAAGCAAGAACAGCATATTAGTTTGCAGTGCCAGCAGAATTGTAATAGCATATCACTGAGTGGAAATAATTTGATGCCTGAAAAAGACCAGCAAACAGTGGTAGAGCAGTCTCTCTTAATATGCTCCATTCTTTTTTTTTAAATTTAATTTTTATTGATGGTTTGTGCATTTTGTACATCATTTTCCAATTCAGATCAGGCATATTTCCCTTTCCCTTCCCCCCCACCCCCACCCCATCCCAGATCATGTATTCTGCCATAACTGTCCTGCATCTTTCAGGTTTTTTTTTTTTTCATTTTTTAACTATAAGTGATAATCCATGAGTATAAGCATCCTTCGTGCAAAACCAATCTACAGACTGTTGTGCCCAAACCCCCACAGTCCCACCATTCAGTGGGGGGATGACAGGTTGTTTGTTCAATCAAGTTGATCAAATGAAATATGCTCCATTCTTAAAGCGTCCCTAAATCTCTACAGCACACTGTAATGACATCTGCTCATCCACGTAGCGAATATTCTGTATTTGCAAACATTTTAGAAGCAGCTACCAGTGTTTAATCATGGGATAATACCTTCTTGATGTGCAAGCCTCCAGAGCATTTCAGATACCCAGAAGGAGATGTTGGTTGTTGCAGCTTCATATCAGGTGTGTCTGTCACTGCACATTTGACAACATTGAAACACAAGATTGTTCCTAAACCATTAATGCCTGTAAATACTAACTCAGCCACACAAATAGCAAGAGTGGAACCCTATAAAATTAACAGTAAATACATTTAAATAAAATTTTGCAAATTCTTCTACATTATTAGGAGGAAAAACATTATTCTTAAATATATTAAAATAACTAGCATGGGATGAATGACACAGATATGTGTAGAAAGCTTAAGTACAGTTTAACTGTCTGCTATGTAGATTTTGTTCTTTGACTATTAATAAGAAGGTATCATCATTAGTTTTCTCTTGTTGCAATAAAATATCTGACAAAATCAACTTAAGGAAAGAAGATTCTACAAGTACTTATTTTTATTTGTGTGTGTGTGTGTGTGTGTGTGTGTGTGTGTGTATGTGCCCTGTGAGTGCAGATACCAGAGAAGACTAGAAGAGGTCATGGGATCTCGTGGTGCTGGAGTGACAGGTGGTCTTAAGCTGCCTGACATGGTTCCTGGGAACTGACAGCCCATGGAATGGGACCATCCACCTTCAAGGTCTGTCTTCCCACCTCAGTTAACCTCATGTAGGAACTGGCCCACAGACATATCCAGATATTTGTCTCCTAATTGATTCCAAATCCTGACCAGTTAGCAATGACTATTGCACAACAAAGACTGGAGAGAGAGACTTTCATTTTAGTGCATACTCATGAAATACTAATAATACTAATTTAACAGTTGCTTATCAACTTGCTACCAAAAAGCATTTTAAAATATTTAATCTGCTGAGATTGTGAATATGGATTTGAAATAAGAGAGAATACACTTTTGGATACTTTTTAGCAGTGGTAACTGTGACCCTTCTCCTGGGCAGCTATTATCAGATACAGACATGGCAAGATCATGAGGCAAATATTGGAGTAATTCCATCTTTACCATATGCATCACTAAAAGTCATTTTTGTTTCTCATTTGTAGAACTGCTGCTTTAACCCAAAAGAAATGCATTGGTTTATTAATCTGAAGGGGACACAAGTGTGCCTGGTGTTACTAAGGTTCAGCCTGGATTCTGAGATCAGGGTTCTTTCCTACAGAAGTTGGTTTAACCCAGAAGCTATAGAACTTCCTCCTAAACTCTGTTCCAGCATATCCAAGACAGTCATTTTGGTGGTTTGAATGAGAGTGTCCCCCATAGGCTTTAAGTGTTCAGACATTTTGTCCCTAGTTGGTGGCACTGTTCTGGGAGATCTTAGAAGGTGTGGCCATGCTGGAGGAAGTATGTCATTGGGGGCAGGCTTAGTGAGTTTTAACAAGCTTTGAAGTCTCCAGTCTCTCTCTCTCTTGACTTCCTGTGCTCATTGCAAGATGTGAACCTCAGCTTTCTGTTCCAGCCCAGACCACCATGCCTCCCACCACAATGGACTCTGATTCCCTGGAATCATCAATCATAAGCTCAAATAGACGCTTCCTTTTTTGATGTTCCCTTGGTCATGTGGTTTATCACAGCAACAGAAAAGTGACTAATACAAGTATTTGGTACCAGAGAGTTGGCTGTTGGCCGAGAAGAACCTGACCATTGTGCCATTGTGGGTGTTTGGAGAAATGTGGAAGACTTTGGAAATTTGGGCTTGAAAAGCTGTTGAGTGCTGTAAGGAAAGCTTAAAGGGCCATTCCAATAGAGGCCTGGAATAAAGCATCGCTGCAAAAAAATGTAGTTCCAGAGGAAAATAAAGACTTAGGCAGCAACTGGGATATTTTAGCAAAGAGTCTGGCCACAGTTTGCCCACAGACCAAATGCTTGCCTATAGGGAGCACTTGTATGAAACCACAGAAACAAAGCACCTCTCGCTGGTTCTTCTCAAAGCGGTATATTATTCGGGTACATTTTTTCTCCTTCTCCAAGCTTCTGCTTTTTCCAAGCTTCTCTTCTCCCCAAGACAAGAAAGTCCCTCTATTTATCCACATTCCCAGCCCAGGTTACATGGCCTCAGTCTATTGGTATCATCTGGCCTGATCTTGTATACAGGGTGCACCTGCACAGCTTGAACGGTGAGCGTGGCTTTACTTAGAGGTAGGAGGGAATCAGGTGTTAGTCATAAGACTTGGCTAAAGTCTCGGGCGCCATCCTGGGACCCTCGCCACACCTGCTCTCCACATCTCCCCCTTTTTTATTATTTTAGTAAAGAGACTGTAACTGTTCCCCCTCCAGGGAGCTTCACTGTCCCCCCTTCCGGGGAGCCTTCCAGGCCCCTTTACCGGGCCCCTTTCTAGCTCGTCCTTCTCAAAGTGGTTTCACCCTGACTGCAATGAGTTCTGAACGAGCTTCCGGGCCCCTTTACCGGGCCCCTTTCTAGCTCGTCCTTCTCAAGGCGGTTTCACCCTGACCGCAATAAGTTCTGAACGAGCTTCCGGGCCCCTTTTCTGGGCCCCTTTACTTTATTGTCCAAGTTCAGCCTCCGCCATGAGAAAGCCCGGACCACCGCCTCAGCGGGGCTGCTCCGCCTCCTCACCTGCAGGCTGCTGGCTGCCTATGCCGTCTCCTGCACGCCCCCGCACCTCTTTCGGCCCCAAGTTTAACCGCTGGTTCTCGCTCTGGGTCCATCCTATCGGTGCCCGGGCCAGCTCGGCGGGTTCTTTCTAGCTACGCCGAGCCTGCGGCACCGAAGCCCTTCCAAGTGCCAGCTCACAGTCTCTGCTAGCCGAGCCCTGTTGAAGCCTGGTCTGAAGTCTTGGTCTGAAGTCTCTGCAGCTCTGTTGAAGTCTCTGCAGCAAATGTCTTAAGTCTCTTTGTTGCGCTTACGCTGCGGTCGTTATCCAGCTTGAGCCTCTTTTGTGAGATGCTCTTCTGCAGCTCTAGTGGGAGGCCCCTCGCGGCTGTCCTCCTCGGTGCTGAAGCCATTCATTGCTGCCTTGCCCGGCCCGTGGCCCGAGCACACTCAGAGCCCGAAGCAGCGATGCTTCTACGCTCACGCCCCCCCCCCCCGCTCTGGGCTGAGCATGGCCGCCGCTCCGCATCCCTGTACGGGCCTCCATTTGTAGGGAGCACTTGTATGAAACCGCAGAAACAAAGCACCTCTTGCTGGTTCTTCTCAAAGTGGTATATTATTCAGGCACATTTTTTCTCCTTCTCCAAGCTTCTGCTTTTTCCAAGCTTCTCTTCTCCCCAAGACAAGAAAGTCCCTCTATTTATCCACCTTCCCAGCCCAGGTTACGTGGCCTCAGTCTATTGGTATCATCTGGCCTGATCTTGTATACAGGGTGCACCTGCACAGCTTGAACGGTGAGCGTGGCTTTACTTAGAGGTAGGAGGGAATCAGGTGTTAGTCATAAGACTTGGCTAAAGTCTCGGGCGCCATCCTGGGACCCTCGCCACACCTGCTCTCCACACTTGCCTGATGCTAAGTTGAAAAGTAATGGACTAAAGAAGTTGGTGGAGGATATTTTAAGACAGCCTAATGTAGAAATGGTGGTGTGGCTATTAATGATGAACATTGTGCAGATCTACAATGAAAAGGAGCAGATGGGGCAGAAAGAAAGGCAGAATGTACAGTTCCGATCTGAAAAGTGCACTAGGAAGATTAAAGGTGGGGCCAAGGCATGTGAAGGAGAGGCTCCTTTTGATAAGGAGATTAAAGTGATTAGGGAGAGGCCTAGCTATTTACAAGTAAACAATGGAAAAAGCAAGATGAAAGTGATTAAGGAGAGGCCTGAAGATTTACAAGTAAACAACAGAAACAATACCTTCAGGGCAAGACCACACCTAGCTAAGCCACCAACTTTTGAAAGGAAAATACTGAAAGGATAGAGAAAAGTTTTGAATGTGGTTAAAGTAGGACAGAGTCCATCCCTAACTTGCAGCCAAACTTGGCAGTTTCATTCACGTGGTGCTGGCTTTAGAGGCATGAAGGATACAAGAGTGAAGGTGTCATCAGTTCTTCCTCCATGGTTTCAGAGAATTGTCAAGGCCAGTCAGAGTGCAGCAGGGGTATCCCTGAATAAAGAAGGCCCTTATAGGCTATTCCATGAAGCTGTGAATGTGAAGCCTGGTTGGCAGCAGAGACCCTAAGAAGACATTTAAGATGCTAGAGCTGTGAGATATTTGCCAAGGAGAGCTGCATATATGGAGTGGTACCAGCCTAAGGAAGAAATGTATGTTGCAAGCAAAGCTGGAAGAGCTTAGCCATCTAAGCCCTTTGGAAGCAAAGTCCCAGAAGTCACACATGGAACTACTGGACATGGTGTTTGCCCTGCTGGTTTTCAGTCTTGTTTTGGTCCAGTATTTCCTCATTATGCCTCTATTCCTCCCTTTTAGAATGGGAATGTGTATTCAATTCCACTGTATGTTGGGAGTATGTAATTTGCCTTTTGATTTTACAGGAGCTTACATTTAAGATATTGGCCTCTGTCTCAGAAAAGATTTTGGACTATAGACTTTTGAATAGAATTAAGATTGGTAAAGACCATGGGGACTTTTAAAGTTGGACTAAATGCATTTTGCATTTTATATGGTCATAAGCCTATGAGGGCCAGGGAGTGGAATGTGGCAATTTGAATGAGTGTGTCCCCTGTAGGCTTTAAGCATTCAAACATTTTGCCCCCAGTGTGTGGCACTGTTCTGGGAGATCTTAGAAGGTGTGGCTATGCTGGAGGAAGTATGTCATTGGGGGCAGGCTTAGTGAGTCTCCAGACTCTCTCTCTCTCTCTCCCTTGACTTCCTGTGCTCATTGCAAGATGTGATCCTTGGCTTTCTGTTCCAGCCCCAGCCACCATACCTCCTGCCACAATGGACTCTGATTCCCTGGAATTGTCAATCATAAGCTCAAATAAACTCTTCCTTTTTTGAAGTTCCCTTGGTCATGATGGTTTATCACAGCAACAGAAAAACGACTAGAACAGTCATATGTCTCTTTTCAAATTACCAGGAAGAACTTGTCTGCTCTAAATGAACTTTCTATCCTTCTCTGTACCAGCCAGTTGGAAGCTCATCCGAACCTTTTAGATGGAAGCTCCAGTGGATTTAAGACAGCACAACAGAAGTTAGAAGATATTCTACTAACATGAGATTCAGTGGGATGACAGCCTCTGGAGGGAATAGGACACCATTTCCAGCAGAAGTGAGAATTGGTTCGGAGAAGGAAAACACAAATAACTACTGTAGGCTCCTTTTCTCTAGTTACCCTCAAATGCAGAGTGCAGCCTCAAGCACATAACAATGGGAATGCATACAAATAAGTTTATAAGTGGAAGACAGACAAGGCAACGATCAACATCCTCCTTGTCTGCTCACAAATAGAACTGTTTTAGTGCTTCTAGAGATCATCTGAATTTCTGGATACCCAGGATCCTGGACCCTCACCTGGAAAGCAGCTTGTTCATTAACTGCCAATGTGGAGAACACTTAAGAAACTCAAAATGAGCCTACCACCTGACCCAGGCATACCACTCCAGGGTATATACCCACAAGACTCATTCTACTGCAAAGATACATGCACATCTATGTTTAGTGCAGCCCTCTTCACAATATCAAGAAGCTGGAAGCAACCAAGGTGTCCCTGAACTAATGAGTGGATAACAAAGATGTCGTACATCTACACAATGGAGTTCTTTGCAGCAGTAAAGAGAGATGAGATCATAAACTTTGCAGATAAATGGATGGAACCATCATGCTAAGTGAAGTAATGCAGTCCCAAAGAAACAAACGGGGAATGGTTTCCCTCATTGGTGGATGCTAGTACCAGATCCCCCCTGAAAAGACAAGGTGAGCAACGTTATTGTTATATCTCTTTCTTTCTGAAAAAAAACTGTGATGTTATAAAGTGAATCTCTTAATGAGCCCTAGAGTTAACTTACCACATACTTTCAGACATGGTAATTAATTTGTATGGATAGAAAGTATGTATCCATATTTTAGAATAATGTAAAATTAAAGGGAAAATGTGAATTCCTAAACATATAACAGAGTTAACATACCATTTATTCCTGGAGGACATAACTCTGGTACATGTATGATGTTTATATAGGCATATTTTGGAGGAATACAATGGGGAGGGAACCACAACAACATAGAGACTGGGTCAAAGAACAGACTGACATAGTTAAATTCTGCTCCAAACAGTGGAACAAGCTAGTGTATAAAAAGTTGTCATTTATTCTGATGAATGCTATTGAAAGTGAAATACCGAGGAGGAATCTATGACAGTTTATCTACTCATTTTGTTTGCCAAGAGATGCTATTGAAGGCATCCCCCCATACTTTGTGTGAATGGCATCTTCTACTCCCAAGGAGCCCATAATGTTTCTGTTTATCTTGGAATGTTCTTGAATCCATTGCTATACACAGTCAACATCAGAAACAAAAACCAATTGAGGACCATGAATCCCATACAGACAGGATTGTAATTGCAATTTTCCATCAGTAAGGAATGTCCTTTTTCTCTCTAGTTTATTACAGTTGTCATGAGATTTTTGGACAGAAATATATTTTCTCAGAAAAACAAAGGCTATTCAGTAGCCTAGTGCTCACACAGGAAATATAATCTCAAGAGTCTAGGTGACCTGTGGGCAAATATTTTTGCCAGTTTCACCTAGCATTTATATAATGCACACAGACAAAGACACTCACAGATATATGTAGGCACATAGAAACACACGCAGAGACATAGAAACACACATGGACCAAAGACATATATGTATACAGACATACACAAATACATACACACACAAACACACACATAGATCTACACAAAGACACATGGAAATACACACAAGCATATAAGTAAGTACACAAAACACATATGCAAACACAAATGAATATACATACACACTCAGATCAGTTGTGTGTAGTTATTTCTTCCAAGTATTTGAAATAGTTCTTTAAGACCCAGGAAACAAGAAAATGTACAAGTCTTAGGAAGCTTCTGAAAAATTTTTTGTAATGTTGTTATCTTTGTTCCATCACTGATCCTGTGAGTAGCCTCTTTCCATGCTACTGTAAGTGACCCCATTAAACTTCCCTGCTCCCCTAGCTAGTCCTGCATAAAATTGTTTCTTTGTTTTATCCTATCTGGTGTGAATAGATGTTTGTTCACATCATCTCAGGTGCAGTCTGAACACCTGAGCTACCAGGCCTAGAAATAATAAAAAAAAAAAATCCAGATTCTTAGTAAAAAGACAAAAAAAAAAAAAAAAGATTATACTGTGGTTTGCCCTGTCTTCAATTCTTACTGGCAAGTGCATCTACTCTGTGGATACTACCACTTTTGGCACGCCTCAAATATATGAGACATAGCTTTTTAACCTTCCGATATGAACTGAAGACTCATATCTCCCCAAGAATCCTCCAAGCCTTCAATGCCAGATGGGGACTACTGAGATACCCAGTTTGTGGACTAAATAGCTAAGGGGATTTCAGCCCTATCAGAATATAGACTGCCATTGTTAGACTACCTGGGCTGTATCATGGAGGCCAGTACAGGGGTATCAAGATAGGAAGTGTGCTTCCAGGACTTCATTTGGGGGACCGTGGGCGGGAAAGACCCTAATGTGGAGCAAAAGTGCAAGATTAATAGCTGTTTGGGGTTGCCAAGGAGGAACCTTCGAGCACCTCCTTAAGGAAAACATGACATCTTTTATGGAAAATAATGTCCTCCAATTCAAGTGATATGTGTATGTATGTAGGTATATATTCACATATATATATGACTATGTATATATGTATATACACTGTAGCAACACAATTTGGAGAGAACAACAAAAAAAGAACTGAAAGAAAAAAATATGGAAAGACTCAGAAAAAGATGCAGGACATGTAGAGCAGAGTGCAGGGACTTGGGTAGGGTGGGGGACATGGAAAGGGAAGTGACTCTAGATTTGATTGAGAAATGATGTATGACTTATGGAAAAGTTAATATATATATATATATATATATAATATTCAGAATTAAATGAGAGCTATACATTGGGGTTTTTCAATATTTTACTTTTGTTTTGCATGTTCATACATGGTGTAAAATGTTAGATCAAAACCTTCCCATCATGACCTATTGAAATTAAATAATTTCAAAATATGCTTCAGAATAAAACGATGGTGAGATCTCCTGAGACCAGCTGAAGTGCAGGTACCAGGGCATGGGCTAAAGAGCACCCCCCCCCCACCAACTGGGATTATGAAGGCATCTGAAGGAGGCAAGCAAAGCAAGCCTTCAACACAGTGAAGAGGCATTTAGGACTCACATTGGAATACAGGCAAGGAGAAGCCCATATGCCAGGGATGCGAAGAAGAGACAACACAGGAAAAGGGGCAGGATAGTCCAGCACCAAACTCTAACAACCATATGGAAGATTCCTACAGTGGGATCCCTCTGGGGATGGTCCAGGACACAGATATCAGAAACACAATTGGGAACATATTTAAAGAACTACAAGATTATAAAGAGCAAATCAAAGACCTAAGAAAAGAGAATGAAGAACTGAAGAAGGACCTAGAGAGAGAGAATGACAAACTCCGGAAGTAGAAACACTGAAAAGATCCCATGCTGAAAGAGATAAGTAAACCAACCAGTGAAGCAAAGATCTACAGGAAGAGATTGAGAAGCTCCAAAAAGAAGTAGAAATACTAAAGAAATCAGAAGAGGAAATGAAAAAGGAAATCAAACACTCATCTAATCAAGAAGAAAGGAATGGAAAAAGCCTCAGAAGCAGAATGGAGGAAGCAGAACAAAGAATATCGGCCCAGGAAGATAACACAGAACAACTAAAAACTTCAAGTAAAGATTATGAAAAATTTAAACATACACAAAAGTGGAACAACCAGAACCTGTGACACTATGAAAAGATCAAACCTCTGCATCATAGGAATAGAGGAAGGAGAAGAATCGCAAGAGAATGGTATTGATCAGATCTTCAACAGAATAATAGATGAAAACTTCCCCAAACTAAAAAAAGACAAACCAATACAAAGACAAGCAGCACATAGAACTCCAAACAGACAAGATCAGAAAAGAAATTCTCCACGTCACATCACAGCTAAAATGCTAGACACCCAAAACAAAGACAAAATCCTTAAAGCCACAAGAGAAAAACAGCAAGTAACCTATGAGGGGAAACCTATCAGAATTACAACTGACTTCTCAGTGCAAACTATGAAAACAAGAAGAATGTGGGGCAAAGCATTCCCAGTGTTAAAGGACAATAGATGCCAACCCAGGTTACTATACCCAGCAAAAATGTAAATTATAGTTGAAGGAGAGAGAAAAACCTTCCATGACATAAACAACTTGAAAGAATACATGTCCGGAAAACCAACCCTTCAGAGAATACTTGAAGCAATTCAAAGGACAGAAGAAAGGAGCAACCATCCCCAGGCACCTGGAAAGAGAAATCAATAAAAGCATAACTGCAGAAGTAGAAACATAAACACAAACAGCAAATGAATAATAAGGCAAAAGGAAGCAACATAAACTTATCAGTCATAACCTTAAATATTAATGGACTAAATTCCCCAATCAACAGACATAGACTGGGAGATTGGATTAGGAAACAGAATCCATCGATATGCTGTCTACAAGAAACACATCTTACCTTTAAGGACAGGCACCACTTTAAAGTGAAAGGATGGGAAAAAATATTCCAAGCAAATGGTACCAAAAAGAAAGCAGGTGTTGCTATTTTAATATCAGACAAAATAGACTTCAAAGTAAAAGAAATCAGAAGAGACAAAGAAGGCCATTACATTTTCATCAAAGGAACAATCCACCAAGAAGATTTCACAATTATGAATATATATGCCCCAAATTCTGGTGCACCAAACTTTATAAAGACAATTCTCCAGGACCACAAGTCACAGACTAACCCCAGCACACTCATAGTGGGAGATTTCAATACCCCACTGAGTCCTTTGGATAGGTCAACAGGACAAAAAATAAACAGAGAGACATCTGAACTGAACGATATGATACACCAAATGGACCTCATAGACCTCTACCGAACATTCCATCCTAATACCAGAGAATACACTTTCTACTCAGCACCCCACGGAACATTCTCCAAAATCGACCACATCCTGGGACACAGAAGAAACCTCTACAAATACAAAAAGATTGAAATAATTTCATGCATCCTGTCAGACCACAGTGCAATGAAGCTCAACATCAACACCAGGACAAGCCCTCCTGCCTACAAGAACACATGGAGACTAAACAACACACTCTTGAATAATGAATGGGTCAAGGAAGAGATAAAGAAAGAAATAAAAGCATTCCTGGAACTGAATGACAATGACAATACAACACAACAAAACCTATGGGATACCTTAAAAGCAGTCCTAAGAGGGAAGTTTATAGCCCTGGGTGCCTACATTAGAAAAACAGAAAGAGCACAAGTGAATGATCTAACACTACAGCTAAAAGCACTTGAGAGGCAACAACAGATGAACCCTAAACGCAACAGACAGGAAGAAATAACAAAAATCAGAGCAGAAATCAATGAAATAGAAACAAAGAAAACAATACAAAAAATCAATGAATCCAAAAGTTGGTTCTTTGAAAGAATAAACAAGATAGACAGACCTCTAGCCCAGTTAACCAAAAGAAAGAAGGAACAACTTCAAATCAAAACAATCCAGGATGAAAAGGGAAATACCACAACAGACAAGGAAAAGAACCTGAAAATCATATGGGAATACTTCAAAAACCTATACTCTACCAAGTTTGAAAACCTAGAAGAAATGGATGAATATCTGAAATCCTGGGAATCACCAAAGCTCAACCAAGAAGAGATAGACAGCTTAAACAGGCCCATAATTTATGAAGAAATTGAAGATGTAATATGAAACCCCCCAACTACAAAAAGCCCAGGTCCATACAGTTTCACAGCAGAATTCTATAAAAGATTTCAAAAAGACCTACAACCATTTTTACTGAAACTGTTTAGAAGGATACAATCAGAGGGAATTCTCCCAAATTCCTTCTATGAAGCCAGCATCACTCTATTACCAAAACCAGGCAAAGATACAACTAAAAAGGAAAATTATACACCCATCTCCCTAACGAAGGCAGATGCCAAAATTCTAAACAGGATACTGGCAAACCACATACAGACCCACATCAAGAAGATCATCCATCATGACCAAGTTGGATTCATACCAGAGATGAAGAGATGGTTCAACATACGACAATGAACATCATCAAACACATAAATGGAATGAAAGAATAAAAACACACCATCATCTCAATTGATGCTGAAAAAGCCTTTGACAAAATCCAGCATCCCTTCATGCTTAAAGTCCTAGAAAGAAAAGGATTGGAGGGATCATTCCTCAATGTAATCAAAGCCATATACACGAAACCCACAGTCAATATCATCTTAAATGGGGAAATGACTGAAACATTCACTTTAAAGTTAGGAACTCTGCAAGGCTGCCCCATCACCACTCCTCTTCAATATAGTGCTTGAAGCACTTGCTAGAGCAATAAGGCAAGAAAAGGAAGTTAAAGGAGTTCGAATTGGAAAAGAGGAAGTCAAGATATCCCTGTTTGCTGATAATATGATTGTTTACTTAAGGGATGCTAAAAACTCCACCAGAAAACCCCTAGAAATGATTAACAGCTTCGGCAAAGTGGCAGGATACAAAATTAACCTAAAAAAAAAGCAATGGCCTTTCTTTACACCAACAGCAAGCAACTGGAGAAAGAATTCAAAGAGACCTTCCCACTCACAATAGCCTCAAAAACAATAAAATACCTAGGAACAACCCTAAACAAAGACATCAAAGATCTCTACAACAAAAATTTTAAACCTTTAAAGAAAGAAATTGAAGAAGACATCAGAAGATTGAAAAACCTCCCTTGCTCATGGATTGGGAAAATTAACATTGTAGAAATGTCCATTCTACCCAAACTCTGGTATAGATTTAACGCAATCCCCATCAAAATCTCTAAGAGTTTCTTCACAGGCTTGGATAAAAAAGTCCTTAAATTCATTTGGAAAAACAAAAGATCCCAAATAGCCAAAACAACGCTAAGTGAAAAGACCTACAAAGGGGGGAATCTCTATGCCAGACTTGAAACTATACTACAGGGATATAGTCATAAAAACAGCCTGGTACTGGCACAAAAACAGACCAGTTGACCAATGGAACAAAATCGAAGTTCCAAACCTGAGCACATACAATTTCAGCCATCTCATATTTGACAAGGGGGCCAAGAAGACACAATGGAGAAAAGAGAGCATCTTCAGCAAGTGGTGTTGGCAAAACTGGATCACCACTTGTAGAAGAATGAAATTAAACCCCTACCTCTCCCCCTGTATAAAAATCAACTCCAGATGGATCAAAGACATCAACGTGAAACCCCAAACTCTGAAGGTGATAGAAGAAAAAGTGGGCAGCAGACTACAAAACATAGGCGTAGGAAAAGACTTCCTAAATCAGATAGCAGCTGTGCAAGAATTAAGGTCGACAATTGACAAATAGGCCCTCATTACACTCAAAAGCTTCTGTACATCGAAAAGAAACAATCAAGGAAGTGAAGAGAAATCCCACAGAGTGGGAGAAAACCTTCACCACAGAAACATCTGACAAAGCATTCATTTCCACAATATATAAACTACTAAAAAAACAAAGAAGAAATAAATTAATTTTCCTTTTTATTTTTTGTTTTAATTTTTTTATAGAGATTTCACAAGTTAGGGATTAGAGATGGCTGAGAAACACCTTAAGGAGTGTTCAACATCACTAATCATTAAGGAAATGCAAATCAAAACCACTTTAAGACATCATCTTACTCCAATAAGACTGGCTAGGATCAAGAAAACAAATGATACCAAGTGCTGGAGTGGTTGTGAGGAAAGGGGAACACTCATCCACTGCTGGTGGGAATGTAAACTCTTGCAGCCACTATGGAAAGCAGTGTGGAGAACCCTTGGAAGACTTGGAATGAACTTGCCACCTGACCCAGCCATACCACTCCTGGGCATGTACCCTCAAGACTCATCCTACCTCATAGATACATGCACTTCTATGTTTATTTCAGCTCTCTTCACAATAGCAAGGAGCTGGAACCAAACCAAATGCCCCTCAAATGATGAGTGGATAGAGAAAATGTGATACATCTACACAATGGAGTTCTATGCAGCAGTAAAGAGGACATCATGAGCTTTGCAGGAAAATGGCTGGAGCTAGAGGACATCATGCTGAGTGAAGTAACACAGTCCCAGAAAAACAACCGAGGAATGGTATCCCTCATCTGTGGATGCTAGTGCCAATTACCTAGTTGTAAGTATTTCTTGTGCATGGCCCCTTGAGCTTTTCTCCAAAGCAGTTGGGAGTGATGCATATTGTAAACAACAACAACAACAACAACAACAACAACAGAAAGGACTGCATTAAAGAACTGACTGAAACAGTGAACTTCTGCTCAAAACAGTCAACTTCCACATGGAGAATATTGAGAAAGACCGAGAAAGAGATGAAAAGCATGTTTGGCAGAATTCATGAGCTCTGGTGGGGTGGGGGGATGGGAGGGACATGGGCCTAGATTTGATAAAAAAATATAAATAAATCAATAAATAAATGCTAATAAACAGAAAAAGAACCAAAAAATGATGGTTATCATTTAGGAGGGAATGAATATTAATCTTGAGTTTAAACTGTAGTGTTCAGATTACATTCCAGAGCACATCAAACCAGCTTCAGTGAAAACTGAGTGAAGAAGCTCTCTTCTTTATGTTGACTCTCTTTACCCTCAAACTGCAGACTCAATTCCTTTTCTGAGGGTGCTTTTAGGAACATCATACTGGTACACAGAAGTCTAAGATCAAAGAAAGATGGTGCCATAACTGCAAGTAGCAAACTTGGGAAATGTGTGTCATCATGTTAAGACATATATATTGTGCTCATTATGTCAAAGATAGGACTCTAAATGTCCCAGCCGGTAGTGGAGTTCCATCCTTTAAGGTACAAGAGCATATTCATTCCTCAATTCTTTTCTTCTGTTTTTCAGCCATCTCAGTGACTTTGAAACATGACCTTCCTATAATCTGGTTGCCAGATTTGTCTTTTCCTAACTTCTTGTGGTAGCATTTTCATATCCTGTTACCCTCTCAAGGAAGTGTCCATCTGCCCACCTGCTTGTTTGTTTAACCCCTTTCAGCCTTAGCTTCATCACATTCATAAATTTTCCCAGGACTTTTCTCTCCATGTCACTTACAAGCTCAGTCTTGTAGTATGGGCTTACCATCTTACTCCTCTCAAAATATTGCATTGTGATTTCCTCTTTACTTCCTTTAAAGATACTAGCTTTAATTTTACGTCAGGAAAACCAGTTTCTGTGACACATACCTTAGCACAATGGCATTAATTTTTCCCAATATATTTGCATAAATAACTAAAAACAATTAATTAGTGCTACTGATTTCAAGTTGATTAACAAAATGCAAACATATTTTTTATGACAAGTTTATAACCAAAATTCTCTATAGGAGAATTTGTATGTTAATATGAATTAGCTAATACTTATATTACAGCATAAAATTGAGACCAAGATTAAGAATATACACTTATTTTCCCCAAGCTATATAATATTTCTCTTTCTTAAATAAAATACAATTTATAGTTTTCAGTTTGATGGCTCTCTTTCCAACCTGCTTTATTGAGTTGCAGAATAATATTTCTTTCATTTCATCCTTTAAATGGGCTTAAAATCATAACTACAAAATTAATTACAACTAGAAACTAAAACTGTTCACCTCTATTAAGTGATTTTTTTTTTAGGTTTGAAAATAGCCTACAATGGGCTTGCTGGTGCACACCTTTGATTCCACCACTCAGGGGGCAGCAGGCAGATCTCTGTGAGATAAAGGCCAGCCTGGTCTACATGGTGAGTTCCAGGCCATCTAGGGCTAAGTGGGTGTCAAACACACACACACACACACACACACACACACACACACACACACACACAAGTACGCCTGATATAAACATAATGTTTTATTTTTAGTAATAAGTATTATTATGTGGTCACATAGATTAGTAAATCTATAATTTTCTCAACTTACATGTATGTATATAAACATTATTCCTCAGCCATTTGTATTTCTTCTTTACAGATCTGTTCAGCTCACTGCCCTACATTTTAATTGGGTTGTTTTTTTCAATGTTTAGTTTTCTGAATCTTTTGTATATTCTTGATACCGATTTTCTGTCAGAAGGTAAAGATCTTTTTTTCTGTTCTATAGGTTGCCTCTTCACTTAGATGATGGTGTTCTTTTTTGTAGAGAAGCATTTTAGGTTCATGTGGTCCTGTTTGTCAATTGTTGTTCCTAATCCTCATGTTACAGGAGTCCTGTTCAGAGAGTTATTTCCTGTGTCTATGAATTCCATGGTATTCCCTGCTTTCTCCTCTGTCTGATTCAGGGTATCAGGTCTTTCATTGAGGTCCTTGATCAAACTGTAGTTGATTTTTGTGAATGATGAGATATAACTAGTTTCATTCTTCTACATGCCCTTACCCATTGACCAACAACATTTGTTAAAAATGAGTCTTTTTTCCTGTGTGTAATTTTAGATTATTTGCAAAAAAATCACATGGCTGTAAATGTGTGGATTTGTATCTAGGTCCTCAAGTCTATCCCATTGATGAATATGTTTGTTTTTATGCTATACCATTCTGATTTTATTACTATAGCTCTGTAGTATAATTTGCAATTAAGGAAGGTAATGCTTCTAGCAGTTCATTTATTTTTCAGCATTATATTGGCTATTCTGTTTTTTGTGTTTCCATATGAAATCTTAGATCACCTTTTCAATTTCTGTGAAGAATTGTGTTGAAATTTTAATAGGTATGGCACTGAATTTGTAGATTGCATTTGGTAGGATAGCAGTTTTCATGATATTAATGCACTAATCCATGAGTATGGGAGGTCTTTTTTTTTTAATCAAAAGGCTTTATTTTATATATAAGCCAACACTTAAAATAGTAATAAATAACAGGAATCTGCTTGGACTTAGCCCCGCCTCCCACTAAAGTCAGGGCTGGGAAGTCTCCTGTTGCCAAGAGCTGAGGGAGAGGGTGTGGCCACAGTTAGGCTCAATGGTGTGGCCTTGGCTTTGGAGGGGAGGACAGAGAAAGGAGGACACTTTCTGGTATCCTCTTCAATTTCCTTCTTCAAGTTTGTTTTGTACAAATCCTTTATTGCCTTTGTCAAGTTTATTCTAAGCTGTTTGGCGGATTTTTGAGGCAAGGTGAATGAGATTGTTTCCCAAATTTCTTTCTTAGCACATGAGTTGTTGATGCATAGGAAGGCTACTGATGTTGGGGTGTCAATTTTATATCCGGCTACTTTGCTGAATATATTTATAGGTTTAGGAGTTTTCTGGTGGAGTCTTTATGATCCTCTATGTTTAGAGTTACATTATTTACAAATACAGATACATTAACTTCTCTTTGTATCCTCTTAGTCTCCTCATTTGTCTTATTGCTCTTTCTATGATGTCAAGTACTATATTGAAGAGGGATAAAGAGAGTGGCTATTCTTGGCTCGTTCCTGATTTTAAGGGGAAAGATTTCAGGTTTTTCTCCATGTAGTATGATGCCCATCAACTGATGAATGTACAATGAAGGTGTAAATATATACAATGAAATATTATTTACCTCTTAAAAAATGAAATTCACAGATAAATGGATAAAACTGGAAGCAATCATCCTGGGTAAGGTGACTCAGACTCAGAAAGAGAGATGTCACATGTTCTTTCTCATACCTGGATGCAGCTTTGAAATCTTAGATACTCATGTTTCTGTTTGGAAATTCAGGTGAGGAAACTAATAGATGGACATTGGTGACAGGGGTGGGAGGATTCCTGGGAGGGTAGTGGAATGCAGTGGTTTGAAGGATCAGAAAGGGGAACACAATACTAGGAAGTGTCAAATGATGGGGAAGTGTGAGAGCAGGGCGGAGATTGGACCATGGGAGGCGTAAGTCACGCTAAAGGCCTTTTAGAAAGAGCCACGTGGGAACCTGCCAATAGAGAAACTTCTCACAGTATATACATATACATTATAAAAGAGATTAAAAAGAATTATAACAGGGAGACATTTCTATTTCTAGACACCATAGGCTAATGAAAATAAAGGGAAAAAAACATTAATTCCAGGAATGAATTTCCTCTCAAGAATCTGTTAAGAAGGCGTTCCATAGATCCCTCCAAAATATCTGCTATTACCCCTGCCCTTGATTATCCACCACAACTAGATGGTAAGACCCTACTGCTGAGGTGACTACATACAGGAGCTGAAGAAAAACGTGGAGAAATCAAGCTCGTGCTGACGTCAGAGCCTTGTGTCTATGGGCTAGTGTTCATGTTCTGGTAGGCAGTCTGCATGCCATCAGAAGGAGGAAAATAATCAACCCTCCTGTGAAACCTGTGAACTACAACAATAGTTGGATGAGGGAGATATATCTGCCAGTGCACTAGTGTTACAAATATTGTGTGACCAACCAACCACTCTTTAATTGAATTTAAGCTCAACATCCTAGGATAGAGGCCATACCTGACATTGATATCAGGCTTAGGAGCCTGAGACTAGACAGGTTACAGGACATAGGGGAGAACCTAATATTAATTTTCTATTACTTAATGACATTGCACCCATAGATTAATGAATCTTCCAACTCTGAGCAGAGCAGTTTCTTTATGCTACAGATGGTGATTGACAAAGAAATCCACAACTGATCATTGTGCAGAGAACAGGAAGCTTCAGAGTACTTATCCCTTAATAAGACACCCATATCACACTTCTGCCTCCCATGGCTCAGGGATCATCTTGGAAGAGGGAGCAGAAAGTTTGTACCAGAGGAGAAAGACGAGCACAAGGAAACGATGTTTTGCAGACAGCTGGCCAGTTACTCATAACAACAGAAACACCAGAGACCAGTTCCATGCAAGCTCAAACCAGAAAAAGACCCAGCATATATCTGGACATTAAATTGGGCCTGGATAATAAGAGGTGTAGATAAGGGGGAGGGAATCTAAATATCATTAAGTTATAGTGGATGAAATTCACAAAATTCTATAAAAAGAAGTTAATATTTGAACATGTAAACAGATTCTTAAAATAAAGAGACATAATTAAAAGATTATACTGTAGCTTTTATACTAAGACCCTAAAATCCTTCAAAATTCTTCCTAAAATACTAGTTTACAAACCACTATAGTTGGTCCCTACTAATTAAAACAGTCATGCATGATTATAGTTGCTATTTATTCACTCTCCCATTCATCCAACCAACATTTTGAGAACTTCCCTCATAATAAACATGCTAGAGACAGATCTGTGAACAAAACTGATAAAGTTGCAACCCCACATCACTTCTCCCTTTAAGTATGTCATCCGTCAATCATAAAATATTTCTGTGTGCATACACTTCTGTGTGCACACATTTCTGTGTGGACACATTTCTGTGTGGACACATTTCTGTGTGCATACATTTCTGTGTGCATACATTTCTGTGTCTATACATTTCTGTGTGCATATATTTCTCCTTGTATACATTTCTGTGTGCATACATTTCTGTGTGGACAGATTTCTGTGTGTATACATTTCACACATTTCTGTGTGTA
Source organism: Rhizomys pruinosus (assembly GCA_009823505.1). Classification (NCBI taxonomy): domain Eukaryota; kingdom Metazoa; phylum Chordata; class Mammalia; order Rodentia; family Spalacidae; genus Rhizomys; species Rhizomys pruinosus. The sequence goes on from VZQC01011344.1 coordinate 7,261,209, forward strand.
TACATTTCACACATTTCTGTGTGTATACATTTCACACATTTCTGTGTGTATACATTTCTGTGTGTACACATTTCTGTGTGGACACATTTCATATATTTCTGTGTCTACACATTTCTGTGTGCATACATTTCTGTGTATACATTTCTGTATGTATACATTTTTGTATGTACACATTTCCGTGTGTACACTTTTCTGTGTGTATACATTTCTGTGTGCATACATTTTTGTGTGCATACATTTCTGTGTGTACACGATTCTGTGTGCACACGTTTCTGTGTGTACATGATTCTGTGTCTATACGTTCCTGTGTGTACACATTTCTGTGTGTTTCCATTTCTTTTTCGTCATTGTTGTTGTATTCAAAGAGATTTTATAATGGAGACATTCTTAATATTAACTTTTAGAAAATGTAATGAAATGTAAATGCCACAATAATGGATTCTTGATTAATAAAAACATCTTATGGAGTCAACCGTGGCAGTGCACACCAAATTATTGTATTTCTATTACCTTTACTATTCATCACAGAACTGTCAGGTATAGGGATCTACCATTTGATATTCTTATGGCCTAAGAAGTTATGTTCTTAAAAGTTTTTCTCTAAGACATCCTGAAGGGGTTGCATACTGTTAAAACTATCTTCTAGGGACTGGAGAGATGGCTTAGAGGTTAAGAGCACCGACTGCTCTTGCAGAGGACCCAGGTTTGATCCCCATCACCCACATGGTGGCTGAGAACATCTTTAACTCCAGTTCTAGGGGAATCTGACACCCTCTTCTGACCTCCACAGCATTGCATGACAGGGATGCACAAATCTACATGCAGACAGTACCTTCATACACATAAGAAATAAATAAAATGAAAAAAATAAAGACTTTCAATAAAAAAAACTATCTTCTAAATTCAAACACCCAGTAATTTTCTTAAAGATTTTTAAATTTTATTTATTTTTTATGTGTATGAATGTAGTGTCTGCACGTAGGTCTGTGCATCTGTGCTGTGCGATGCCACGGTTGTCAGAAGACGGTGTCGGATTCCCCTGGGACTGGAATCAAAGACGCTTCTCAGCCGCCATGTGGGTGCTGGGGATCAAACCCTGGTCCTTTGCAAGAGCGGTCGGCGCTCTTAACCGCTAGACCATCTCTCCAGCCCCCCAGTACTTTTTTAAAACATTATTTTATTTTATGTATGTGCCTGTGTGTACTCAAGCAAGGTATGTGCAGTGCTTTGGGGGCCAGAAGGTGGCAGATACATGCTGTTGTTAGCCACCTGATATGGATGCTTGGAGCCAAACTCTGGTCCTCTGCAAGAGCCACAAGTGCTCCCAACCGCTGATCCCCAGTAATTTTATTTTAGTTTTAAATCTAATGGTAGATAAGTTTGACTGTGTGTAGGAAAGGATTTATAGTAAATTTTATTTGTTAATATCTTACTAACATACTTTAATTTATTAAGAATCTCCAACCACAGGTCTGTAGAAAGGAATAGGGATGGGATTTTTTTTTTCCAAAATTTTATTTATTTTTGTATGTGTATGAATGTACTGTCTGCATGTAGGTTTGTGCACCCGTGTCGTGCAATGCCGTGGAGGTCAGAAGAGGGTCTCGGATTCCCCTGGAACTGGAGTTCTCCTGGAATTGAAGTTACAGATGGTTCTTAGCCACCATGTGGGTGCTGGGGATCCAACCCGGGTCCTCTGCAAGAGCAGTTGGTGCTCTTAACCGCTAGGCTAACTCTCCAGCCCCCAGGGATAGGATTTGAAAGCAGAAATTGGCTACTGAAAACATCAAGTCCAGGGCTGGAGAGATGGCTCAGCAGTAAATACTGGCTGCTCTTGGAGAGAACCAGGGTTCTCTTCCATGAATCTAGACATCAGCTGTCTGTAACTACAGTTCTAGGAAATCTGTCGCCCTCTTTTGGACTCCACGTGCATTGCACCCACCCCACAGGTTTCTTTGTGAACCTGCAGATACAACACTTTTACACACACATGAAAATAAATAAATAGATTTATTACTTTAAAAAAGTATCATGTACCAGCAATTGATCTTCAAAGAACAGTTCCAACTTAAATATATTTCTTCCTTTGCTTTAAAATTCTGAGTTTATGGGCATTACTCTGTTTTTTGTTGCCTTAACTGTAAAATGATCTTGCCAAATAATTTCCTACTTTATTATTTTAAGGTTGAATAGTGCTCCAGTGTACATCCACATTTATATCACATTTTCTGTATCTGTTTACTCATTGATGGGACACAGATTGATTCCATGTCTTTGCTTTATTGGCTATTGCTGAAGTCAACAGACTGCAGACACCTCTTGAAATACTGATTTTGGTCTTAAGAGCATTGGCTAGTCTTGCAGAGGACCTGAGTTCAGTTCCCAGAACCTACATGACAGCCAAAACTATGTATAATTCCAGTTTCAAGGGGGATCTGACACCTTCCTCTTGCTTACATGACACAAGTGTACTTACATAGATGCAGAAAAAAATGTCATTAACATAAAATAACAATATAAATTAACTTTTACAAAAAGAAATACTGCATTCATTTCTTCCCTACAGCTAATGAACACATACCCTGTCCTTGAAAAAAAGTTAAAGGACTGACTGTAATATGTTCTCACAAAACATCATTTTGCACAAAATAAATACATGCAACTTTTTATCTGGTTAATTAATTATCACTTTAGTGAGAGGCTCGAGTCCTCTGTTTCTGTTCACTCACTTGACTGACAGCTAGCTCTTCTGTGGAGTCCGTCCTCCAGCTGCACAGTGTGCCTATTGTTCAAATCCTGCCTTTTCCAAGTTAGATCGAGACCGTGTAGGTCCCATGAACTCAGTCAGCTTAGAGCTGCATTTCGCTCACCGACCCATTTTCATATCATTTCACTGTTTTCTTTGGAGTAGAAATGTTCAGAACTCAGAAGTCTCTAAGTCACCAGAAATGGCCATCATGGGAAAGCGGTATCTCAAGTGGTGTTGGTACACCTGGTGTGGGTCAAAAGTTTCCACAGATTATATAGAAAGAACTCATTTCACCCAAAGTTCACTCAATCTCTTGGCCAGCACTGTTCCAAATGATGCCTTTGCATGTGTTTTGGTGTGTGTGTATGAGAGACCAGAGAATAAGTTTGGGGAGTTAGTTGTCTCCTTCTGTTGTTTCTGGGGATGGAGCTCAGGTCATCAGGATTCTGTGCCAGGCTGTTTTACACACCAAGCCTTCTCACCAACCAGTTCTGCTCTTCAGAATATTTTCCATGGGGACTTGTGATTAGATTTCAAAGAAAATCCTTTCTGTCCAAGATTGAATCCATTGACCCTGTTTGAGGCTGGACCCAAGAAGCATGGATTCTTCCTCTGAGTTCTATATCATCCCATTACTGACAACTTGTTATCTCAGAAAATAAGACTCATTAACTTAAACCACAACTAATCTCATTGTATAACATGATTTTTCCCATTGAAACTTGACTGTTTTGCACTCATGAATCAAGGTCAAAATATATGAAGTCAAATGTAAATAGTTTTCTCTAAATTAAATACATATTAAGCACAGCTAATACATTTTAGTATTTTTGAGGCAGGTTCTCCCTTTTAGTACCAGCTGTCCTGGAGCTCTCTCTGTAGATCATGCTGGCCTTGAACTCACAGAGATCCACCCACTTCTACCTCCCGAGTGCTGGGAATAAAGGCACACGCCACCACACCCGGCTTGCTAATACATTTTTAGAAGCCTACCAACTAAACTTTCTCTGAAGTTTGATTGCTCAGAGACCACTAATCATTCTTGAAGTTTTATTCATTTTTAGATTCACTTTTATTTATAAATTTGCCTTTACCAGGCAACATATTCCATGAGCTCATATCATTTCCTTTAAATCTTGCTTCATGACAATGCTAAATCCAGAGAAATCTAAATTCATTCTGATTACTAGTATTTTGTACTGCCATGGACTGTATATCAAAGTCAGCGAGGAGGTTCTCCCAGGCTTAGTTTAATTATCTCTGTTTATTCAATCATTTCTGAATGTCTAACTATATAATAAACTTATAAAGGTCAAGACGGCTTTTGCAATTCCGCTATTTATTCAATTATGCCTAGTACAAAGCTGCAAACGCACTGAGTGAGAGAACTGTTGCTAAATGAACACTTATTCTGTTGTTTTCTTTTTTAAGAAGATAAAGCAATAGCATAATATACCTGAGATGAAATTTTAGAGCTCTAGGTAGACTTCAGCCCCAGAAACAGAATGAGGGAGAAAACCAAGTCAACACTGGGGGTTATGGTTCTTGAAATGCTACAGGTAGAGTAAGATGTTGTCTCCACCATGCTCTGTTGAACACATAGATCATAATCTCACTAATCTATGACTTGCAAATATTGATGGAATGAATGTGGGGGAGGGAGGAGGGACACTTATGTCTGCTGGAATACAAGGTATATTAATTTGAAGACTTTTGACATATTTGCATATGCATTGTTCATTTGCATGGCCTGTGGAAAGTACCTTGCTAGAGTCTTGCTGGCCCAGGACATCTCTCAGATCTCAGTCAGGGAAGAGGAGGCTGCTGCCTCACTCACTTGAATACCTGAGGCCACACTGATTCTCTTACTGGCCTGGCTCTTCTCCATGTACTCTACTGAAAGTGTGGAACTGTTTCTCTGCCCTGTCCTGGGAAAGGACCTACCTCTCTTTCTCATGTTGCACAGTGGGAACTAAGAGCCTCCTTTGTGCCTTTTCACTTTGGGTCCACAGGAATAGGATTACTTAGTTACTGGCCATCAGTGATGGGCTCCAAGTCTGTACACTCACAATGGTGCAGAACATGTCAGGGGGAGGCTAACCAGCGTGAGGGGAACAGTGTGAGTTAAAGGGAATCTGTTATGTGTGTAGGGGACTCCAGTGTGAAGAACTGTGATCAAAGTGACAACTTCCTGCAGGTGATTTTACCTGAGCAAGGTTTAATAGATGAGATAAACACCAAAGATGAGATTGTACAGCGATGTTTACTCCTTTGTTTTCAGAGCCAGGATGGAAATTCTACCACTATGCTCATTTGACAGCTGAACAAATGCAGACAGTTTGGTGTACATGTTCAAAGAAGAATTTTGGTGATATCATTCAGCCATATAGAAAAGGGAATTAGCCAGGACTGGCACCACACACCTTTAGCCATTAGTCCCAGCACTCAACAGACACAGGCAGGCAGATCTTTGTGAGTTCATATGCAGTCTTGTCTACATAGAGACTTGGAAGGGAGCCAGGGCTATAGGGAGACCCTGTTTCAAAAGAAACAAAGAGAAAAAAAAAAAAAGAAAAGGAAATCATGTCATCTGCATAAGAATTGATGAAACTAGAGCATATCATGTTAAGTGAAATAAGCCAGATACAGAAAACGACAAATACTTCTGAGGTCTCAGTTATGAAAGTTAAGATAATGATGTTATAACATGAAAAGAATGGAATAGTGGTTACTGGGGGCTGATAGGCAGGAGTTTGGAGACATAAGGAGAGGCTGAGCAGCAGGTACAATGGTTTGTTGGATAAGAAGAAGCATTCCTCAGCACAGTTGGTGGCAGCAGGTTACCTCATATCTGCTTTATGAAGAACTGGAGTGACAGAGATGTGGAAATGCTAATTATATACACTTGATCATTTCATATTATATACACACATTTATTATCACACCATCCCAAGAAAGCTGTATACATATCATGTGTCAATGAAAATGGAATAAAAGGAGGAGAAAGAAGAATGACTGAAATCTAAAGATTAAACTGTTAAGAGAAACAAAGAAGCTCTTACAAAGCATTTATCTGGGAAGTATATGTATGTATTTATAGAGATGCATATGTAGAAGTATGCATACATATATATATATATATATGCACATTACATAGGTATATATTATATTTCTGAAGATATGTATTATTGTATCCATGTATACATAGCACACATACATGCTTTTATAAACATCTTTGAATAAACAAATGACAACTAGAAAATAATAAACAAATGTTGAAAATTTATATAAAATACCAATGGTGATTATAATTATAAAGAAGCATTCAATTGCAGTAACTTATGTCTTCCCACAATTCATATTTCCAATATTTATCCTTTGGCATGAGTGTATGTGAAGATAGGGTCCTTAAGAGGAAACTTAGATTAAATGAGCTTCTCAGGGTCATATGATGGTCCCTGCTGTCAACTAGATAGGATCCAGAAGCACCTGGGAGGTGGTCCTCTGGGTCTGCCTGTGAGGGACATTCATGTCTATATTAATTGATGTGCAAGAACTTATTAACTGTGGGAGAGTCCATTTTCTTAACAGAGGATCATGGACTGTATAAAATGGAGAGAGACGACGATACATTCATTTCTGACTCCACACTGATACAAGCGGCTGCTTCAAAGTCCTGCTGCCTTGACTTCCTGCCTGATGAAGTTCAACTGGGAACTAAAACAAACATTTCACTCTTAAACTCCTTTTGTCTGAGAGTGTTTTCTCACAGAAACAAGGAAATAAGCCAAGACTGGTAGAGTCCAGTTTGATGACACCTGTGGCCTTACTAAAAAGAGTCAGGATCTGAGCCATAACCACAAAGCCAGTGCCAGGCAGAGATCTGCGCTGGAAACCAAACTTGCTAAACCCAATCACCTTTGTCCTCTGATCTTGAATTTCCACTCTACAGGACCATGAAATTCTTATCTGTTCCCTAAACTGTCCAGATTTTGTTATCATAGCTGAAGTTAAGATAAACACAAATAAAAAAATATAATAGAAATGAAGAATGAAAACCATAGAGCTCGATATATGGAAGAAGAGAAAGGACAAAGAGATGACCACAGCTGTGACCTGAAAATTGCTCCAAGCACAGGGTGACATGTACAAGAAATGGCTAAGGACCTTAATCAGGATTAGCCCTGGGCATGAAGAGGATGATGATAAGCCGGTAACCTGATCGAGTCTGGGTTTGATTTCACAGAGATCACCCTGCCTCTACCTCCCAAGTGAAGGGAGTAAAGGCATGCACTAATATGCATGGTTAATATTTGGTTTCTTAAGATACATATACTGTAGACTTGTGAATACAGGCACTCTCACCTACAGTAGTGTGGCTAAAGATTACAATGGCCTGATTGTCACTGTGTAGTGTAGGAACGGCAGCAAGACGAGACACAGAAATCTGTATTATTTGTTAAACTGGAACCAATATGGTTCACTGATAAACTTTTGTCCATTTAAATCTTTTGCAGAGTTCCAAAACACTAGACCAAGAAAAAGAGTATGTGTATATATCAAAATCATGCAGATATTTGAAGTCAGTTTAGATAGTTAAACAATTAAAGACATCTTTCTTTATGCAGTAGTGCTGAATGTTATGAAAGGCAGTGCTCATTATTTATATTATATTATATTATATTATATTATATTATACATATTAATTATAACCAAATAGGCACACAGGACTTGTAATATCTTAACCTCCTCTTAAGAGGAGGAGATTAAGATATTACATGAAGATAATGCATTATTAACATTCACACTTAAATAAGAAGGAACTGATTAATTTTACTCATCAGTAGTCTGAATCATCAATCTTCAGACTTTTTTTATTGACAATATGTGTTCTGAGAACAGCCAGAATTTGAAGTAGCTCCATTTTTGAGGGCCTAATCAGAGATCCTTTGGCTTTCTTCTTTACTAGCAAATAAAAATTAAGTAGTAACACAAATAGTAAAAATATTAGTCATCCCAATCAAGGAACAAACAGAAACAACAAGATTACAGTTTCATGGAAGTAGGTTCAGATATGGGCAGAGAGCCAGAGAGAGGCATAAAATATCTATTAAACCACCTTTTATTTTTACAAACACATTACCTTGAAAATATGGCTAAGAAACATAATTTTTTAGACGCAATTTGTTAGAATAAAATGATAATCTGAGGAAAGTGTTTCCTAAGAAGGCTGATTGCCACATACGAAATAGCATTGTCTGCTGAGTGCAAAGGTAGGCAAGAATCCGGTACTGGAAGTAACTCGGGAGAATTTTCTCCATAATATAAAAATTGATGGACACTTCTTTCCCTAAATTAGATCTTTCTTAATGGGAAATTACAAAGCCTTTCACCAGAATGTTGTAAATAAAAATGGGTACATACTATTTCCAGTTTTACTTGGATTTTATTGCTGTTATTATCTAATCAGAAAAATAAAAAATTAGAGTCTTAAGAGTTGGAAAGAAAAATATGAAACTATATTTTTAATTTCGCAATGACACTATGTATAGCTCTAGAAAGTCAATGGGGAACAAAGTTCACAGAACAAGACAGTTGAGGAAAGTAGCAATTTACATAATCAAAACAAAATTGATGGCCTTTATCATAAAACAACAACATTGAGAACACACAACAGACGGGAAAGCCACTATAAAAGACTCCACAAGAAAAGAAATCTAAGCAGACTTTACAGAAAAGCCAAAAACAAATTCTCTTAAAATTAGAGAGAAGTAATTTAGGAAAAAAAAATTTTTTTTTTTTTTTTTTAAATTTTTTTTTTTTTTTTTTCTTTCTTTCCTTTTTTTTTTTTTATTTTTTTTTTTTAATTTATTTATTTCTGTATGTGTATGAATGTACTGTCTGCATGCAAGTTTGTGCACCCGTGTTGTGCAATGCCGCAGAGGCCGAAGAGGGTGTTGGATTCTCCTGGAACTGGAATTCTCCTGGAATTAGAGTTTCAGATGGTTCTCCGCCACCATGTGGGCGCTGGGGATCGAACCCGGGTCCTCTGTAAGAGCTCTTAACTGTTAGGCCATTCTCCAGCCCCTTTCTATGACTAAACTGAAGGTAATTTGAGTAAATTAGCACTTTTGCAAACTGAAGTATGAAACACTATATGAGCAGGAACTGCCAGGAATCATGATATTGAAGAAAATCATCCAGTCTTCCAAATATCATAAGATATATTTTATATAGTTGATTTAATGTTCATTGGGAACAACAACAATGAACCCTCACAAATATCGAGAATAAAATTCTCAAAAAATATTCATAAATTAACTCTGAGATTCACTCATCTACTCATGCGTATATCCAAGGTGAATAAAACTGTTCTAGGACTTTTTCTTTTCTTTTTTCGTATTTTTGAGACTGGGTCTCCCTTTAGTCCTAGCTGGCCTGGAGCTTTCTCTGTAGACCAGGTGGGCCTCCAACTCACAGAGATCTGCCTGTCTCTGCCTCTTGAGTGCTGGGATTAAAGGCGTGTGCCACCACGCCCAGATCCCTGACTTGTTCTAAGGCACCGCTGGTCACAGTTGTGGAAACGATTCAAATATCTGTTACAAATGACTCCAGTTCCAGGGGACTGAACACCCTCCTCTGGTCTCTGCTTACATTCCATGACACAGGTACACTTCCACACATTCAGGCAAGGCACATAAAATAAAAGTAATAAATAGAATATGAAAAATAAAGGTATTCTAGACTCAGCTAAAATAAAGGAATATACTGATATATTTTGATAAAGAAGGACTTGAGATTGCATTTAAAAAAAATACCTGTGACTACATAAACATGACCTACACAAGGTTAAACCAGTCAAAATACTACCATGTTTCAGGAGCTGGCTCAGGAAGCCCCATTTCTAGTTAAGGAGCATTTGGCAACTGCTGGCCACTGGGGATTGGGGACGCAGTTTTCTTCAGGGATGCAGCCCCCTTAGAGGAAAGTGAAGAGTTCAGGAGATAGTGTTCTGTCATTTGACCTAACTCAGAACAGAGAGTATACAAGCCTGTGATGCAAAACTTCATTGTCACCTTGAAGGATTTAGAATCACCCTAGAAACACATCTGTATCTGTCTGGGAGGGCATTTTCAGAAAGATTTGACTCAGGTGGGAGGACCCACCCTGAATGTGGAGGAACGTTCCATGGCTGGGCTGCAGACAAAATAAACAGTGAAAGTGAGCTGAATACCAGCGCTCACTCCTCAGCTTCCTGATAGCAGACACATTGTGACCAGGTACCTCAGGCTCCCACCTTGTAGTCCCACCACAATGGAGCATAGCCTTGAAGTTGAGCCATAACAAGCTCTTTCTTCATTAAGTTGCTCTGGTCTGGTATTTTGCAAAAAAAAAATACTAAAGAAAAGAAGCTGATTTACAGCACACTAAATAATATTGTGTTTTATTTTCCAGTGCCAGGTCTCAAACTGAATCACATTTTATGTGCTAAACAATATTCTATTACTGAACAATACATTCAGCCCTTGAATTTTTGAGGGAATTTCTCACCATTTTTCTCAATTTTTCTGCCTCTGACTCCCAAGTTATCAGATTTCAGGCTTGTGTCAGTATAAGTGGTTACATATTTTTTCAACAAAAGAAAAAATATTCATTGTGGAATTATATTAAAATCTACATTAAGAGAAAAGGGACGAAAAATAGAAAAAAAGAGTATCACTTACATATTTGATGCTAGAAATAATATATATTCATGATTAAACAAGATGTATTTATGATAATAAAAATGACATAACATTTATTTGCTGCTGAACTTCCTCATCGCCATCAGATAAGAAGCAAATTGACTTAAACCTCCATTGTTAAGCTATTTATCTCTAGTAATTTCTGTACAAGATTAATGAGCCCCCAAATCTTAGCTAATTTAAATATACTTAAATATTCATATTACTGGAAGCAAGGATGATATACATGATTTCTTATGAAAAGACATTACATGTGTTAAGAAATTGTGTTGTCAACTGTTGTAGTTAAATCTTACCACATTCATTTAAATGTCAATTATATCAGCTTCAGGGTCATCTGTGGAAAGATTTGTTTCTCAGTCCACTAACATAGTTATATTTCCTTATCTTGTTTGGTTTGACTGTGTTTTGTTTGAAACAGGGTCTCAATATAGCTGAGGCTGCCCATAAACTTGCTTCTCATGCAAGTTTGACCTTAAACTTCTGATCTGTATTTCTCTACCTCTGTGTTCCCAAGTGACTAGTGCGCCCCCTTGTGCCCAGGGTTTCATGCATGCCTGTGGGTTGTCTGGATAACTCTTTTCGGTTGTTTGATGTCCCCATCTTTCTGTTGTGCACATCTTTCTTACTCAGTGTTGGTCAACCCAAGTCAGACATGTGCTTTACATTGGAGCACAGAAATAAGAAAGCGAGAGGCAGCCAGCAGGACAGAGGTCACTCTTATTATTTTTTTTTTCTGTAACCTGACCCTTAGGCTAACCTGTCACTTTTTTTTTCAAAATTCTGTTAATTCAAAGTGAGTCAAAAAAAATGAGTCACTGGGTTACTGGTGTGCATCCTAAAAGAGTAAATTTATTTAAAAATATTTATTTTTGTATTTTATGTTTATGCATGCATTGCCTACATGTATGTAAGTGCACCTGTGTCATGCAATGGCCATGGAGATCAGAAGAGGGTGTAGGATCCCCTGGAAGTAGAGTTACAGTTAGCTGCCATGTGGGTGCTGGTAACAAAATTCAGGTCCTCTGCAAGAATAGCCAGTGCTCTTGACCACTGTGCCATCTCTTCATTCCCTAAAAGAGTAAATTGAAACGAAGTCTGACCAACAGGAAATGAGGATTTAAAACAAGCTTAAGTCTGTTTTCCACAAGAGCAAACCAAATGAGCAATTGTCACTATGCTGATGTCAATAGATACTAAAATTACAGCAGAGTGGAAAGGAAGTATAGGAAACTGGTTAAAACAAGAAGGAAAAAGCCCAAGCTTCTGAAATTAGATTTACAGCATGAATAGGTATGTTTGTGGTTGTGAACATTTGCCATTTTCTATTTTTAATCTATTTTGATTTATTCTTGGAAATCTTACCATGTACAATGCTTTGATTCTCAGGGTCCTGACTTCTCCCAACTCCTCCGAAATCCTTCACTACTTCTCTTTCTCAGTTTCCTGTCCACTTTTCTTTTTTTCTTCTCCATGGAATCAAATTAAAACTGCCTGTATATGGGTGAGTGTAGAGCCATTCCCTGTGAACGTGAGGAACCTGTGAGAAGCCAAGTCCTTTAAGGAAACTAAGTCCATCAACCCAGCAGCCTTCAACTGCCATGGCTTCCTGACGTAGGCACACCAGATTATCAACATGTGTTTAAAGAGACTCTACTTAACCACACAACAACTAATCAGTTTTCCTTTAAACAATATTCTCAATAACAAAACTTTCCTGGAGATTCTGCATCAGCTGTGTCTAATGGATACTCGGGTTTCCCCACTGATTGATGCCTTCCTTACCTGTGAGTCAAACTAAAACACACAGGCAGAGGTAATGATTATCCACTGTTTGGAACATCTACTCAACCAAGCCTGAAGATACTTGAAGTACGAATCTTAAAACTGTAGTCTGATTTTTGTTTTTTGTTTTTTTAATACTACTAGAAATGGGAAGAAATATATTACTATGGATAAAAAGTCCTTCTAACATGGTATGAGTGGCTTTTAGACTTTTGGGCCAATTCGGCTTCCATATAGCAATTAGGCCAGGCCAAGGTATATTGATAAAGATATGGATATTAACCACAATTGGAAAGTCATATTTATTCAACCAAAATCCCATGTCCTCATGATTGTCAGGAGTGAAGGGACAGAGACACAGATCCCTGGTGCCATGCTCACGAGCATTAGGAGTTCTCCTAAGTTCTTAGGGACCTGAACTCACTCCAACCTGGGATTTGTGGCTTTGATGCTCAAAAGAATTTCAGGCCCAGCCAGTACAGTGAGGCAGAGCTGGAAATTTTATTGGGGATTTTTAAATATAGGATAAACATGAGGGATAAAAAAAAGACAAGGGCTTTGAAGAAGTACACAGGTGGGGGCATGTGCATGCTTTCTAAGGAAAAACCGGAAAATAGGGTGTGGCCAGGTGTGGGCAAGGGATCCTCAAGGGAGAGTAAGAAACTATTTGTCCTAGCAAGAGCCATGTATACCCTTTCCATGACTCTCAAGTCACATCTCAAAAGGTTACTAAGAAATCTTGGTTCTTCTCTCCTTTGATGTGTAAGGTGACTTCAGAGATATCTTGGAAGAAATTATAATGTCATTTGGTAAAACCCACTAGGGTTGCATCTTTAGTGCAGACCCTTCTCTCTAAGAGGGATTTCTGCCTTGAAAACTGTAGTTTTCCTGGCTGGGAAAGGAGAAGGGTCCTGAGCAGCTGTTATCTGTGCTGAAGGCCTTTGCTGCACTACTGAGGAGAGGCTCCAACTAGAGGCCTGGGGCATGGGCTTCTGTTCCTTCTCTTGTCTCCTGAAATTCCCTGCCTTTCTCCTGCCTCATTCTGACTACATTTTAGCATACTTTTTGTGATAATGTATTAGATGAGGATCACAGACTTTTTAACTTAGATACATAGATAATAGGTAAATGATAAGGCTGGCAAATATATGTACCTGCCACCTCCACTTCTTTAATTGTTGATGAAGTATGACACTATGCATTCTTTGATATAGATTTACTAAGTATCAGTAAACAAGGAATTTTTCTAACCCTATGAATCTTAATATGTAAGCCACGATTGCATATTAACAAAACCCAATATTCTTTCTGATATTCTCTCCCTACAGCCAAATCACAGAGTCCAATGTGAAAATGCATGTTACTTCAAGTCAGCTATATAATTGTTTCATATGAGTCACCTTCATATATTGCTCTATGAATTTGAATTTCAAGTTACCAAGGAAGTAGATTTTCTTTTATCAGGTTTACTTTTGTGTGTGTGTGTGTGTGTGTGTGTGTGTGTGTGTGTGTGTCTGTCTGTCTGTCTGTCTGTTTGTCTGTCCAGGACAGGCCTTGGATATCATGCAGCTGAAATTAAACCAGTTGTTTGCTACCTGATGTGGGTGTCAGAAACTGATATTTGATCCTCTCAAAAAGCAGTAAGTTCTGTTAACTGCAGAACTTTCTTTCCATTCCCAAAGTAGATTTTGTATACTGAAAGTTCATGCGTTTATGAATGAATGAGTACTGGTACCTGTTTTCACTTTAGCAAGTGTAGTCAATAAGTAGGAATACTTCACTTATCAATGCTTTTTTGTTGAACAAATCTCTATCAGCAAGTGCCTTGCTGGATGCTAGTGATGATGCTAGAACTATTCCCTGATCTAGTAAAAATGCCTTACAGAAGACCATCAGGCTACAGGGCAACATTTTATCAAGAGGACAGAGGCAAGCATGAAATGTATATTCACATGAGTTAAAGCATCTGAAATAAAGGGAAGCCTATCTGCATTTGCTGAAGGAACAGGATTGTCAGACCAATGTGACAGAAGGGTAGATAGTGCCGAATGCGGACCAAGAGCTCCATGGCAGACAGGGAGGTGAAAAGCATGTGAGATGTAGGATCTCTGCAATAGATATTAGGACAGAGGTAACTGCAGCTCCGTCCAAGAAATTGATGCAAATGATAAATATTCATAAGCAAAACATGAAAAATATTTAAGAAGTAAATTACTGGGACTTAAAAATGATTGCCTGGTGCAAACAAGGGTGGGGGGGTGTCAGTGATGATTAGTGACGACTGACTTCAGAGCCCAGATGCAGAGATCTGACTAGTGCAAAAGAAACTGAAGAGGAAGTACTACATAAACATGTCTTTATTTAAAAATGAGACCTGAAGGGCTGGAGAAAAGGAGCAGTGGTTAAGAGCATTTGCTTCTCTTTCTGATGACTGGAATTTATTTCCCAGATCATTATTTGACAACTCATAGTAACTTCTAATAGTAACTTCTAATTCCAACTTTGGGAAATCTGATGCACTCACATGCACACACACACACACACACACACACACACTCACAATTAAAAATAAAATAAATATTTTTAGAAAGACTGAGACCTGCTTTACAGTTGAGAATATGTTGAGCATAGAGGTGTCAAGTGCTATGCTACATGAAGACCTAGGGAAATTATGTAGACTGGAGATAGACTGTAGACTGACTGTTGAGAAATTGCAATTATTAGACAATTGGTATACTTTTGGTTTTGGTCTTTTTGAGACAGGGTCTCTTTGTAGCCCCGGCTGGCCCAGAACTTGCTATGTAGACCAAGCTGGCCTTGAACTCACAGGGATCTGCCTGTTCCTGCCTCCTGAGTGCTGGGATTAAAGGTATGTGCCAGCATACCCTGCTCACATTCCTAAGCTAAAGTAACATCTTACTAACTATAAAAGAAGTATCCTTATATTACAGACAAATATCCTAGACACGACTCAGAGAAGAAGCTTCTTTTGTTCCAGGTGATAACAGTACACAGTCCCTCAACTGGACACACAGACTGATCTGTGAATGGCTCATGCATAAGCAACACATCTGCAATGCCACCTTTACACATAAGCCCCAGACCTCATAGGACAAGGACCTAAGAAGGCATTAAGTACCTCTTAACTCTCCTTAAAGAAGCTCCTCCATGCAACAGTAGAGCAGGAATGCAAAAGGGCCTGAATCACCAATCCGTGAAGATTAGAAGTCTACAGAGTGTGGTTCCAGGGACAGGCCGCCTCTACTCAGATTCACTCATCCAGGGCTCGGGGGTTATTGCAGAAGAGGGGCCAGAAAGATTGTAAGAGCCAATGAGGTAATGCAAGATCAAACGTATGTGAATCCTACAAGCTCCTGGGTCCCTGTTGATATGAACCTCCAACACTGGTATCAGCATGCACAAGGCCCATGCAAGTTCAGCTGGACAAAAACCCAGCACAGAACTGCAGAAATGGGTAGCAGAGCCCAACCACGACTGAGGAAATATTGGCAGCTGATGGTGGTCAGGTGAGGAAGCCCTGGCCTTCTTTAGGAAAGAGACTCTGGATAGGCTGACTAGAGCTCCCGGGAGGAGCTGGCACTGAGGAGTGGGCAAGGAGAGTAGTTTGGCCCAATGGACCCTAGTGCATATGACAGAGTATGTGAACTCTGGGGGAGGAGGGTGTGAGGGGGGATACTGTAGGAGGGGGCCAAGGCAGAAGCAGGTATAAAGGCAATTAAGCCTGATTTAATAATTATGTATCAAACACAGAAATTAAATTAAAAATAAAAGCTTTAAGTAAAAACATTGGCTTAAAAATGACCCTAAGTGAAGCACTAAAAAAAAAAAAAAAAAAAAAAAAAAAAAAACAAAAAAAAAAAAACCTGAAAGTTACAGAAGACATGGACAGAGAAAGAGAGAGAATGGGTCATAGAGAGAGAGAGAGAGAGAGAGAGAGAGAGAGAGAGAGAGAGAGAGAGAGAGACTATCTAACATAAATCATAAAATGGCAAAGGCAAAGGAGAAGAAAGTCAAGACAAATTTCAGTCTGGGTTAGCAAAAGCTAAAGCTGCTTAGAAGGTCAAATAGTATACCATTGGATAAAACCCAACAAATCAGAAAAGAGAGGCTGATGGAGAGTCCTCATGAGAGATCTGAAGAAGAGTGAGGGACTAGACTCCTAACTTAGACAGGAAATGATAGAAAATGTCAGAAAATGGAGCGAAACAATGAAGAGCTTTTGTAAGAAGCTTGCCGGTGAAAGTGGGATAGCTCTAACTTGGTCTCTGCTTTTCATAGGCTGTGTTATTTTGGACAAATCAAAACAGGAAGGAAAGATGAAGAAATTAGCTAAAAAATGTTGATGATTACTCAAAGCTGACTTCTAATTATGAGTGCATTTTTATTTAGCACTTTTTGTAATTGGAATATATTTTTAATAGACACTGTGCTTAATCATCCTGGGGAATCTGCCACTGTGATTCAAAGATGTTTCATATTCCACTTAAAATACCAAGTATCTAAAATAAAAAGAATATATTAGCCCACCTCCTCCTACCGGTTTCAGATGTTTTCTAAAGACACCACTAATCATGGGCTCCGTAACACTTGCCTCTGCCATCTATAGGCATCTTTGAGTCACTAAACAAATGCAGTCTATGTTGCTATAGGAGGGTAATTGTTTAAGACTGGAATCTCCTCACAGTGTGCAAAACACTTGCTTGTTAACTGTCATGTTTGTGGGATAATATCAAAAATTCATATCAACATGATCATACAATAATTCATACAATCATTACCAAAGTGATGGGTGATTGGGTCTAAAAATATTCCATGACTGAAATATTTCAGCCATCTAAAGTTGCTAACTGAGCTAATGTGTTGTTAATTATATATTCCATAGGAACAAAGAAGCTTGGCTAAGATGAAAATATTGCATAGCAGAGTAATGAATTACTTCGTGCTTGATTTATAGTTCAGTAGTCAAATATTAGACATGATATTTTCTAAAGAGATGGTAAGCTGATTTCAGCACATAATATAATGAGATTTTTGTGGGGGTTTGAGGGTGAATAATTTCCCACAGAGTTGTGTGTTAAATCTCGCCCCCTCTGATAACACAAGTTGGAAGTTCTTAGAAACACTAGCATGTGAAACCTACTTGGATAACAAGGCCACTAAAGGTGTGCTTTTAAGATTATACATGATCCTAGTCCCTTCTGGCTGTCTGCTTCCTGTCTCTTGTGAGGTGAACAGTCTGGCAGTCTATGTGGCCCTACTACCAAGTCGCTCTGCCCAGACATGTGGGAGCAAGTAATTGTAGACTGAACCCTGGGAGACGGGGACAAAATCAACTTCTCTTTTTTGAAGTTGTACTCTTGGGTATTTTAGGCACACATATGCAAAAAGTAACATATGAAGATGTTTTATACAGCAAGAAGTTGAGTACAATGTTCAGTGTGAAAGCACTCTCAAAGAGGATTTGTGATGAAATACCATTTCAAAGATTTTTTACCTTAAAGCATGTTCCCTAGTGATTATTTATTGTATCAACAACAGCAGTAGCAATAACAACAACAACAACAAACCCAAAATCTATAGAAAAGTTGTCATGTGTCCTGACAAATATATACCAGGCCCACACAGCCACTAAGAGCTCAAGTAAAAGAGAAAAGAAATCCTTCAGATTATGAAAATGCTACTGTCAATCACAGTAACATCTACCATTCGAAAAACTACTGACATAAATGAAAATACCTCCTTACAGACTTTGAAAATGACAAGACACATAAATAGATGCACCATTAAAAAGATACAAAACCAGGGCACCCTATTGGCAGCTTAATAAATTCAACTGAACAATAGAGAATCATGTATATAGCTGTTAAGGGAATGTTAAAGAAATTTAAAAACTGAAGGCCCTTGAATACTTTGGGATTCCTGAACCATAGCCTCAGGTATTGTGAACTAGCTGACTAGGCCACCTCCTTGCATTGTCATGGAAACTAGAAAATGGAACATCCTGCTTTTGGAGAACTTGCTGTTAAAGCATCAATTTGCAAAAGAATTCTGATTGGTGAGAAGTAAAAACCTTCTCTTCTAGGAATTGCCTGCACATCTTCATGCAAAGTTGAAGCTTTTAAAGAATGGTGTAATCCTTTATGATCCTAGTCTGGGCCCAGGACACAATCAAAACAATAAGGAAGCTACAAAGGTAGCTTCCCAGTATCCTCTAACTCAGAAGGACAGAAGTCAATTGTCAGCCATGGTATCAGAGTCCCACTATCCTAGCATGAACCCTCTTATATTTGAGGCTAACTAAACATGTCTTGTTGAAGTAATTGTCAGCAAATGTGTAAGTCTTGCTGGTCAAATGAATTCTTAATCTCTGAAGAGTGATTTGTCTTTATGTTTCAATAATCTTTACAAGGACAAGACTTTAGACTCAGTTATTTAAATTCTGGGAATTATTCCAAAAAGATGAATTTATACAAGACCTACAATGATAAGTTGGGATGACAAATTATATTCTAGGCACAAAGCTTTATTTCAGTACTATTTATAATACCAAAAAAAAAAAAAATAGAAAAAATGGAATGGTAAGTAGGAATCAAGAGTAAATTAAACAAATGATGTTTATTTAATGGGCCATTATGTAGCAATAAAACCCTTCTTGAAAATTAATAATGCTAAAAGAAAATTTATTTTAATATGAATAGAATATAAGAATTCCTATTTAACATTATATATGGTGATGAAAATGGCATATTAAAGGAATTGTAAAGCTAAGATCTGTGTCAGACTGATGTGCATTATGCAACATTTGGTTGCTGTTTCATTATCATTTATTCTTAATAGGAACAGTAATGTTTAAATAGTAATGATTAAATGGAAACTCAGAAACATTTAAGACTCTTATTACAGAAAATTTCAAAAGCTTAAAGAAGTAGAACAAATGTTTGAATCTCATAGCTCTAAGTTATTTCATCTATATTCCCACACATACTCTTCTATCCTTTTAGATTATTTTGAAGCAAGCTCAAATTGCACCATTTTTTTCTGTAAAAAATTCAGTCAATTTTTCAAAAAGCAGATATGTTATTTTAAAAGAAGATCATTGTCACACTATTAAACCTAAGAGGATCTTCTGAGTCTGTTTCCTTTCTTTCTTTCTTTCTTTCTTTCTTTCTTTCTTTCTTTCTTTCTTTCTTTCTTTCTTCTTTCTTTCTTTCTTTCTTTCTTTCTTCTTTCTTTCTTTCTTTCTTTCTTCTTTCTTTTCTTTTCTTTCTTTCTTTCTTTCTTTCTTTCTTTCTTTCTTTCTTTCTTTCTTTCTTTCTTTCTTTCACTGGGTTCATGAGTCTCCTATGTTGCCTACAGTGAGCTAAAACGTAGAATTCTCCCATATTGGACAACAGAGTAGCTGGAATTGCAGATTCATGCCACCGTGACTTAGAAAATAAAGTTTAGATTCGATAGTCATGATTTCATTTCTTTTCAAATTGCTTGAGGGTCTGGCATGGTGGTGCTTGCCTTTAATTTCAGCACTTTGGAAGCAGAGGCATGTGGATCAGGTTCAAGGCTACCCTCGTTTTTACACAGTGAGGTCCAGGCTATCTGGGGCTACAGGGAGACCCTGTCTCAAAACCAGAACAAAACAAAAGCATTTTGGGGGAATTGATAATTTGTTTCTTATTGGTTCTGTCTACTAGAAGAGGTGGGTGTGGCTCCTCTACTTCGTACTGCTTCCTTGAAATTTAATAGTTGAAGAAACGTTGATAAATGTCCTTTAGAAATATTCATTGTGTGAATTTAGCAAACAGCAAGCAGCTCCTTGGTGAATATGTCCTATTCCTCCATAGGACGACGTGGATGCAGTTTATTCAAAATGACAGCATTTTTCTTGTGCTCTACTCTCACATGCTAATATCACATTGTCATTTTTCATCAATGCCAATTTCCAAATAAATGGGAATTGTGGAATGATTGTATTTTGTTTTAGGTAGCTCTACTTGCTTTATTAACTGCAATATTTCAAGAAAGAAAAATCCTCATCCCTTTGCCACTGTTTGATGATCCGACTGTTTCTCAACCTGCTGCTACCAACAATTTGGTTTTAGGTGATTCTGTTATGTAATGTTCTGTGCACTGCAAGGTCCTTAATACCATGTCTGTACTAGGTACTTGTTTCCTTGCAGTGATGAAGTACCTAGCACGTAAAGAAGGAAGTGACTCACACTCTGAGGAAGGGATGAACAGGAGTCTGGTCACCTTCAGCCACAACTAAGAAGCAAAGAATGGAGGATTCTGCTCTTTAATTGCATTGTTATTCCACCCAGGATCAGGGTGAGTGTTCCCACTGCAATTAACCTTATCTATAAAATCCCTCGGAACCAGACCCTGAAAATTTTCTCCAAGGTGATTCTAGATACAGGCGGGTTGGTAATCAGCATAAACCATCATGCCTTCTTTTTCTGTTAATGACAGCAAGAGCGTCTATTCAGCGGTGACAACTAAAATTATGACCAGATAGTGGCAAGGACTCCTGTGAGGCCAAAATGTCACAACTCTTAGACCACTGGATTATTGGATTATCCTAAGATTAACACACACACACACACACACACACACACACACACACACACACACATACCACAACTCATGATCCATTTTCAAAATGCTGAGTTAGCCCTCACACTTTAGAGGAGATAGGTGAGACTCTTTTCTTTTCTTAGATACAATTAAGAACTCATGACATTAAGTATAACGTGCCTTTGAATTCACTGTAACTACTATTTCTCTTTATGCTCGCATTTGCTCACTTGTACTGTGTACATTAGCCTATTTGATTCCAAATTCCCTTGATAGAAGCAAAGACCTCACTTGCTCTTCCAAGTTCTTCTAAGATAGTTTTATATGTTCTCTGCTCAGCCTTCAAAATATCTATTTCTCTAAAATCCTACAGCTCTTTTCACAAGAAACAGAATTTAGAGACTAAGATGTGAGAACTTAAGGAACTCAGGCTTTGTTCCTTGGTAGATAACAAGGCCGCTGCACTGCACTCATGACCTCACAGCAGCTGCTGTTACCTGCTAAGGACCCACACAAGAACAAGCCAGTCAGTATTCCACTATGGATTAGGGATGGGCTCAAGAAGCACACAGTGTGCTGCTTATGAAGACATGTTGACTACCATAACAAATGGGATAAAAAGAAAAGAGATTAATTCTGTGCTGGAGGGGAAAGTTAAAGATGTCATTCCTCAGGTTTGACAGTAATTTTATTTAAAGACTTTTATAAATAACCTAAAGGTGGGAGTATACAGTGAACTATCCAAGCTCTTCTAAGCTCAGGAGTGCTGAATCAGAGGGAAGAAGGTGCTGAAGGAGCTTAGGAAGCCGTGTGGGTACAAAATGGCAACTGATGGAGAATGGGGGCCAGCGAAGAGCGGCATTTAAGGAATGATTCTGATTCCAGCATAGTAGACCCCGCAGCTCCTTTTATGATCCAAGAAAATGATCTGAGCATTGCAACATGCTGCTTCATTCAGAAAGAAAAAGCACAATTAGAGATTTCATATATGATGCAAATCAGAATTTCAATAAGTGTCTGCTCTCCCATATGCATTGTAGCACTATTAAAAGTAGCCAAAAAAGGGGGCTGGAGAGATTGCCTAGTAGTTAGAGTGGACCTAGGTTTGATCCCCAGCACCCACATGGCGTCTGAGAACTGTCTATAACTCCAATTCCATGAGAACTCCAGTTCCAGGGGAATCCGACACCCTCTTCTGACCTCTGCGGCATTGCACGACAGGGGTGCACAGACCTACATGCAGATAGTATATTCATACACATAAAAAAATAAATAAAATAAAAAAAGAAGTTTAAAAAATAGCCAAAAAATGGAGTCAACCAAAGTGAATGGATAAAGATGGCATATATGTATATATGTAGAGTGAGAAACAGAGAACTGATCATTAAGCTAATTCCTAATAATTTATTCTTATATCCATAGATGAATGCATCTTTCAGTTCTCACTGGAGAAACTTCCTTAAGCAACAGATGGTAACTAACACAAAAACCCACACTGGCCAATGTGCAGAGAAGAGGCTGCAGACAAATGACTACTGTTTTGTAAGATTATGTCATCTGTTAATGGAATAGTTCACATTTGTGGAAGTCCCCTCTATGATGTCAACAGGACAACATATTGTCTAAGGCAATGGTATATTCTGAAAAAGCAGAAGAGGGTCTGTGTCAAACATAATAACCATCCGATGCTCCTCTGATCACTCATTCCATAATGTGTATGTTCTCTGGTATACCATGTTGTGCATGGCAAACATAGACAACTTTATCTTACAAGCAAAAATTTGGCCTTTTGCCCTAAGACTCTGAAAACAAGGTTAGCCATTCTGGTGTTGTCCCAACTACTAACCAAGAATCTGAAAAGTCGTACCCTCCTGTAAGAAAATTCCCTAGACTACATATGAGAGTTAACTTGATTGAGATTACTGGACAGCAAAGTGTTTTTTGTGATTTGTCTATGAGGGTATTTTCAGGGAAGACTGGCAGGACTGACTGGGACTACCCCTAAATTTTAAATGATTTCTCTAAGTAAATTTCCTCATGGCTATGTACATATGCATGTGTTCTCTGCATATCTATCTGTCTGTCTATCATCTAGTCATGCTTCCTGTTGGTTCTGTCTCACTGTACAACTCTGTGTAGGTAATTCTTAGAAAATAGAAACTTATTGCTTACAGTTCTGGAGTCTAAGAATTCCAAGACATACAAACAACTGAGTCAGAGTCTGTTGAAGACTCTCCACTTTAAAAACAGTGGCTTAGGTGTACTTGTGTCAGAGAGGTGTTCTTTCAGAATGGCTTCACCTTGAGCTCTATCCACTTCACAGGGCCCAAGCTCATAACACACTGGTGACTTGATTTCAAATTTAGATACTGAAGGAACCCAACTATGAAGATGGTAGCATTCTGACCTGGCTACTGAAAGCACCCGAATGCCTTCTTGTGAAATTCTCAGTCAGTCTAAACAGCACCCAAGTGATAATTTTAGCATTCAGTTTTTAAAAAATGTGTTTTATGTAGGAATAGCTTGCCTGCATGTATGTATGTGTAGCATGTGCATGAAGTTCACATAGAAGCCCCAGAGGGGAACATATCCTCCTGGAACTGAGTTATAGAAGGTTGTGAGCTGCCATATGCATGGTGGGAACTAAATCCAGGTCTCTCCAGAAGTAGCAAGTGTTCTTGCCTGCTGAGCCATCTCTCTGACCCTAGTATCTAGTCATATGACAGTCTCATGTATACATTATCTATATCCACTCTAGATGAGACTTAAGGTGTGATGCTTTCTGAAGCAAACACTTTTCTATCTGGAAACTTATGTGAAAAACCGAGATGTTCTTTGAAAGTACAGTGGTGCGGCAGGCCTAGGAGCCATATTATATGACAAAAGGAAGAAATAAAAATATTTCTTATGATCAGGGTAGCTGGTCATAAGTCAGTTCAAAACTCAATAAAATTTAAGGAAAGCATGACATCTTTTATCAAAAAAAGAAATAAAATCCTCTAATTCAGGTGATATGTATATATATATATATATATATATATATGCAATAAAAGTTAGAGAGAACAACAACATCCAAAGAACTGGAAAAAACTCTGGAAAGATTCAGAAAAAGATGCAAGACATGTATGGCAGAGTGCAGGAACTCAGGTGGGGTGGGGTGGCATGGAAAAGGAAGTGACTCTAAATTCAATTGAGAAATGATGCATGGTGTATGGAAAGAGTTTATTAACAATAAAAAATGAATTGAAAAAAGAACCCCTAAAATAATCTCAATAAGATAAGCAATAGTAGATTTCAAATCTAGGGAATCCCGGCCTTTAACTCCATGTCCTATCTTCAGGAAAGGCTGAGGTAGGTCCCTGAATTCTTGCTGGCCCTGCCCCTGCTCTTCGCTGGGCACATCCCAGACAGTAGCTCTCCCACTGGACTTCAGTGGTTGTGCTTTCCCTAAGATCCCTCACCCAGTACATACCACTTTGCAATTCATCTTCAACACATGCATTTCGGAAGACACAAAGCTTCACATTGTAACATTTGCTAATTGACTTCAAATTGTGACTGATGCCATTTCTTGGCAACTTGCATGTGTAGCCTTTAAAAATGTATCATGTATTAAATTTGGAAAGGCAGATTGATCTCACTCAATTTAGAGAAAATGTCTCCATTGAAGAAAGTCAATTGTTGTTGTCAAATCACTCATAAAAATTAGATTCTTTTCCTCAAAAAAGTAACTCTGATATTTATACATGAAAACCACTATATTGTGTATGTCCTCAGGAGGTTGACAATCTCTTCACTACTGAATTCTACCTTTCACAGAGATAGAAAGATTCAGAGAGTAAGAGATACATGTACAGATAAGTACACACATACCCATGTCTGAACTACTCACCTGTCTGTTGCAAACAAAACTTAGTCTCAAGAGTTTGATGAGCCACCTCAGGGGAAAAAAAAAAAAATCCTGCATCTTTTTTTTTTTTTTTGGTCTTTTCAATACAGGGTCTCCCTGTAGCCCAGCTGACCTGGAACTCACTCTGTATACCAGGCTGGCCTTGAACTCACAAAGATCCGCCTGCCTCTGCCTCTGCCTCTGCCTCCCAAGTGCTAGGACTAAAGGCGTGCGCCACCATGCCCGGCCCTGCATCTTTTATCTTTCGCTCTCTCTCACTCTCCCCTCCGAAGCCCAGGGACTCTTGCCAGGAGGCTGGCATGTCAGACTGCAGGGGCCAAGAAGGGGGGATGAACTGTGTGATCACAGCAAAAAGGACTGGATTTTCTTTTTTTTTTTTTCTCTTTTGTTTTTATTCGATCAATATGTTTGTGTAAGCAAACCTTTTCCACTGGACTTGGGATCACTGGGTTGTACAAAAACTGAACTCAGATGTTAACTAATTGGGTTTATATGAATACTCCTTATGTTTATTGAATATGTGTACTTATTGGTAAAATAAAAATAAATTAAAAAAAGAAAATAATTCATAATACTGTCCAAACTGGAAAAAAAGATAGACACATATGTGAAAAAGAGTTGAGAAGAATAGAGAGACAGAGTTCCAATTCTTTCCATCTCTTAGAAGAAGTGCACACGTAGACACAAATGGCGCTGCCCTTTCACACTTGTTTCTTCATTGCTTTGTTCTAGGAATGATTCTTCAGAAACTAAATATTCTGCATTTGCCTCCTTGTTTGCTTTCCCAGAAACGTCCATCTCTTGTCAGTAGAAAAAATAATCGTAACTCACTGAGTGTTGTCTTTCTTCTATAAAATGATAAAAGGACAATTGTGAGAAAGAAGTTTGAACAAACAAAAATCTGCTGCCTTTAGGCAGTGACCAGAGGAGTCAGATTTGTGAAATAGAAATGTAGATCTGGAGTTCATCTCAGGCTCTTATATCTGGGTAAGCCCTTGATGCCTCTGAGCCTGACACCCATGCTACAGGAAAATATCCAAGTGCTTAGACTGATGCCCTGCAGGATATTAGCAGAAATGCCCATTTTTATTTTAAATAGAAATAGGGCTTAATCTGAGCATAAAGTTACACACTTCTTCAAGTTAATTCCTGAACACCAATAAATTTCATGAAAACCAATGTTGAAATCCTTGAGCTGGCTGTATAAATGATATTTCAATAGTTCAACAAGACGTTTTGGAATGGAAAGCCTTATTTCTTACATGAGAACTCACTAGGACATGACGAAATTTGTACGGGGAGATTGTGAAACCAGAGATCTGGGGAAATCAGTTACTTACACACACACACAACACTGAAGCTATACTTGCTTTGATGATGTGTGAGAGTTCTATTTGGCCAAGAAATAAACTCTTCTGAAATTAAAAAAAAAAAGGAATAAGATAGAATTGATAAATAAAGACATAAGGACAGTAGCTATTTTATAGAATATCCTGGGAGGTTTAAATATTTTATTTTGATAAAGAAAACTGGAGAGTCTAGCAGAATCAAAGCAGATGGAACTGGCAAGATGGATCAGCATGTAAAGCCCTGGCTGCGATGTGATGACAGACAACCTGAGTTCAGTTCCCCAGGTCCACATGAGGGGAGGAGAGAACCAACTACAAAAAGTTATCTGACCTTCATACATGTGCCATCACACTGCATAACCACACGCACACACACACACACACACACACACACACACACACACATTAAATAGACATGACAAACAGTTACCAACTTAAAAGGAAGCTATATTCCATCTGAGTTTTGCACTATAAACTAGGTTTACCGTGAAGCAGAGCAGATAAGAGGAGGGGATGAGGAATGATATACTTACCTGTGACACTTTTATATCTTTATTTGTGTATTTAAATTTTATTGGCACCAATTAAGAGAAGCCATGCGGGTATAGAAGAAGAAAAAGAAGGACTTTTGGGCTTTTGAGTTTTAAAGAGATTAAGTTGTAATATAAATGAAAGACAATTTCCATGTCTCTGGGACGCTATGTGATCAGAGAAATCTTTTCCATACCCTTTCCATCTGAAAATCAAGAAGCTTTGGAGAGAAGTGCATTTGCTTGACCTGAATATGTGAATTTCTATTTTAGATGTACACTTCCATCTAAGCTTCCTGTAAAAGGGAGCAATGAAATCACTAAATAAGACTCAGAATCATAGCTCAGGGAACATCTGAGGCAGCTTTAGCAAGGGTTTCAGGGTTCTAGAGTTCCTGTACATCACTACGTTGCTCTAGCAGTGGATCCCCGTGTCCAATGTTTCATAAAGTGCTACTGCCTTAATGAGCTTCCCATAGAGCCAAAGTGATGGAGGTGGAAATATCTAAATTATCTCTAAGGAGAACTTAGATCCACACAGGCAGAGAAAGGTGGATAAGCCTCTGATCAGAGCCCAGATTGAAGAACTCTCTGTTAAAGATTGCAGAGTGACACAGTTTATGTTGATAAGAGCAAGGGAAATTAAAAAAACTGCAAAAATGAAAGATGAGTGGTCATGAATCACAAGACTTTTAAATGATTTTTTTATTCAAGACAGAAAAAATACATGCAATATTGACAACAATGGAGGAACATAAGGTTCATAATATGTTAGGAAAGGAACATATTAATATAGTTTGTTTACAAACAGATAATTTTAATATCAGTAAACAAAAAAGACTGCTATTAGAAATTAAGCCCAGATATGCAAAAATAATTGCATATTTTATAAAGTACAATGAAAATATCATTGATAATGGCACATAAGATTAGTGCTACTGCTATGATTTATTAGACCTTTTCCTTACAACCTATCTTGGTCCAAGTTTTGAGATTTTGTTGATAATCAAATTGATGTTGAAGACTGCCATCCAAGTGAATAGATGGCTGGATGAGACAGAATTATTATGATTTGTAGAAAGAAATTTCATCATAAGTCATATTTTCAACTTTATTATTCAATGATTCCTTAATTGAATTGCTTTATGGCTGAAAATTATTAGGTCAATTACCTTATCTGTATACCTAAATAAAGATCATTATGTCTGGTTTATATAATATAACTATGCAAATTATATATAATTTAATTGCAATGATAATTATATGTAATATAATTGCAATGATAAAATTAAACAATAAATATAAAATTTGTTTAGCTGCAAAGCTTGGAGATATGGGCTGTATTTACCAAGACTGTAATTTCAGTGGAAATAATGGCAAACATCAATACCCTAATGGCAGGAAGATATGGTTGATGCCTTTGCTCAGTTTTAGACACTCTCTTCTTTCCTCCATGTGACCATTCATCCCTACATAGCTTTTATTTACATTTATGTGGAAATCATAGGACAAGGAGAGACATCAACAATGTAAAAGAACAGGATTCTGTAAGAAAATGCTTGAAACCAGTGCCCAAATCATTGAAACATCCAAGAAAACATAATGCATATTTTATGAACTATTGTAAGAAAGACTGCTCAGAGCTACAGTGAAAGGCATTAAGATATCAGGACTGGAAAGATGGCTCAGTGCTTGAGAGTACTTGCTGCTTTTGGAGAGGACCACGGTTCAATTCACAGCATCCATATGGTTGTAGCTAGCAACTGTCCATAACTCCCTGCTGACAACTGTCCATTGTGCCAGTTCCAGGGGATCTGATGCCTTCTTTCTGTCTCTGGGGGCATTGTACCTACCCAATGCAAACAAAATACTTGTATATATAAAATAAAAATAATAAATAAAATATTTTAAAAAGACTTTAATAGATCATAAACCTATGGGTAAAACAAAATATGTTGCTGTGTTGATCACAAAATGTACCCTTAATCCTGGTGGGACAAAGTTAATGATGGCCAGTATCCTACAAAATGGAAAACTATCTCACTGTATTTATTTATTTATTTTTTTTAATTTTTTTTTAAATTTTATTTATTTCTGTATGTGTATCAATGTACTGTCTGCATGCAGGTTTGTGCACCCGTGTCGTGCAGTGCCGCAGAGGTCAGAAGAGAGTCTCGGATTCCCCTGGAACTGGAGTTCTCCTGGAATTGGAGTTTCAGACGGTTCTCGGCCGCCATGTGGGTGCTGGGGATCGAACCCGGGTCCTCTGAAAGAGCGGTCAGCGCTCTCAACCGCTAGGCCATCTCTCCAGCCCGATGTTGAACAATTTTTAAGATGTTTCTCAGCCATCTTTACTTCCTTACTTGTGAAGTCTCTGTTCAGCTCTTTACTCCATCTTTTGAGTAGGACATTTGTGTTCTTACTTCTTTGTTTTTTAAAGTAGTTNAATCTCAAAACAAAGCCAACAAAAATATCACTACAGTACTGCTAAAGCAGTTACTTTACAGCAAAACCTTTTTAAATTTCCCCATTTTTCCACTGGAATTCTATAGCTTAACATACCGAAGTTTTGATTCTTAGATCCTTTGGAGGGAGTTTTAAAGTCTTTTTCCAGTCATCACCAGGTCTAAAGAGAATACAGTAAATGTATCAAAATTCATAGCATAATACTGAATAAAAAAAAAAAAAAAAAGTCACAATACAAAATCTTTTATTTATTACATGTAGTTAAAAGGAAAAAAAGAAATAAAGATGTTACCTTTTCAATTTTACCACTATTTATGCCTGTTACTGATTTTATAATGCTATGTAATACTCAAGTGTTAATTGAATCTAATAAAAGCAATGTTTTATTTTTACAAACAAGTAATTATACTAACTCTAAACTCTTAAAATAACAGATGCTAGGAAGATAAACTTAGGATAACTCATACTCATTCAAGCTCCATTTAAGGTAAACTGTATTTTTATCAGCTGATAATTCCAGGACACATGTCAAGTTAAGAAGGATGTGGTGGCACATGCTTGTAACCCAAGCTCCCAAGAGTCAGAGATGAGAGGGCAAAAGGTTAAAATCATCTTTGACTATATAGCTAGGTAAAGGCTAGCCTGGGATACACGAAACCTTAACTCAAAACATCTGAAGAATTTAAATGTGAGGTTAAATATTAACATGCATCACTGATGTATAATAATAACTTTGTGTATACTTTGTAGGCTGAGGAAGAAAATAATGAATCTCGTCCTTGACAGTGATCTGATTATAAAGAATACAAAGTATAATAAATTTGCTAACAGAATTTCTTTTAATTAAGATGACCTTTAACAAAAAGGGCCTGCTATATCTGTAGTTGCATAAATATATGATTTTCATGAAATTTTGATCAAGCAAAAATTTTCAGGCTAAGTACATTGCTCAGTGGATAAAATGCTTGGTGTGAATGTGTAATAAACTTGGTTTTAATCCCCTGAACACACATAAATCCAGAGTGGGTAGCATTTGCCTGTAATCCCAGCCTGCCTCCAGAAACATGGGAGGTAGAGACAGGAGACTCCCTGGAAGCTCATGGGCCAAATATCTACCTTGGTGTACACAGCAGCAAAAGGTAAAAGCACCCCCACACCGCCTTCGAAACAAAGTTATACTTGGGGACTCACATCTGAGGAGTGACACCTGCACTCACACAAATAGATATACATGCATACAAACATAAACACAAGATAAAATGTTGATTGAGGGGCTGGAGAGATAGCCTAGCGGTTGGGAGCGCCGACCGCTCTTGCAGAAGACCCAGGTTCGATCCCCAGCACCCACATGGCGGCTGAGAACAGTCTGTAACTCCAATTCCAGGAGAACTCCAGCTCCAGGGGAATCCGAGACCCTCTTCTGACCTCCGCGGCATTGTGCGACACGGGTGCACAGACCTACATGCAGACAATACATTCACACACATAAATAAATTTTAAAAAATGTTGATTGAGTTACAAATTTCAGCAATGGTATTGAGGTTATTAAACATGCCATTCTGAGTAGCAAGCATGAGAAGTGTTAAATGTGTTTTGCGTTTCACAAGTGTTTTGTATTATAAAGAGACTCAACTCTCTAATGAACACTATTTGTTGACTCAAGCAAGAAAATATGGTAATTGCATTATCTCAACACCACTGACTCTTTGAGCCATAGCATTAGACGATTATACGTGATATTTGAAATGAAATATATTTTTAAAAATGACCAAGTTGTTTGGAGAAAATGGGGCATAACCTTTTCAAATAAAAAATGGAAAGTCATTGAATTGGAAAAAAGTATACCCTTAAAAGGAACATTTAGATAAATGTAAAACATTAGGATGGCTCTTGTAAAAATCAACAAAGTGATCAAAGAAAACATTAAAAGTACATTGCAGGAGGCTGGAGATATGGCTCAGCCTTTAAAAGCACATACTGCTTCTGGAGAAGAACCAGGTTCTATTCTTAGCACCCACATCAGGCAGCTCACAACTGGTTCCAGATGATCTAATGTCCTCTGGCTTCCACAGGCACTCTTGTGCATGCATGTGGCACACATAAACTCATAGAGGCACAAACATATTCACATAAATAACAATAATAAAGAAATCATTAGAAATACATTGCAAATATTAATTGAATCATGTCTCAAAGAAAATATAAGTATTTAATCAATATGCATTCTGTGGTTTTTTTTACTGCTTTGTGATACCATGCGAATTATCAGTCCTGTTTTAGTATTCTTTCCTTAATAAATAAACATATTTATCCAACATTAGTAATGAACCATTTACCATCTAGTTTTACCCACACGGGAGGGGAAGGAAATGTGTAAGAGTGATTACATATCCTAAACAAAGAGCAGCAAACACTTCAGTGTGGTTTTCGTGCACTTTTGGTAAGTTAGAGATTAATTTTATCTTGCAAATGGTGTCATAATTGTTGTACAAATGATAATGCCTATGAATTAATAAATTAAACCATACTTAAGTTTATGTGTACTTATATAGTTTGCATATTAAATAAAACTATAGTAGAATGACCTTATACAACTTTAAACTGAAGAAAAGGATTTTGTCATTAGAAATTAGTAAATTTCTTCAAATCAATGATATCTAAGACACAGAATTATAATTCAGAGCCAAAGAAATATAATTTACAGAGTGTATGAACATAGGTACAAACTATATTGCTAAACTATTAAATGAACACAAAATATGTATTCCAGTAGGAATTGTAAATCACATTATATACATGAATAGTGACATGAAAATGGGCTTGATATAGATTATACAGTAATTGATAAATAGTTCATAGGTTAATAACAGGGATTTTAAAATTCAGTTTTGCTCTTTGTATCAGTAAAAGCATGTTTCAGAAAAATGGAAAAGTAAAAATGACTCACTTTTCATAATGATTAAAAAATACAAATGGAAAAATGTATTTCATCTAATAAACCAATTACTAGGACAGGTTTAATTCCCTATATATCTACTGTGAAGATTTTCATGAAAACAACCCACTTCCTTCCTGGAAGCATGAAACACTTTTACACCTATCTCTCTATCTACATCTTTATTTGTGAGTGTATATGTAGGTGTGCTTATATTATTATATTTGTGTATGTGTGTATATGTGGGTGTGTGGGTGGGCAATGGGTGCATGTATATTCAGGTCAGAATATAACCTTAGGTGTCAGCCCTTGATTTTGACCTTGATTTGCAAAAGGATCCCATCATCCTTGTGTGCCTGGTCAGCTGACCCTGGAGCTTCCAGGATTCTCCTGTCACTTATTCCCACCTGACTGTAGGGCCACAGGGTTAATGGATCCATACCATTTCACCTGCTTCAAGTTGTCTCCAGGGGTGTGGACTCGGGTCTTCACATTCATACAGCAAGTCATGTACCTAGTCATCCATCTTGCAGTTCTGAAGCACGGAACTTTTAGCTATGGAGACAGACTCATCACTCTGAAAATGATAAACTGTATAGGCCTTGTGATGCAGACATGAAGCAATAGACCTATAAATTAGTGACGGAGGTACAAGCCTAGGTACCAGTGAGCCCTGGAAGTCATGCCAATCAAAAGCAACACACAGCTGCCAGCCTGAAGTAATTTTAAGTTAAAAAAAGCCCTTAATATTTAACTTGTTATTATTATTTTATATGTATGAGTGTATTGCCTGCATGCTTGTACATGCACCCATATTGTGCAATGCCCGCAGAGGTCAGGAAAGGGTGTTGGATTCCCTGGAACTGGGGTTACAGATGACTGTTAGCAGGCATGTGAGTGCTGGGAACTGAACCTGAGTCCTCTGCAAGAGCAGTCAGTTCTCTTAACTGATGAGCCATCTCTCCAGCCCCCAAAAGAGCATTTTACAAATTCAAAATCTTGTAAAAATTAAATAATTTCCCACTTAGAGTACCTAGTGAGCCCATACTGCACTATTTTTAAAGCTAAATGTCCATGTGATTTTCCTCTCTTTCCTCCACTCCCTTCTCCTTCCTGCACACTTTCATGTTACAGAATAAGACCAAATGTGACCAAATGGAATAAAACAGGAACAAGATAAGAGATTTAATGTGTGTTGTTCTGTTTCTTATTTAATAAGAAAAACGGAACATATTCACTCAGGGCAGAGGCTTAGGAAAACAATAACTAAATTGGAAGGGAAGAAGTTAAAGTAACTTTATTTTACTATGGTATGATTGTGGTCATAAAGGGCCCTAAAGACTCCACCAGAAAACTCCTAGAGGTGATAAACACATTCATCAAAGTAGCAGGATATAAAATTAACTCCCCCGAATCAGTAGCATTCTTACAGTACCAACAAATATATTGAGAAAGCTATCTGAAAGCATTCCCATTCACAATAGCCGCAAAATCCATAAAATAACTTGGAATAAAAAAGGAAGCAAAAGACTTGTAAAATAAAAGCCATACGACACAGAAAAAATAAATTGAAGATAAGAGAAATTAGAAAGACCTCCCATGCTCATGGATCCATGGATTGGAATGGTGACAATGGCATGATATCAAAAGGAATCTGCAAGCTCAGTGCAGTACCCATTACAATTCCAGCAGAATTCTTCCCAGAAATTGAAAACATAATCTCGAGTTTCATACAGAAACACAAAATGACTAGGGTAGCTGGAAAATAAAGGGACTTCTGGAGGCATTACCTCTTCCAATCTCAATTCCACTACAGACTTACAGTAATAAAATCAGCATGACACTGGCATAAAAACTGACAAACTGATAACTGCAGAATAAATGATGGCCAAGGCTTAAATTCAGACACTGGCGCCCACTTGATTTTTGATGAAGAAACTAAAAATATAAACCCAGAGGAAAGTCAGATTGTTCAACAAATAATGCTGGTCAAACTGGATAAGGGCACTATAGAAGTTTGAAACTAGAGCCCTTGATCACTATGCACAAAGTTCAACTCCAACTGGATCAAGGACCTCAGCCTACGACCTGTTACCCTGAATCAGACAGAGGAGAATACAGGGAAAGCATTGGAATTTATAGGCATAGAAAAGAATGTTCCGAACAGGACTCCTAATGCATAAGCGTTAGGTCCAACAATTGACAAATAGAACCACAGAGAACTAAAATGCTTCTGTGCCTCAAAGGGTGCCATCATTCCAGCCAAGAGGAAACTTACAGAATGGGAAAGTTACCAGCTGTATCTCTTTTTATTTTATTTTATTTATTTTTGTATGTGTATGAATGTACTGTCTGCATGTAGGCTTGTGCACCAGTGTCATGCAATGCCACAGAGGTCAGAAGAGGGTCTAGGATTCCCCTGGAACTGGAGTTCTCCTGGAATTGGAGTCACAGGAGGTTCTCAGGTGCCAGGTGGGTGCTGGGGATCAAACCTGGGTCCTCTGCAAGAGCAGTCAGTGCTCCCAACCGCTAGGCCATCTCTTCATCCCCCCAGCTGTATCTCTGACAGAAAGTTGGTATCTAGAATGTACAAAGAACTCAAAAACTAAACATAAAAAATAAATAACAAGGAGTGGGCCAAGGAGCTGAACAGGAAATTCTCTAAAGATGAAACACAGATAGCCAAAAAATGTTTTAAAAACATTTTTAGTCATCAGAGAAACACAGATTAACTTTAAAAAATCAGTAGCCTTTCTTTACACCAACAACAACTGAAGAAGAAATATAAAGAGACTTTCCCACTCACAATAGCATCAAAAGCAATAAAATACCTGGGAATAAACCTAAACAAAGACAACAAAGATCTCTACCACAAAAATTTTAAAACTCTGAAAGAGACTGTAGAAGACATCATAAGATGGAAAGACCTCCCATGCTCATGGATTGGAAATGTTAATATAGTAAAAATGTCCATTATACTCAAATTCAGATACAGATTCAATGCAAACCAATTAAAATCCCCATGTTTCTTCACAGACTTGGAAAAAATATCCATAAATTCATATGGAAAAACAAAAGATCTTGAATAGCCAAAGCAACTCTGAGTGAAAAGAACAATATAGGGGAATCACTATACCAGACTTCAAACTATATTACAGGTCTATAGTCAAAAAAGCAGACTGGTACTGGCAGGAAAACAGAACTTTAGATCAATGGAACAAAATTGAGGATCCAAATTTGAGCACATACAATTTCAGCCACCTCATATCTGACAAAGGGGCCACGAAAACGTAATGGAGGAATGACAGCATCTTCAGCAAATGGTGTTGCCAAAACTGGATCACCACATGTAGAAGAATAAAACTAAATCCCCACCTCTCGCCCTGTACAAAAATCAGCTCCAAATGGATCAAAGACCTCAACATGGTTTGAAGATGATAGAAGAAAAGTTTGGCAGCAACCTCCAAGTCATAGGCATAGGAGAAGACTTCCTAAATCAGACAGCTGCTGCATGGGAAGTGAGGTCAATAATTGACAAGTGGGACTCCATTAAACTCAAATGCTTCTGTGCAGTGAAAGAAACAATCAGTGAAGTGAAGAGAAAACCCACAGAGTGGGAGGAAACCTTCACCAGTGATACATCTGACAGAGCACTGACTTCCAGAATATATAAACTACTCAAAAAACAAAGAAAGAAAACAAATGACTCTCTCAAAAGATGCAGTAAAGAGCTGAACAGAGACTTCACAAATAAGGAAATAAAGATGGCTGAGAAACA
Organism: Rhizomys pruinosus; assembly: GCA_009823505.1. NCBI lineage: Eukaryota > Metazoa > Chordata > Mammalia > Rodentia > Spalacidae > Rhizomys > Rhizomys pruinosus. The sequence continues at coordinate 7,297,045 of VZQC01011344.1, forward strand.
TCTTAAAAAAATGTTCAGCATCTTTAATAATTAAGGAAATGCAAATTAAAACAACTTTTATTTTTATTTTTATTTTTTGGTCTTTTTGAGACAGGGTCTCCCGGTAGCCCCAGCTGGCCTGGAACTCACTCTGTAGACCAGGCTGGACTTGAACTCACAAAGATCCACCTGCCACTGCCCAAGTGCTAAGGTTAAAGGCGAGCACCACCACGCCCAGCAGCTAAAAACAACTTTAAGATATCATATCACTGGGTCAAAGGTGGCTATCCAGTTTGGGCCAGGAGGCTGAGGGCTGTGGTAGGGTAGGAGGGAGGGCTAGCTCCTCCAGAAGCTGCCTGGCCAGCCCCCTCATCCTCATGTTCTTCCTCATCCTCCTCATCGTCCTAGACGTCTATGATTCCTCCACTCCCGACACAGGGGTGTTGTCCTGCATGGGATGCCCTTGCTGGCTGGCCACCTTGCATACTCTCCATATGACTCTGCTGAGCCCTAGTCCTCCTCTTCCTCCTCTTCCTCGTCGAACTGTTAGACCCAGTCCTTGTAGCAAATCTCAACAGGTTGGCATTGAGCGAGAAAGTGATGTTGGCGGTCTTGTTCAAATGGCCCATTCACACTTTCCTCCTACTCCCCAAATTCCGCATCATTAAAGCCGAAGTGGTCAATGAAGGGTGAGGTCATGCATTGCATCTGAAAGTCCGTGAAGGCCTGCTGCAACACAGCCCCCTCAGGAAAGCTGATCTCCATCATCGTCACTGGAGGAGTGTAGGTGGTGGGTGTTCACCAGATCCACTGTGTTCTTCTTGTTGGTCTCCGCCAGCGATCCTGACACAAATGTTTCCCACCGCTGCTGCTGCTCATCTGGCAGCTCCTTTAGCAGCTGCCCCAGCTGCTCAGCGTTGGGCCCCTGCTTTGCATTCTGTATCTCCGCATTGGCCACCCGTGTCATGTGTAGCTTTTCCTTGGGCCCCCTCCAGACTGCACACGGTCGTTTTACTCCCAGGACGTCAGGAAGCGCTCCATCAGGGTGGCCCTGGCTGGACAGCCACCTTTGACCCAGTGCCTATGGATGTCCCAACAGGTCCCCCAGTTTCCAGGGAGGCAGACGTCCCTCCTGCCCAGAGCCTGACCAGCCCTCCAGCCCATGACGCCCCACAGCTCAGGTCTCAGGAACCCACAATCCTCTCAGCACCTCAGGAAGCCACAGATAGCAAAGTAGCAGAGCCCTCCGACCCCTGCCAAGCCTTGGTTAGTGTTGTGGACCTCCAAAGTCCCCCGGAGACCCCACTACCTCTGTCCCAGCCTCCAGGCCCAACAGCTCCCCCAGACCATGGAGGGGGAAAAGAGCCCAGAGCCCTGTGGCTTCCCCAAAGCCAGCATGCCCAGGCCCTTGAGATGCCCAATGGGTCTGCCCCAGGAGGGTCTGATTCTCCCAGGCTCCCAGTAGCTGCGCGGTGGCAGTGGTCGCCACATCCTTTCTCCTCCATGCGGAGCCTCCCAGTGGGGCAGGGCAGATCCCGTGGTGGCCCCCTGCCACATCCTGTACTGTACCTTCTCTCCTCTGGACTCCAAGGAAGGCTGGTGCCAGGGAGATGCCCTCGCCTACCACCATTTGCACTGAGAAGAGAAACTATGGAGCTTTGTCTCCTAGAATAAAAGAAAGTCATAGAGAAAGGAGAGAGAGAAATCTCTCTCTCTCTCTCTCTCTCTCTCTCTCTCTCTCTCTATATATATATATATATATATATATATATATATATATATCTCCACCAGGCCTTTCACTCAGCACCACCTTGGGGTCTAGCAGCAAGGGCTTTGGGTGCTAACTGTGGCCATGCCTTTGTCGAGACCTTGCATTTCAGCCAGGCATCTGGCCCCGGGCCCCTGGTCCCAGGAACCAGGGCTTCCCTGCAGTAACCCCAGAGGCCCTGAATCTGGTCTCTGGATGCCCTGTGCTCCAAGGGTCCCAGCACTACTGCCAAGTGGCCTTGTCCCAGCTCCCTCCCCCAGGCTGGTGTGAGTGTACATCTGTGCTGAGCTTCTGTTTCATATTGCAAATATAAATAAAGACGGCTAAAGACCTTAATGGCAGGGATGGACTCCCTCTCTAGGAAGTGTTGACTGTGGGTTTCATAGCCCCTCAAACAATATGGGCTATTACCACTGCTTCTGGTTACCCCAAGCCCCCAAGAACTAATTGGTCAGATGCTATTGCTGAAGATACCATGTTCATGAGCTGTAGAACAAACCTTGAGGAAATCAAGCTGGTGCTGAACTCAGAGCCACAATTCTACTGAGTAGGGTTTATAGTGCTGTAAAGTGTGATGCAGCCACTGGAAGGAAAAAGCAATCATCATCCTTACTCAGCGGTGAATCCTGTGAGTTACAAGACAACGAGCAGGCAAGATCTGGCAGCTAGTGCAATATTGCCACTAATATGGAACTAACCAATCACTCTTTAATTGTATTTAAGTTCCTCTTCCTGCGTGGAGCCCATAACTGACAGATATCTGACTTAGGAACCTGAGGCTAGACAGGTCCCAAGACACAGGGGAGAACCTTATAGTAGTTTTCTCCTAAATAGTTATCATATAAAACTAATTATAAATGACTTATTGTCCTACCCATAGATTAATGTGTCTCTCAATTCTCACCAGAGAAGTTTCCTTATGGAATAGATGGTGATTAACAGAGAGACCTGAAATGCCAACTTGGGGGTGAGGGCGGAGGCAACAGAGTGCTTACTCTTTAAAAGGACACCTGTACCAAACTTCTGCCTCCCAAGGCTCAGGGATCTCTGTGGGGGAGGGATTGTAAAAGCCAGAGATAGTGGATGACCAGAAAGAAACAGAATTTTCCAGACACTAAGTTACTTGTATGAACTCCCAGTAATGGTGACAGCATGCACAAGTCCCATGTGAGCTCAAGAAAAATCCTAGCATGGATGTGAGGAAGGGGGTAAAAATTCAAACCCCTCTTGGGGCTGGAGAGATGGCTCAGCGGTTAAGAACACCGACTGCTCTTGCAGAGGACCCAGGTTCAATTCCCAGCACCCACGTGGTGGCTAAGAACCGTCTTTAACTCCAGTTCCAGGGGAATCTGATGCCTTCGTCTGACCTCCGAGGCATTGCAAGACATGGGTGCACAAACCTACATGCAGACAGTATACTCATACACATAACAAATACTAAATAAAAAAAATCCAACCCATCCTAAGGAAATTGTGGCAACAGGTGGCTGCTGGGAGAGGGAAAGACAGTCTCTTTCAAAGCACGAGACTTTTGGTGGGTTAACCAGGCTCCAAAGGCTGGACTCACACTGAAGGACATTTGGGAACACAAATTAGATTCTTTTTATGTCATTCATATATATATATATATATATATATATATATATATATATGAATGTTTATATTATATCTATATATTAGATATATCCCATTAAAATATATATACATATAATAGTAATATAATATAAGATATATCCATTAAATTAGGCAGGGGGCATAAGGAGAGGTAGGGAAACAGGAGGGAATATAAATACCACCAAATTATCTTATATGAAAACCACAAAAATTCAATAAAAATATAAAAAAGAAAATTGCAGTCATTTCTCTTTCAGATACCACCTAGCATCTCCAACATTCATGCCATAGCTAAGTACATATTTGCCAAAATTAGAGACTGTGCCCACTTGTAAGAAATGTAGGTCATCAAGGAAGTCATGGAGGTAAAAGTCTCCAAGAATCCATTTGTTCAGCAAAAGTCACCTTTGGGGATCATTGTGGAATATGGATCAGAAAGACTATGAGAACTCGAAGTATTAGACATCTCCACCGAAGCAGTCTGTGCTGGGCAAGACAGAGACAGTGCGATCATGAATTCACTAAAGCTGTGACTGTATACACAAGAAGTCACAGTATCAAGTCAGCCACAGTCCAAGAATGGGTAGGACACGGGGCTTAGTAAGTCTCACCCCTAATCAAGGAACTATTGACAATTGGTATTTACTGGAGGAGGGAGAGTCCAATTTCTTCAGGAATGTGGCCTGTGGCCCATTCTCAAGTATAGCACTAAGTGTACATGATGGTTTTACAAAGGAAACACCAGAATTTGCAAGTGAAATGCGGTTTATAACAGGGGTAGGGCAAGAAACGAGGCAGCTGTGCTGGCTACAAAATATGAAATCTTAAACAATAATAAAAAGTGAGTGAAAAAAAGTTTACCTTTTCGGTAATAATCAATATTTTCTGAAGTTAAAGCTCTTTAGTAACCTGATCATTTATTTGTAAGATGGATTGGTATTGTCTTTGTTATATCATTGCTGTGAAGGAATTATGTGGATGTTTATACCACAAGCTGACAAAATTGGTTATTTATGGGGTGGGAATCAACAGCAGAAGATATTGAACAGCTGTATGCCAAGGCTTCCTGCACGTGTAGCTCTTTGTACTTCCTAGTTATTCCATAACATAACCAGATATTGATATCATAAGTCATCAATTATTAAAAGCAAAATGGAAAAATATTTTAATATTGGTTTCATTTAAACCTAAAAATTTCTAAAATCAAGGCTTGGTTAACAACTTCATAGACTATAAGCTTGGCATCTATTGGCTAACACCAGAATAAGATGATCACCTCAGACATCTTCATATCAATATCCCTTAGCTCCTTACAGAAAATGAGATTTAAGGACACAATGAATATGTGCCTGCATCCTCTCTCTTTCTCACTCTCTCTCTTCTCTCTCACACACATATACATAGTCATACATATGTATGTCTATATACATTGATTGTTATTAAAGTCGTTCAATTCATAACTGATGTAACCTGATGATCTAGATTTCTTAAGTATTATGTTCTATTGATTGGAGTTTAAATATCTTTTATAAGGTGATCTTGTCTGTGATTAGTAACATGGAAGCTAAATCTTTAGTGTGGGCGCAGGTGCTACTTGCTTGCTTCCTCTCTGTGCATCAGGAAGGACACTTCAGGATTTCAGTTTTGAAAATCAGAGCAATAGGTTATCTCAGAATGGTGTTATGACAAACACTAGAATCAGGCAACACATATCACAATTCAAACCATACTTGGCATCAGGTAGGCAGGTATCCTTTTACATTCTCAGCTTCTGGAAAACTATTTCCTTCTGGAGTCTTCTTCCTTTTAAGACCTACTTCTGCTTAGTCTTAAGAACATTTAGGATTCTGTAAGGGACACTGAGGTGAAAGTACACTGGTACTGTGTATCATTTCCCATGTGCCACCAAGAAAGACTTTCATAACAAACAGGAAACGCTTAATCCTGTTTCATGAAGATGGCTTCATAAGTAAATCAACACATTCTCCACTTCCAGTTTCAAGGGCAAGGTGTGGTAACTAGCCACAGAACATCTCTGTTTCTGCTTCTGTTAACAGTTTTGAAAATTGTATCAACCCTACTGGCCGCTGTGGAAGTCAGATAAAGTATAATTTTCAAAAAATTTCAATGTAATCACAACTCGATGGCTCATGGTAGTCAGTCTGTAAAAGTTATTTATGGATGTAACTGATATTACTTGTAGTTTTACTAAATAAAATTTAATCATAAAAACAAAACAATGTGGAGCATGATCTTTTTTTAAAGAACATTGGATATTTACATATTATGAAACAAAAGTTCTTTTTCTTTTTTAATGCAATACTTTTATTGATGTTTTGTGTATTTCATACATCATTTTTCAGTTCAATTTTGACGTATTCCCCTTTCCCTTCCCCCCACCCAACTGAAGTTCATGGATTCTGCAATATATGTCCTAAATCTTTCAGTTTTTTAAAAGTTTTTCTATGCAGATGTTTATTACTTTGGGCAGAATCTAACTGTATCAATCCCTTCTTTGACCCAGTCCTTACGTTGTTGTTGTTCCCTCCCATTTGTATTGCTCCAAAATATTCCTATATAAATTTCATATGTGTATCAAAATTATGTCCTCTGGGAATAAACTGTATGTTAACTCCAGGATATATTTAGGAATTTACATTTTTCCCTTTAATTTTATATTACTCTAAAATATGGATACATACCTTCTGCACATATATGTTAATTACCATGTTTGATAATAACTTACCACTTAATTCTACAGCCCATTAAGAGATTCACATTATCAAAGCACAGTTGCTTTCAGATAGAAAGAAATATAAGAATAATGTTGATCAGCTTGCCTTTCAAATGGGGATTTGGTGCTAGCATCCACAAATGAGGGAAACCATTCCCCTTTTGTTTTTGGAGGGGACTCTGTTACTTCACTTAGCATAATGTCTTTGAGTTCCATTCATCTATGTGCAAAGTTCATAATATCATACAATTTCAGCCACCTCATGATCTCATATTTCTTTACTGATGCATAGAACTCCATTGTGTAGATGTACCACATTTTTGTTATCCATTCGTCTGAGTAGTAAAGGTTGTAAGACCTCTCTAAATGTTTTATTGAATTCAGTTGTGAAACCATCTGGGCCTGGGCTGTTTTAAGTTTGGAGGTTTTTTATTACATCTTCAATTTCCTCATATGTTATGGGTCTGTTTAAACTGTCACTCTCTTCTTGATTAAGCATTGTTGATTCCCAGGATTTCAGATATTCATGTTGTCGTTGTCCCCCCATTTGTATTGCTCCAAAATATGCCTATATTAACGTCATATATGTACCAGAACTATGTCTTCTGGGAATAAACTGTATGTTAACTCCAAAATATGTTTAGGAATTCACATTCACATTTTTCTTTTTAATTTTATATTACTCTAAAATTGTAATACATACCTTCCCCCATATACATTAATTACCATGTCTGATAATAAGTGGTAAGTTAATTCTCTTAGGTTTTCAAACTTAGTAGAATATAGGTTTTTAAAGTATTCTCCTATGATTGTCTGGATCTTTTCTTTATCTGTTGTGATGTTTCCCTTTGCATCACAAATAATATTAATTTGGACTTGCTCTTTCTTTCTTTTGGTTAACTGGGTTAGAGGTCTGTCTATCTTGTTTATTTTTTTCAAAGAACCAGCTTCTGGATTCATTGATTTTTTTAAAATTGTTTTCTTTGTTTCTATTTCATTGATTTCTGCTCTGATATTTGTTATTTCTTCCTGTCTGTTGGGTTTAGGGTCTATTTGTTGTTGTCTCTCAAGTGTTTTTAGCTGTACTGTTTATTTGTTCCCTTTCTGTTTATTTAATGTGGGCACTTAGGGCTATAAATTTCCCTCTCAAGACTGCTTTTAAAGTATCCCACAGGTTTTATTGTGTTGTATTGTCTTTTTCATTTAGTTCCATGAATACTTTTATTTAATTCTTTATTTTTTGCCTGACCCATTCATTATTCAGTATTGTGTTGCTTAGTCTCCATGTATTCTTGTAGCTACTTGGGCTTATTTTGGTGTTAATATTGAGCTTTCTTGCACTGTGGTCTGATAGAATGCATGAATAATCCTTTTGTATTTGTTGAGATTTCTTTTGTGTTGGTGTATGTGGTCGATCTTGGAGAATGTTTAATGGAGTGCTGAGTAGAAATTATTTTCTCTTTTATTTGGGTGGAATATTCTGTAGATGTCTGTGAGGTCCATTTGTTGTGTTGTATTGCTCAGTTCCAATGTTTATTTTTTGTCCAGTTGGTCTATCCAAGCGGCTCAGTGGGGTATTGAAGTCCCCATTATTAATGTTCTGGGATTTATCTGTGTCTTGAGGTCCTGCAGAATAGTGTTTATAAAGTTAGGTGCACCAGAGTTTGGTGCATAAACATTTAGGTTTGTGAAGCCTTCCTCGTTAATTGTTCCTTTGATAAGGATGTAATTAATGGCCTTCTTTTGTCTCTTCTGATTGACTTTACTCTGAGGTCTATTTTGTCTGATATTAGAATAGCAACTCCTGCTTGCTTTTTGGTACCATTTGCTTGGAATATTTATTTTTCTGTCCTTTCACTTTAAGTTGGTGTCTGTCCTTGAGGGTGAGACAGGTTTCTTGTAGACAGCATATAGGTGGATCCTGTTTCCTTATCTATTCTCTCAGTCTATGTCTTTTGATTGGGGAGTTAAGACCATTAATATGTAAGGTTATTATTGAGAGATGTGTGTTGCTGTCTTTCAACTTATTTTTGTTTGCATTCTTGGTCTAGGTTTGTATTTATGCTATTATGCTTTATTAATTTTTCTCTCTAGCTGCTTGGGAATAGTTGTCCTTTCCTCTGTTCTTTGAATTGCTTTGAATATTTTCTGAAGTGTTGGTTGTTTTGAAATGCATTCTTTCATTTTGTTTATGCCATGAAATATTTTTCTTTCTCCTTCAACTATAACTGACATTTTTTAAAGAAATTCTTTTTTTTCTTAAATTTTATTTATTTTTCTTTTCTTTTTTTGAAATCTTATTTATTTTATTAAGTGTATGAATGTACTGTCTGCATGTAGTTTTGTGCATCCGTGTCTTGCAATGCCTCAGAGGTCAGAAGAGGGTGTCAGATTCCCCTGGAGCTGGAGTTACAGATGGTTCTCAGCTGCCATGTGCGTGCTGGGGATTGAACCCGAGTCCTCTGCAAGAGCAGTTGGTGCTCTTAACTGCTAGGCCATCTCTCCAGCCCTATTTATTTTTCTATGTGTATGAATGTACTGTCTGCATGTAGGTTTGTGCACACGTGTCGTGCAATGCTGCAGAGGTCAGGAGAGGGCATTGGATTCCCCTGGAACTGGAGTCAAAGATGGTTCTCAGCTACCATGTGGGTTCTGGGGATCGAACCCGGGTCCTCTGCAAGAGCAGTTGGTGCTCTTAACCGCCAGGCCATCTCTCCCTATAATTGACATTTTTGCTGGGTATAGTAATCTGGGTTTGCATCTAAAGTCAGTTAGCACTGGGAATACTTTGCTCTATGTTCTGACTTTCATAGTTTGTACTGAGAAGTCAGCTGTAATTCTGATATGTTTCCCCTTATATGTAATTTGTTGGTTTTCTCTAGTAGCTTTCAGTATTTTGTCTTTGTTTTGAGTATTTAGCGTTTTAATTATACTATGGCATGTGGAATTTCTTTTCTGGTCTTGTCTATTTGGTGTTCTATGTGATTCTTGTATTTGTATGGGTTTGTCTTTTATCAGTTTGGGGAAATTTTCTTCTATTATCCTCTTGAAGATCTGATTACTTCTGTTGTCTTGGGATTCTTCTCCTTCCTCTATCCCTATGATGCAGAGATTTGGTCTTTTCATAGTATCCCACATTTCTGGGTTTTTCAACTCTTGTGTCTTTTAAAATTTTTCATAATCTTCACTTGAGGATTTTAGTTATCCTATAGATTATCCTGTCATCCTGCAGGTCTAATATTCTATTTTTTGCTTCATCCATTCTAGTTATATAGAGAGACCATTTTATTTATCCTGCAGATTATCCTGTTATCCTGCAGGTCTGATATTCTATTTTCTGCTTCATCCATTCTAGTTATATATAAAGAGCATTTTAGTTATCCTGCAGGTTATCCATGTTATGCTGCAGGTCTGATATTCTATTTTCTGCTTCACCCATTCTGCCATCCTTTCCTGTTGATTGGATGAGTATTCGATTTCCCTTTTCACTTCTTCCTGTAATTTCTTTAGTATTTCCACTTCCTTTTGGAGCTTGCTATTCTCTACTTGTAGCTCCTTGCTTTGCTGGTCAGTTAGTTATTTTATTTTTTTTCATTTTCATCCTGGGATCTTTTCAGCTTTTCCACTTCCTTTTGGAGTTTGTCATTCTCTCCCTCTAGTTGTTTTAGGAGTTTGTATTTCTCTTCCTCTAGTTCTTTTCAGAGTTTGTCATTCTCTCCCTCTAGTTTTTTTCTGGAGTTTATCATTCTTTCCTTCTAGATCCTTCCTGAGTTTTTCATTCTCTGTCCTTAGTTCTCTGATTTGTTCTTTAAATTCTTTGAATATGTCTACAACTGTTCTAAGGTCCATGTCTTGGTTTCCTTCCAGGGAGATCTAATTGTAGGAATCTTCTATAGGACTGGTGGAGTACAGTGTGGATTTATTATGAGCTTTTCCCATGTTTTTATTTTTTCCGTATGTGGGTTTATTTGTTTTGTTTGGATTTTGATGCTAATTTGAAATGTTAATGTGGAGGATTGCTCAGTCATTCACTGTGCTTCCTGCCATTCAGTTCCTCTACTTGGGCTGTGCAGCCTAGAACCACGAACACTGCATCCACTGTATTGTCCGCACCAAAACTCCATGAGCTTACTGGATCCTCTGCACCACTACTGGGGGAGGGGGAGGGGGGAGGTTTGTTCTTATGGCCCTCTGGCCCCCCCTAAGGGTGGATGGATGACTCCACCCACATCGATCACATGGAAAGAGGGTTTTGTGTCCTGCCCATTCCCTGAGCCCCAGGCCTCTGGCACTGGCCCTGGTTGCCTGTGCTTTCCCAGCCCACCTGGCATGTTCTGGCCTCCTAGGTGTCTCACTGAAAGGTTTTTCTTTTTTCAGAACAGCATTTCCATCCCAGAATTTCAATTTCTCTCTCTCTCTCTCTCTCTCTCTCTCTCTCTCTCTCTCTCTCTCTCTCTCTCCCTCTCCAAGTCCTCATATATTCTAGGCAGATGCTCTACCAGAGTAACAAATTCAGCCTGACAGAAACTATGATGACAGCATAGACAAGGATTATTAAATATTTCATTCAACACTAAGTGTTAAGTTTATTTACATAAATAAAGTGCCTGTGTGTCACGTTTTAAGTGCTGAAGCTGCTGTCATTTGGACCCACACAGTTCTGTCTAGGGGAGCTGTCCTGTGAACTCTATCATGCCTTGCATCATCTCTCCTCTTGCTACTAGGCAGCAATGGTCGTCTCCTAATCAAAGTTATAAAGATAAAGTTCCAAATAGCCCTGAATGTCAAGAGGGCCCCAAGTCAAAAGCTCTACTTTATAATGACAGTAGTTGTCCGTATTCAGAAAGAAAGTGTAACTCTCACTGAGTGCCGAGGTCTAGGAAAGTTTAGATTGCTCTTAAGTTGCCTTAGGATCATTAGTGATCTGCAACAGTTAGCTCTCTGTGGCCTGTAATTTGGTCCCGTTCCAATGTAAGCCCACACCTTTTCTGCCTCACTGATTTAACATCAGAGTTATTGTTTCTCCTCTTTCATTTTATTGATGCAGATGAGATTCATGATTTGGACTTTAGCTATAAGGAGACAGCAATTTCAAAGGATCCTGCACAGTTATGATGTCTTTACATTTTGTGTTTACCCAAGCAAATGTTTGCCTCCCTAAAGAACAATCCCTTTATCACCACCCCTTCTGCCAGTATAGAACAGCAATATAGATAATAAATAAGCCAGTATTTGAAAATACATGATGGTAATTTATTATGGAAGCATATTTGAGAATGAACTTGAAACTCCCTCATTCAATCAAATCATTGGGAAATACCAAATTGACAAACTGTGTCATGACTCAAATAAAGGAAAGTAAAGGCAAGATGGAATCCAGTGATACAAAATAAATTTTAAACATATCACTGGAAGCAGAAATAATAATGACTGCATATTTTATTATAAATACGGTATACATGAATGTAGGCATTTTACATACATCTTTTGGACACAAAGATTTATGTATCTGAGGATGATCTTGAAATTACTATATAGCCAAAGATGACAATGAATTTCTGATCCTCCTAGTCCATCTCCCATATTCTGAGATCACAGGATTGTGCCATCATACCTCATTTATGTGGTGCTAAGGACTTAAATAAAGCTTTTGTGCATGCAAGGTGAGGACTCCTTCAGCTGAGCTACATCCCAACACTAATTGCTTACATTAAAATAATTATATGTAAATATGTATGGGAGATAATTCACATCTATCATCAGACTGCCAATACTTGTATAACTCTAAATGTAGTCAGTTATAGTACATTTTGATAATGCAAACTTGTTCCCAGGCAATTAATGCATGGACATATCCATCAGACATTTATAACTGTAGAGATATAACTATATGCACTTATGTAAAATTGTGTCTACAATACACTCAAAGAATACAGAAAGCGAAACCACACCCAGGTGAATAAGCTAGGTAGGAAACTTTATATATCAAATCCCTGTCAACTAACTTAGCCATACCCATCCACAATTGTGCCCAATGCCTATAACTGCTTTCGATTTATAGTACCTTGCAAGCTTCAGTCAACCATTGTAGCATGTACTTCCACCTTCAAGTTTCTGACCCTTATGTATTGCAATGCTTCTGTATTTCTTAGCCAGGCAGCAGGAATGCAATTGCATTACACTTCTTTGGTCCCTCTGTATGTATCTCATGTGTCATGGACAAAGTTTGAGAATCGCTTTGCTCATAGCATCCTTTTCTCACAAGCCCTGTGGATCTAACTGCACAATTTTGCATAGCTCACTGGTTTGGGGATCACACGTCTTGTTACAGCAGACCTGCCTGTAGTTTACTGGGGTTGGTACAGAGTGCTGATGTTGGCTTCAGCTTGGTGTTGCCACACAAAGTTTTTTTAATGACTGTTGAATGTGGGATCTTACCTTCTCCTTGATACAGTTAATTTTTTTAAACATTCCCCTGCTCAAGTAGAAGCAAAGAAAGGACTGTTTATTTAAATAGCAGATTAGATGAAGGAGCCATAGGGGAAATCAGAAGAAAGGTACAAAGAGAGAAAACAAATTATGAAAATGTTCCTTTTCCTTAATCATTGTATAATTAATTTCTTATCCACTCTCAAGGGTCTACAAAGTAGGCCATGTGCCATGCCACACAGAAGGTGGCATTAGCTCCTTTGTCACTGTCAGGGCGACTTTGCATATGAATCAGTTGCTGTGACATGGGTGACTTCTCAGGTTCTGACCTCCTGTCCAGCTCTGTAGTTTAAGTGTATGCTCCAAGAGATATTGGCAAGGCTGTCCATATGTGCCTTCTGATAGAAGTCAGCCCCTTGGAGAAGTGATAAAATTATGACTCATAATAACCATGCCTTCTCTAGACTCATCTGCATATTATCCTTTGCCTACAGCAATGGCAACCCAAAATCTAGCAGAAAATAACCTATAGTTTTGCATCTGTGTCATTCTTTTCATTACCAAGAGAATAAAAATATTTTTCATGTCTTCTCACTCATCTCTGCAGCCCAAATTTGAATATTTTCATTATCTGGTGCATGCAGCATTGTGAAGAGAAAGGAGTGGAGGGTCCATAGAAATGATTCTTGATCATGCTGCCTTTCTTCTTTAACTTCACTTGTTTTGCTATAGAAGTTTAAAGTATTTTTTCATATGCATGTATATGGATAAATATAAGGGGTATACGTGCATATGTATGTAAATATGTATATAGTTCATATGAATGAATGTGTGTGTGTTAATGAGAACAGACCAGCTGGATTTGGTTTTCTTAATTATTCTTCTTTTTGTATTAACAATAGAAAATCATGAGGCTTAGAATCAATGACATCACAGCTGCGGAGACTGAACAGACTTCACTCTTTCTCATACTGGGTCCACTTCCCTGTCTCACCATCATTTGTCTCACACTGAGGCGGGACTTAATGCTTGTTAGCTGTGTTACTTGGAGGACTACACGTAGACAGGCTACATGGCTGCCTTTTGAGAATGCCAGGGGGATCTTCCTTACATCCTCACTTTGTTGTTGTCCTGTGTCATAGATGGAAGTCAGGAGTGCAGAGAGGGATGTGGCTTCAAAGGGACCGCACTCCTCGTCATCTTTATGCTGCCACTTTAGTTGCATGCTGTGGTGGTTTGAATGAGTGTCCTCCATAGGCTCTAGGTATTCAGACATTTGTCTCCAGTTGGTGGCGCTGTTTTTGGAGGTCTTGGGGTGTGTGGTCGTGCTGTAGGAAGTGTGTCACTGGGGGCAGGCTTAGTGAGTTTAACAAGCCTCATGGTCTACAGTTGCTCTCTCTCTGCTTCCTGTGCTCATTGCGAGATGTGACCCTCGGCTTGCTGCTCTAGATCCAGCCGCCATGCCTCCCACCACAATGGACTCTAATTCCCTGGAACTGTCAATCGTAAGCTCAAATAAACTCTTCCTTTTATAAGTTCCTTGGTCATGGTGCTTTATCACAGCAACAGAAAAGTGACTAATACACATGCCTATGGGATGATGCTGAATTCACAATGGACACAAACGGGGACAGCCAATTAGGAAGGACGTCTGTGTAAGACAGAAGAAAAGGTATGCCCTTTGTCTGGTTTATAACATCCCTTGTGTAATTGAACTTTTGAGGACCTTATATTATTCAATTGCCAAGTTTGCTTCATTTATATTTCAACCATATTCTTAGAGAGGGTCCATTGTATAATCTTGTCAGAGAAGGATTGCCCAATTGTGATGGAATGATTATGATTGGTGTGCAAACCAGGGTAGGTATTTGAGGTGGAGAATTGAAGACACAAGGTGGTCTGTAAAGAAACTGTATTATGTGCTAGAAATATTGGAATTCCACATGAAGAAAAACTTTCAATACCCCTCCTCCATTTCTAACATCCATTTAGTAAAGGATGAAGAAAGAGCTTCTGTTCCTAGACATTCAGATTTGAATTCTAAATCTAAAGTAACAAGAACAGGTGAAAAGGGGGTGGGGAGATGGATCAGTGGTTAAAAAGCACTGGCTGTTCTTACAGAGAACCCAGGTTTGCTTTCCAGGATCCACCTGGCACCTAACAACCATCCATAGCTGTAGTTCGAGAGGATCTGATGTCCTCCTCTGAAGTCTGTGGATCTGCATAACATGGGGACACTTACATGCATATACACATCCATATGCATATAAAATAAATAAAGATTTTTTTAATGAACAAATGAAGAATGGAGGAACAAGATGGAACTGGAGACACAGGACCAGGGAAATTGGTGTGTGCCTTCCACAGGACCAGAAGAAGTGGTGTGTGTCATCCACAGGACCAGCAGAAGTGGTGTGTGCTTTCCACAGGACCAGAAGAAGTGGTGTGTGTCTTCCACAGGACTAGAGGAAGTGGTGTGTGCCTTCCACAAGACTAGAAAAAGTGGAGTGTGCCTTCCACAGGACCAGCAGAAGTGGTGTGTGTCATCCACAGGACCAGCAGAAGTAGTGTGTCTTCCACAGGACTAGAGGAAGTAGTGTGTGCCTTCCACAGGACTAGGGGAAGTGGGGTGTGCCTTCCACAAGACTAGAAAAAGTGGAGTGTGCCTTCCACAGGACCAGCAGAAGTGGGGTGTGCCTTCCACAGGACGAGCAGAGGTGGTGTGTGTCATCCACAGGACTAGTGGAAGTGGTGTGTGTCATCCACAGGACAAGCAGAAGTGGTGTGTGCTTTCCACAGGACTAGGGGGAGTGGTGTGTGTCTTCCACAGGACTACAGGAAGTGGTGTGTGCCTTCCACAGGACTAGGGGAAGAGGTGTGTGCCTTCCACAGGACTAGGGGAAGTGGTGTGTGTCTTCCACAGGACTAGGGGAAGTGGTGTGTGTCTTCCACAGGACTAGGGGAAGTGGTGTGTGTCTTCCACAGGACTAGGGGAAGTGGTGTGTGTCTTCCACAGGACTAGGGGAAGTGGTGTGTGTCTTTCCACAGGACTAGGGGAAGTGGTGTGTGTCTTCCACAGAACTAGGGGAAGTGGTGTGTGTCATCCACAGGACCAGCAGAGGTGGTGTGTGCTTTCCACAGGACCAGCAGAAGTGGTGTGTGTCTTCCACAAGACTAGAGGAAGTGGTATGTGTCTTTCACAACACTAGGGGAAGTGGTGCGTGTCTTCCACAGCACTAGGGGAAGTGATGCGTATCTTCCACAGGACCAGGGGAAGTGATGTGTGTCTTCCACAGGACTAGGGGAAGTGGTGTGTGCCTTCCACAGGACCAGCAGAAGTGGTGTGTGTCATCCACAGGACCAGCAGAAGTGGTGTGTGCTTTCCACAGGACCAGCAGAAGTGGTGTGTGTCTTCCACAGGACTAGGGGAAGTGGTGTGTGTCTTCCCCAGCACTAGGGGAAGTGGTGTGTATCTTCCACAGGACTAGGGAAGTGGTGTGTGTGTTCCACAGCACTAGGGGAAGTGGCGTGTGTCTTCCACAGCACTAGGGGAAGTGGCGTGTGTCTTCCACAGCACTAGGGGAAGTGGCATGTGTCTTCCACAGGACTAGGGGAAGTGGGGTGTGTCTTCCACAGGACTAGGGGAAGTGGGGTGTGTCTTCCACAGGACCAGCGGAAGTGGTGTGTGTCTTCCACAGGACTAGGGGAAGTGGCATATGTCTTCCACAGGAGTAGGGGGAGTGGTGTGTGCTTTCCACAGGACCAGGAGTAGTGGTGTGTGCCTTCCACAGGACCAAGAGTAGAGGTGTGTGCCTTCCACAGGACCAGCAGAAGTGATGTGTGTCTTCCACAGGACTAGGGGAAGTGGCATATGTCTTCCACAGGACTAGGGGGAGTGGTGTGTGCTTTCCACAGGACCAGGAGTAGTGGTGTGTGCCTTCCACAGGACCAAAAGTAGAGGTGTGTGCCTTCCACAGGACCAGCAGATGATGTGTGTCTTCCACAGGACTAGGGGAAGTGGTGTGTGTCTTCCACAGGACTAGGGGAAGTGGGGTGTGTCTTCCACAGGGCTAGGGAAAGTGGTGTGTGTCTTCCACAGGACCAGCGGAAGTGATGTGTGTCTTCCACAGGACTAGTGGAAGTGGTGTGTGTCTTCCACAGGACTAGGGGAAGTGGTGTGTGCCTTCCACAGGACCAGGAGTAGTGCTGTGTGCCTTCCACAGGACCAAGAGTAGAGGTGTGTGCCTTCCACAGGACCAGCAGAAGTGATGTGTGTCTTCCACAGGAGTAGGGGAAGTGGTACATGTCTTCCACAGGACCAGCGGAAGTAGTGTGTGTCTTCCACAGGACCAGGAGTAGTGCTGTGTGTCTTCCACAGGACCAGGAGTAGTGCTGTGTGCCTTCCACAGGACCAGGAGTAGTGCTGTGTGCCTTTTCTTTTCCCATGTGTGTGTGTGCCTTTTCTTTTCCCATGTGTGCTTCCATCTGGCCCTTTGTTCATACTTTCTCAAATGAAGACCATAATTTGACAGTTTGAAATATTTAAAATTGACTGAGCCTTGATTGCTACTGGGTTTTTTAAAATACCAGCAGCTGCTCTTGTCCTGTCTCCTCCTGTAATATAGGATTCTCGAACCTCTCCTTGTCTGCCTCTTAATCCTGAGTAATGGACTGGCATAGATGGAAACCTCTCTCAGCTTCCCCAGTGCCAACTCACTCTGTCAAGAAATGGTCACTTCCCTCCACTGACTGTCTCATGTGGCTTTATTAACTTGAAATAAAGACAAGTTTGAATCTCCTCCGGTACAACTGAGACAGAAACCCTGAAATGTATAAATGTGGGATTAAGAACAGCCACATAAACCTCAGTTCTGATTAGCCTGCCCTGACTTAAACTGTTGTAGCACCTTTCATTATAACTAAGCCCCTTGCCAAGACTTCTCTGATTCACATTTTTTCCTTAGTGTGTGTGTGTGTGTGTGTGTGTGTGTGTGTGTTTATAATATTTAGTGTATCCGTAAAACGTCTGATGATGATAGATCAGTCATTTGTACATGCCTGGGCATGTATCTCAGAGGGATTAAAAGTTGATTCAGATGATTAGCAAAAGGTTGTCATTTACTATGTCAAATGTTCCAAATATTTTGGACATTATGAGCCATTTTATGTTTCAGTCTTAAGAGTTGGAGTTATAGAGCTGGCTTAAGAATTATGAGCATTTTATGCTCTTGCAGAGGACCTGAGTTCAGTTCTAAGCACTCATGCTAGGTGAGTCACAGCCTATAATTCCAGCTCCAGGGGATCTGACCCCATCTTCTGGCCTCTGAGGACATTTTTAAATGCTGAGCCAGCTCTTCAGTTCCTGAAATATATTCTTGAAAAACTGTCAACGTAAGCTTGTCTATTCTAGTTTTCCTCCCCAGAATGTTCTACTTCATTGAGTTACAAGGCTCTTGATCATTAAGACTAACATCAAAGCTATTAAAAATTATTCATGAAGTCACCTTCCCTGAAGGCTAGCTCTCATAACTTTGAAGAACAATTCTCAACATGCTAAGGCAGAACATCATTTGTGGTCCAACAGAAGTTTTAAGACCAAACAAACATCAATGACCAGCACTACATACAACATCTGTGCACCAGTGGCACCTTTATCTTGGGGGTAATCAATGGATACCTAATTAGACTTACAGTCCACTTAATGGGAGGAAATTCATGTGTGGTACTGTAAACACATGGACGGAGAGATCATAGATTTTTAGAGAAAATCCCAAGCCTGTCACATTTCTAGACTCATGTAATTTTCTACTAAATGGACAATGTTTCCTCATATTTACACATAAGGATCCCAGTTACCACTCATTAAAGAAGCTGCTTTTGCACCAGATACAGACTACTGCAGAGGACCACAACCAATCACACCGATATTGTCTGCGAGTCTCAAGCCTAAGTGGCACATCTACAGTGCAACCTCTATATATAAGGCTCATGCAACATAGAACAAGAGATAAAGAGGACACAGATGAATCTCTCAACCCTCACGAATGAAGCTCCCTCATACAATGGAGGGCTAGGAGCACGGAAGGTAAGAAATGGCTGAAGCATGGAGATGGGAGTCTACAAAGGGTGAATCCTCAGACGGGACACTGATATTAAGCTTCCCATACCCAGGGCTGAGGGACCATTGCAGAAGAGGGGGTGGAAAAATTGTAAAAGCCAGGGAGGGGGTCCATGACCACATGCAAACAGAATAACATAAGCTCGGAGGACCCTGTTCATATGAACATACAGCAGTGGTGTCAGGATGCAGAATACTCATACAAACTTAAGCAGACAAAATTGAACTGTGCAAATGAGCAGAAGGTCTCAGTATTAGAAGAACTATTGATAGCTGATTACTGCTTAGGGAGGAAGAGCTGATCTTACTAAATCGAGGGACTCTGGATGAGCCGACTAGACCTAAGTGGATGAACTTTCGTTGAGTAATGTCTAGGGACTCTAACTTGACACAAAGGGCCTTAGGCCAAATGAGAGAGTATATGAATCCCAGTGTGTTTGTGTGTGTGTGTGTGTGTGTGTGTGTGTGTGTGTGTGTGTGTGTGTGTGTATGTGTGTGTGTTGGAGGGGGGGCCTGGGCAAGGGTGGTGGTGGGGAAGGCGATATAAAGAGGATTAAGATTGATAAAGCAAGGTATGTTGGTGCACGCCTTTAATTCTAGCACTTGGGAGGCAGAGGCAGGCGGATCTCTGTGAGTTCAAGGCCCGCCTGGTCTACATAGTGAGCTCCAAGCCAGCTGGGACTAAAAGGAGACCCTGACTCAAAAAAACAACAAAAAAAGATTGATTGAGGTGTTCTGTATGAAATACACAAAATACAATAAAATCATTGATGGCAATTAATGTGGTTTCAATCATGTAGAAAACCTATGCATGAAGAGTTAAAGAGAATTGAGTGCAAGCATGTCATTAAGCTGGAATAGATCTGTTCCTCTGTATTCATATACAGACATTTAGGACTTTGTTTCTTCAGCTTCATTGGAAACACATATTACCTAACATAATTGTTTTAAAATCTACTGTATCCAAACTCTTTTCTAGAGACTTCTGTCAAGTAGGGCTGACACCGCTCCCAAATGTCCAGTGATTACAATGAATTCTTGGTTCTCTTTGGGAACAGCTCATGACTTAAAATGTAGTTGCATCTAAATTCATGAAGATTAGGGAATGACAACTAAATAATATTTGCAACTGAGCATTTTACAAATGGGATAACAGCCGTTTTGTTATTATTTATTTATTATAGCAGATTTGGCTATAATGAGGACCAATTACAGTGATATAAACAACAGAGATCTCTGGCAAAGGTTAATGATGCTTAGAAAAATAGGAAAAAAAAAAAGCAGATTTGCAGTTACCTGAAGATATAGTTGATATCTGGTGAGTACGTGGGTCTAGTTTGATTCAAGATTAGGGCACATAGACACCAAGGTTACATGAAGCAGAGATGTCCAGGACAGTGAATATCCTTATATTTTATCCTCCAATTATTAAGTGTTGATAATTAACTTAGAGTATTTTATCATTCTGTAACCAAGGAACTCGAATGTGTCTGCTGAGCACAAATGGCCCATATTTTACAGCATACACTCTCCCATTTAATGAAGGAAATCAGGCCCTAAGCGATGATGAAGCAACATCTTGAATGTCTTCATCTAATTAGTGCCATAGTTGGGACAACATTTTATATATATATATTACTATTTTAGGAAAATTTTGTGTGTTAATATTTATATGTGCGTAAAATCCATGTTGTTTGACAACTTAGAATAAAGTGATTCAGGGCTGGAGAGATGGCCTAGCGGTTAAGAGCTCCGACCGCTCTTACAGAGGACCCGGGTTCGGTCCCCAGCACCCACATGGTGGCTGCGAACCGTCTGAAACTCCAATTCCAGGAGAACTCCAGTTCCAGGGGAATCCGACACCCTCTTCTGACCTCCGCGGCACTGCACGACACGGGCGCACAAACTTGCATGCAGACAGTACATTCATACACATACATAAATTAAAATAAAAAGAATAAAATAATTCAAAGTTTAGTCCCAGAGTGCTTTGTTATAATGCTGGTAAATTACTAAGATTAAGTTACTGTCATAGGATGAGATAATGAGAAACTGTACTGAAGGTGCAGCAGCAGAGTCTCTGTGGTCAAGGCCTGACTGCCAGGCTAGTAGGATGGAAAGTAAAAACACCATCAGTAATTTACTGTGAATTCTGATTCTGTCTCTCTCTCTCTTCTTTCTCTTATTGTCTCTCTGTCTCTGTTTGAGGGTCTCAGATTCAGTGTGTGTGTGTGTGTGTGTGTGTGTGTGTGTGTGTGTGTGTGTGTGTGTTCAGCACTCATTTAAAATAATTAAAAAGTTATTTTCTACTTTTATTTTATGTGTATGTATGAGTATATTGCCATATTGCCTATATGTAGATAGGTGCAACTGTGCCATTCCATATCCAGAGAGGTCGGAAGAGAGCATCAGAATCCCTGAAACTAGAGCTACAGACAGTTGTCAGCCATCATACACGTGCTGAGATTTGAACCCAAGTCATCCGCTGGTGCAGCCAGTGTTCTTACCCTGAGTCATCTCTCCAGCCCCTCAGCATTCATTTTTAAACCCTGTCAACATGATAATGTAGAGATAGAGTTAAACACGATGCTTCTAAATTCCTTTGTTCATTGCCCTATTTTGACTAGGACTTCTTTATTTTTAAAAAAAATCTGCATCCGGGTCTGGAGAGATGGCCTAGCGGTTAAGAGCGCCGACCGCTCTTACAGAGGACCCGGGTTCGATCCCCAGTACCCACATGGCGGCCGAGAACCGTCTGAAACTCCAATTCCAGGAGAACTCCAGTTCCAGGGGAATCTGACACCCTCTTCTGACCTCCGCAGCATTGCACAACACTGGTGCACAAACCTACATGCAGACAGTACATTCATAAACATACAGAAATAAATTAAAAAAAATCTGTATCCATGTATTTATTTGAGCGTTTATGTGGTATGTGTGTGTATATATCTGTGTGTATGCGTGTGCATGGATGAGTTGGGCACATACCTGTGTATACCTCCCTATAGAGGATGGAATTTATGATGTGTGTGTTCCTCAGTCATTTTCCCCCTTTAGAAAACTTTTTATTCATTTATTTTCATTTTCAAAACTTATTTTCATTGTAATTTTCCTATTGAGATATTTCTCAATCTAGTGGTCAAATGAACCATTTGTGACCAGAACCCTCTAAAGAATATAAACAATAGTGCTGGAAATAGTAGTTACAAGCATATTGGAACAGTCTTGGGGTGAAATTTAGATTATGTTCCATTTTTCCCCAAAATATTTTGTTCTCAGGGGAAAATAATCATTACAAATTATTATTTTTTCTCATAGAAAAAGGTCTATCACTTAATAATGAAAACAATTGTTCTATTAATTGGAAGTTAATAATAATATAATAGAAATTAATTATATGAATTAATATATATATAAAGTGGATATATTGTATATATAATATTATAACAATAGTAAATGCAGAAAGATGTATTCTCCTTATATTTACCTACCTTGCTTATAATTTTTTAAGAAGTATGACTTTGGTAAAATAAATGGGAACCAGAGAAGTCACAAAATAAGCAATGTTCTGGATAAAGAATTTACTTGTCATCCTGGGAAATAAAATGACTTCCTCAGCAGGCAAGTACTGTGTCAAGCAGTCAAAGCTACTTCTTTCCATTTAGGGTCAGAGAACAATGGTAAATAGGATATGTATGAAAAAGAAGATAATTATTTTCTGAAGACAGCATACAGAGTGAGGAATGTTTGGATTCTTCCAGAATCCAGGGTTGGTACAATTACAGATTTTGGCACAAAATATTTTCCTTAAAGGCTTACAATTTTCTGGCTTATTTCTTTAAATATCATTATATTATGTTAAGTGAAGTAACACAGTCCCAGAAAAACAAATGATGAATGGTATCCCTCATCTGTGGATGCTAGGACCAAGCACCTAATTATAAGGTGAAATAAGCAATGTTAATGTTATATTCCTGTTCACCTGAAAGTAACTGTGCTCTTATAATGTGAATCCCTTAACAGGTCTAGAATTAACCTACCACTTATTTTCAGAATTTGGAATCTGGGTATATGGGTGGAGGGTATGTATGCATATTTTAGAGTAATATAAAATAAAAGGTAAAATGTGAATCCTGAAATGTGATTTGGAAATAACATTCAGTTTGTTTTCAGGTGAGACACATACACACACACACACACACACACACACAATTTTAGTATAGGTGAGACACACACATAATTTTAGTATAGGTGAGACACACACAATGTGTGTGTGTGTGTGTGTGTGTGTGTGTGTGTTGAAGCAATACAAGTTGGAGGGAACAACAACAAAAGTACTGGGAAAAAGAATCGACTGAAACAGTGAAGTTCTTCCAAAAATAATAATCCTCTGCTTTGAAAAAAGGTAGGAAAGACTCAGAAAAAGATGCAAGACAGGTATGGCAGAATGCATGAACCCGGGTAGGGTGGGGGGCATGGAAAGGAAAATGAATCTACATTGGACTGAGAAATTATGTATGAAAAAGTTTAATAACAATAAAATAAAATAATAAAATAAGTAAATATCATTATGCTGTATAATTAACAAATAACAAACTTGTATTAATCGCATAAATGTAATGATCTATTAAAAGCTACACAGTTTTTAAAAAAATGAAGCTTTGTTTAATACCTCAGAGGACTTGGGTGACAACTTCTGATCAGATCATGTAAGCCCGACAGCATATAATTCTTAGAAATATCTCCCTTACTGCTGTTTGCAGCTTTAATTATTGTTTGTTCTTGTTTAAAATTGTCTTTTATGTTATATTATTTTATTCTTTTATTTTAAATATTTTGTTGAGTTTTGTGCATTTAATATAATAGATAATCAAATTTAGAACTCCCCTCCTCTCTTCCAATCTACCTAACCACCCCACCAGATTTCAGGTATTGTGTCATCTATGTTAAGTCCTATCCAGTCCTGCATTTTCCACCAAGAGTCTTTACTTTTCTACTAGTTTGTTTGTCAGTTTTTTTGTTTGTCTGTTTTAGGAGTGAGAGTTTCACTTCATAGCCTAGGCTGGCCTTGAACTTTCTGGGTAGCCTAGGTTTTACTTAAAATTGTTATTCTCCAGCCTGCTGTAGTTCTCTGATTATAAGCATGTGTCACCATGTGCAGCCTACCATTGCTGATAGAATACAAAATGAAATGGGATTTTCTTAGTTTTAAACTATCTGTGTATCTATGTATATATATCTGTCTATGTAAACATACTGCACACATAATGGATTTCTGGGATGTGTTGTTTTAACATAATTTAATGCACTTTGTTCTTCCATTGCTATGTTAAGTAGGTATAATCTGTCCATTTTCAGTGTTTTTTACTGTTACGTTATATCAATCAAGAATCTAGTGTCAGGGCTGAAGACATGACTCAGTGGTTAAGAGTACTGGATGTTTTTGCAGAAGATACAGTTAGACTCCCAGCACACACATGGCAGCTAACAACCATTAATAACTACAGTTCAAGGGATCTGATGCCTCCTTCTGTCCTCCGCAGGCATTGCATGACATGGACGCTCTTATATACATGCAGGCATAATACTTATGCACATAAACTTAAAAAATGTGTTGTCTATTATATATATATATATGCATATATATTATGTATATATATATACATATATATATATGTGTGTGTGTGTGTGTGTGTGTGTGTTTGTGTGTGTGTGTGTGTGTGTGTCTTTTTGAGACAGAGTCTCCCTGTATCCCTAGCTGGCCTGGAACTTGTTCTGTAGACCAGGCTGGCCTTGAACTCATCAAGATCCGCCTGCCTCAGCCTCCCAAGTGCTAGATTAAAGGTGTTTGCCATCACACCCGGATATTTTGCATATATTGATGTTGATGCTATTCTGTTCTTCACTATTATCACAACAATTATAAAAATATGTGTAGGTAGGAGTCTTTGGAGATAGTAATTCTTTGAATAGAAACCCCAGGTTTACCATGATCACTCTTGGAATATATTACATTTTAATGATGATGCTTTTGCCAAGAATCAAAGCAGTATATTATTTTTGAATGTGCCTAATGAAGTTGAGAATGCATTTTCAGATTTTAGTAGAATATTTATTCAAATTTAAGCATATCAACAGGCAATGAAATCTCTATGATGTATGGAAAGTGGCAGGTTTAAGTCATTTTAATGTATTTGCAACAGATATTCGCATATTTGGAATTTTATGAACTTGAATACACATAAATTATAAGTGTTCTTCCAAATCGTTCTGTGGCATTATGATATACTTGTCAAGTACTGATGTAAGGAGCACCAGCTAACTGAATTGAAGAAAAAAATTCTTTATTCTTATGAACCAATTTTTTGTCTTTGGCTATAATAAAAGGTATACAGTGTCAAGGTCTCTACTCAACCAATGTGAATAGAAGTGTAGAACAATGCTGAGTCTTTTGATTTACAATAAGAAATTTAATAAGTCTAATACAGGCTGGGGACATGATGGCTCAGTGGGTAAGAGGACCTGCTGTGAGAGCGAGAAGATATATGTTCAAATCCTTATCCCAACATAAAACGCCAGGTACGAATAGCATGATGGGGGTGGCTCTAACCCCTACACTTTAGGAGAAGAGACAAACACTGGCCTTGAAGGTTATCTAAAATGGTGAGTTTTAGTTTCATGAGAGACCCCATGACAAAAAGTAATGTGGTGTGATAAAGACAAACAATGTAGTCTTCTGGATTCTGAATGAAGGCACAGCTAAACAAGTTCACATATAACACACACACACAGGGAAAAATAAAAAGATATTCATTCTCACACATATAGAAATGATGAAACCACAAAATAGAAAAATCAGTAGTGTGTTTAACCAAGAATATACCACAACACACCCTGGGCTTAACCTGCTGGATGGTGGGACCCATGAGCTGTGTGGGTTTGGGCACAACTGCTTGCAAATTGGTTTTACATGAAAGATGCTTGTACTCACAAATTATCACCTATTTTTAAAAAAAATGAAAACAAAACAAAACAAAAAAGCAGAGAAAGATGCAGAAAACTTATGGCAGAATGCACGATCTGCGATGGGTAGAGGTGGGGTGGGGGGAAGGGAAGGGGATATATGCCTGAACTGAATTGGAAAATGATGTATGAAATACACAAAGCATCAATAAAAATAAAAAAAGATTTAAAAAAAAAGTAAAACAAGAAAGCCTAGAAGTTTAGAGATAGAGAGAGATAGATATAGACATAGACATAGACATAGATATAAACATAGACATAGACAAAGACATAGAAATGATAGAGAAATAGAAATGATAGAGATATAGCGATGGTACAGATAGAGATGATAGAGATAGAGATGATAAAGTTAGAGATAGAGATAGAGGTGATAGAGATAGAGATGAGATAGAGATGATAGAGATAGAGATAGAGATAGAAATGATAGAGATAAAGATATAGAGATAAAGACATAAATTTCACAAATTTGATAGTTAAGGGTCATGGTCACATGTTTGAGAGTAACAGAATTCATTTTAAAGATTGGCTGTTCTACACAATGGAGTACTACTCAGAAGTAAAGAAAGATGACATCATGAATTTTGCAGGTAAATGGATGGAACTGGAAGCTATTATCCTAAGTGAAGTACACAGTGCCAGAAAAACAAGTGGCGGCGAACCATCTCCCTCATTTGTGGATGCTAACACCAAATCCTCAGATGAAAGGCAAGCTGAACAGCATTATTGTTATATTTCTGTTTATCTGAAAGCAACTATGTTATTATAATGTAAATATCTTAACGAGCTCTAGAATAGATCCATCACTTACTTTCAGACTTTGTAATTACTGTATATGAGTAGAAAGTATGTATACATATTTTAGAGTAATGTAAAATCAAAGCAGGAAAATGTGAATTCCTAAACATAAAAAAAGACTGAGAGAAAGGTGCAGGATAGTTATGGCAGAGTGCATGATCTGGGGTGGGGTGGGGGGAAGGGAAAGGGGAATATGTCTAAACTGAACTGAAAAATGTCTGAAATACATAAAACATCAATAAAAACATTTTTTTTATTTATTTCTGTATGTGTATGAATGCACTGTCTGCATGAAAGTTTGTACACCCGTGTCGTGCAGTGCCGCGGAGGTCACAAGAGGGTGTCGGATTCCCCTGGAACTGGAGTTCTCCTGGAATTGGAGTTTCAGACGGTTCTTGGCTGCCATGTGGGTGCTGGGGATCGAACCCGGTTCCTCTGTAAGAGCGGTCGGCGCTCTTAACCGCTAAGCCATCTCTCCAGTCCCCAAGAAAAACATTTTTAAAAAGATTGGCTGTTCCACTCGTTAAATTACAATTGATATTTGCATGCAACTATGTCATGTTTAAATTATTGCAGTTCTTGGATTGCAACAAAGATTCATTAGATAATTTACAGGGAGCTGACATCTGTCATTTCAGTTTCTTGCTTATGTCTCTCATCACTTTGGGACAGGAATGCCTCCTCTATTTAGGAAACCTTGTATCTCAATGAAGCAAAGCATTCTGGAATTACAGAAGCTTTCCTCAACCAGGTACTTAGACTCTGCCACTTACATGCAACCTGCACAGACCTTGGCCAAGAAGCCAATGATATGAAGTGGCAAGATTGCTAGGAAATCTATCAAAGAAAGATAACTCATAGGCAACAATCCATGCTCTTCTCAAAAGCTGCAGAACCCAGTACTATTGAGCAGAGTTGGCAGCAAGACAGACTTGTTCTGCTGTACCTATTCTTTTGACATAAATATGGACATGGAAATTCCAGACATCATCTCCAATACTGACTTTCTAACTTACTGACAATTAATTCTCCTCTTTAACCCAGTCAGTTTCTCTTGTTTTGACAAAAGGCTTTGAATGTTATGTATTTTGAAATATAAGCAACCACAGTAATAATGCATCTAAATTGAAAGATCAGGACTCAAGAGGAACTTATTGAGGCTGCAGCCCCACTATCTATATCAGGTAAACACAGAATGAGCATTAAATTAGCATCTATTAAGAGATGCTTGCTATTAGTATTTCAGAAGAAGCAGTCATAAAATTGGTTATAAAATGATCACTTCTATTTTGAAATTATTCTTATTAAAAACAGGCTGGATGGTGGAACCAAGGGGCTGTGTGGGTTTGGGCATAACTGCTTTGAAATTGGTTTTACAAGAAGGTAGCTTGTACTCATAAATTATCACTTATTGCTAAAAAATGAAAAAAAAACCTGAGACAAAGATGCAGGACAGTTATTGCAGAATGCATGATCTGGGATGGGGTGGGGTGGGGTGGGGGGAAGGGAAAGGGAAATATGCTTGAACTGAATTGGAAAATGATGTATGAAATACACAAAGAATCAATAATAATAAAAAAAAACAGGGTCTCATGTAATCCAGGCTCATCTGGCTTAGCTATATAGGTGAAGATGATCTTGAACACCTGATACTTCTGCTTCTACTCCCAACAAGCTTGGATTAAAGCAATGCACCACCATGCCCAGCTATTACAGACATTGTTGATGGTATTATTTGATGATGTTTAACCAAAAATTCTTAAAGCTTTTAGTGGCTTTGCATTTGTTTTAGAAGCATGTTGATAGTGTATAAGTATATTAAATCACAGCCAGTTGTGGTGGTGCACACCTTTGATCTTAGCACTTGGGAGGCAGAGGCAGGCGGATCTTTGTGAGTTCCAGGCCAGTTGGCGCTACATGGAGACCCTGTCTCAAAAAGACAAAAAAAAGTATATTAAATCACATTCACACATATACACATATCTGATTAAGTTTAAAACCACCATACATACATAAAAATTAATATGTACTATATCATTAGCTAGGGACTACATTTCCTAACAGTCCATCAAAATAAGAACTGAATATAATTTCATATTAAGCCAATAACATGAGAAACAAATAGCTTTAATACCACTTTTTATTCTTTTTTTTTTGTTAAAGGCATTGGCAATAGATTGAATAAAGAAGGTCAACAGATATATTTATTCTTCACCTAACTGCTTGCAATCAACATTGACTTCAGACTAGACTTTCAGAAACTGCAAACATGAATCCCATCTCTCCATGAAATCAGAAACCAATTTTATGAGGAACCTCCATGTAATGTTCTTCCTTCTCTTCATTTTCAGAATATCTGAAACAACACCCAAGAATCTCAATCCCCATCTTCCAAGAGTAAGTGCCGCATTCCAAAGGCTTGCTATTTTTATCTAGATTTTAATGTAGAATTACTAACTAAAGCACTCATCCTTTTCCATACAGACAGTTATAGTCTTCTGGGGCTCACTCCCAGCCCGTAGTTCCTGCCAGCCTCAAACTAATCTATATATTTCTGCAGATTAAATTTTCACATGTCACTTTCTCTACCACTGTGACTTCTCTGCAAAAGGACTTATTAATCTTCATCGCCTGCATCTTGACTTTTAAATAGATTTAGCATCCAGCATCAGTGCAAGTTCACTAAATACAAGTCCCACCTTATTTTCTGTGGATCTACAAAAAACTTTAAAAAACAAAAAAAATCTTTTTTTTTGTCAAATGAGCACTATATATATATATATTTTTTTTTTTTTTTTTTTTTAATATATATATTATATATATATTATAATTTATATATATATATATATGACAAAAGCACTTACAGTGATTGGAAGGAAAATGAACATGATTATTTTATTTTATTAATTAATTCATTAATTAATTGATTTTTTATGTTTATGAATGTACTGTCTGCTTGTAGGTTTGTGCATTCCTGTCCTGCAATGCTATGGAGGTCAGAAGAGAGTGTCAGATTCCTCTGGAACTGGAGTTAATGATGGTTCTCAGCTGCTGTGTGGGTGCTGGGAATTGAAACTGGGTCCCCTGCGAGAGCAGTCATCACTCTTAACTGCTAGGCCACCTCTCCAGCCCTATTTATATTTTAAATATGAGTGTTTTGCCTGCATGTATGATGTATGTCCATGTACCACATGTGTGCAGTGCTTTCAGAGGCCAGAAGAGGGCATAAGATCCCTTGGAATTTGAGGTTTAGGTGGTTGTTAGTCACCATGTGGGTATTGGAACTGATCTTGCTTCTTCTGCAAAAGCACCCAGTACTCTTATCCACTAAGACTTCTCTCTAGCCCTTCATATCTATTTTCAAAACTAAAAGAAGCCAACATGCATAAATCAAGACCAAATTACCTCTAATTTTTGACAAAAGTTCTATTTTTGCACAAATACTTTGTTACCAGCTTGCATCAACTCCTCCAAGCCTCCTGTGCATAAGATGAATCTTAGCTGTTACCTGTCACTTAAAGGTACTCACTACAGAAATTATAAAGTCCTTACCGGAAGTAGGAAACAAGATTCTCAAAGAATATTTGAACATAAATCCCAATGATCATGAAAATATGTTTGCACATAAGTAAACCTGTGAGAGTAGACAGAATGACAAGACCACATAAGACAGGAGAACGCCTCAGAATAAAACTCATTTTCCTTCATTCAAGTTTATTTCAAATTCTAAAGCAGATTTTTGAGGTTGTTTGAAATCACAGGAAAGCTACATTTAGAAATATGAAAATGCTTAAGTTTAGATATTAAAAAATGTTCTTAAACTTAGCCCTTCAAACAAGGAAAAATATTAATGATTAAAAGCAATTAGAGACTGTAAAGGTACTGAATTAAAGGGTGGAATCAAGGGGCTGGAGAGATGGCTCAGTGGTTAAAACCAGAGGACCAGGGTTGATTCCCAGCACCCACATGGCGGCTAAGAACATCTTTAAGCTGGGCGTGTTGGCACATGCCTTTAGTCCTAGTACTTGTGAGGCAGAGGCAGGAGGATCTCTGTGAGTTCAAGGCCAACCTGCTCAACAGAGTGAGTTCCAGGCCAGCTGGGGCTACAGGGAGACAGTGTCTCCAAAAAAAAAAAAAAACTGTAAAATCAAAATGAGCAACTAAAATATTAGAAGACAGCTTGAAAGTCACCAATTAAAAGAGCATTTATGTGCCAGGCATGGTGGTGCACACCTTTAATCCCAGCACATGGGAAGCAGAGGTAGGTGGATCTCTGTGAGTTCAAGGCCAGCCTGGTCTACAGAGCAAGTTCCAGGCCAAGTGGGGCTACAGGGAGACCTTGTATCAAAACCACTAAAAACAACAAAAAAGTATAAATATATGGCCAATTAAACTTGTTAACTTTCTTAACAAAATAGAAAGAAACTTTCAGATGGATAAATGAAGTTCACTCTCAGACAAAAATTAAAGCTAAAAATCCCATCTACATTTTGTTACAAGAAAATGAGAAATTGCAATAGGTAACATTCTCATTTCTAGGTAAGCATTTTTACATTGAACAAAGCCAAGGCTCACGTATCTTGTACAGCCTCTTCGGAAGTCTAGGTCTTTCTAAAGACCTTGCTGGTGCTTGTGTTCCCAAAACCTCTCTCATGTCTTTCCTTAGCATTTTAATTGTTCTTCATGAATGGCATTGTTAGCATCCGATCTCCTCTAACAAGCCGCGCAAACATTGCATGCTGTAGTTTTTAATTTCCCACATCATGTAATCCTACTCAATGTCTAAAGAAGCAATCAATAAGTATATGTTGATTGATTTTAAATGTGGTCTGTGCAGTGATGCTGTTCTTTCTGATGAGCTGGAAAATGAAACATGGCGGTTCGGTGAGCTTGATTCGATATTAGAATGGAGGATGAAGTCTACTGTACATTTCCGTGTGTCTTTGTACGTGGGATAATACGTTGAGCTCATTTTTTAAAGATTTATTTTATTTTTATTTACGTTTATATATGTGTCTCTCTGTATGTATGACCTGTGTGTGTTGGTAAATTTTAAGGATAAAGAGGGTGTCAAATTCCTTAGAGCTGGTGCTGTAGGCTGTTGTCATTTAACTGATATGTGCACTAGAAACTGAATTCTACTCCCCTGGAAGAGCAGTAGATGCTCTTAACCACTGAGCCATCACTCCAGCCTCATCTCACTCATTCTTTCTGTTAATTCTTTCATTAGAGCAATATAACAAGGATTTCACTATTTCTCCGTGTCCTTTTACTCAATTCAAGATCTTATTCTAGTGACTAATAGCAACATACATGACACTCTTCTCCTAGACCTAACTTTGAAATATGTGACGCCTCAAGTGACCACAATTAAAGAACTTAATTGTGGTTTGAATGAGAAATGTCCCCACTAGGTCATGTGTTTTAACTGTGTTCCCCAGTTGGTGGCACTGTTTGTGAAGGTCATGGAACTTTTAGGAAGTGTATGTTCTATATTTCACAGCCTCCCTTCACTTCCTCTCTGGCTGGACGCTGATACAATGTTGTTATCACCCTTAATGCTTTCTCTTTCACAACTTCCTGGTCTTGATGGATCGTAAGCCAAAATAAATTCTTTCTCCCTTAAGTTCCTTTTGGCACTTTACTATCATGGCAAAAGAAACCAGGAAAAATAACTAATTCAATAAATGAGAGGATGTCAGATGACAAAATTGAGGCAATACAGTTCACAGTACTGTAGAGCACAAAGTAACTGTGGACAGGTCATCACAGAAGAGAGGATCTGGATATGCCCACAGTGAGAGGAGTTGGGCTTCCCTTCACCGACCACAGCCCAGGGTTTCCAGAGGCTTCCAAACCAGCCATTATTTGGGATTGAGTTTCGAACCACAAAAAACATTGGAGGAAGTTTCTGGTCTAAATAGAAAAAAAAAAAAAAAAAAGAAAACGAATTGGGGCTGGAGAGATGGCCTAGCGGTTAAGAGTACCGACTGCTCTTTCAAAGGACCGGGGTTGGATCCCCAGCACTCACATGGTGGCTGAGAACCGTCTTTAACTCTAGTTCCAGGGGAATCCGACACCCTTCTCTGACCTCCGTGGCACTGCACGACACGGGTGCACAAACCTGCATGCAGACAGCACATACATACGTATAAAAAATAAATAAATAAAATTTAAAAGAAAACGAATCCATGAGCTGAGTTAACAGTAGCAAAATAAAAAAAAAAAATTTCAGCTCACATTTTTAACTCAGACGCAGTATGTTAAGGGTCACTGGAAGAACTAAGACCTACATTTTCACATTCTAAGTCTTCATTCAGTGTTATTTTTTCACAAGAATAGGTGCTTCCTGTTGCTTGAGCCAAATTTGATAATCTCTATACAAAATTAAATGTGGACTTTAAAAAATATTCCATGCATAATTGGGCAAAACCTGAGATGATGTCAAAAATTTATAGCAGAAATACGATACAAAATTCCTTACTGATATTATTTAAAATTTGAAACTCCATAGTCTATATTTTGACTTTATCAGCTTCATAAATTTTTAATACCTTTAAAAATGTTGGTTTTGATGCTTTGGTTTCTCAGATTCATCTGTATTCTGTCTTAGCTTTATAAAGGACCAATTTGCTCTTGGTAAAATATTGATCAATATTTCATGACCTGGTTTTAGCCTTACAGTCTATTTTTCTCAATTCAAAGTTTCTTTTAGTCCCTCCCCAAAAGAGATCCCTATGTGTTATCTCCTTTCATAATATGTCATACTTTTTAAAAGCCTGTATTTATAATTTATGGTTACATGTTTTATATATAATATTTGTTGATAGTTGGAGAATTGATCTCCTATTTAAGAGAGCTAAAATATGAATGAATTTTATTTCCTTCCTTCCTGCCTTGCTCCATAAATGCTCTATAATCTCAAGCAAATACAGATTAGCTGTAGCCAGATGATAACTGAAGCCCGCCTGCCCCTGAATTCATCTCCATTTCTTCTTTATTCACTGACTGCTACATCTTTAGTCTCTCTTTCTGCTGGAACATTCCCATCAACACACATCCTTTAATACAGTGCATCTCAAATAGAATTCCCTTGACTATTGACCTGACATCGAAAATGGTTACCCACCCTTCCTTCCTTCCTTCCTTCCTTCCTTCCTTCCTTCCTTCCTTCCTTTCTTCCTTCCTTCCTTCCTTCCATCTCCTAATAGTGCTTTCTCTCCTTCACTCTTGAAATGGATCTTGCCTCACCAATGAATTCAACATGGAAGCTCCACTGCATAGTTCCTGACTTCATCTTGTTAGGCCCTCTCAACACCTGTCAGAGCTATTCTCTGCCTCCTCTTGGCCACCTGATTTTTCTACCTACTTTTCTGTTATTCCATCTTTCATTTTCGCATTTCCCAGCCCTACTATTCTTTTCTGACCCTTCAATTCTCTACTTACCTGCAAAAGTCTATTTTTTCCCTCCTGGAGCTCTTTAGCAAGCCTTCTTCATTTCTCTTCAGTTGATGGCTTATTTTGGCTCAGTGATGTTTAGAAGTCTGGGTATGGGCTGATTATTTTGAAACTGTACTTCCAGTCCTGATCACTCCCAAGAGTTTCAAATGTTGTCTTAAAATTAACAAAGCCTTATTTGTACACCCAGTTTTTCCCTTTCATCAGAAAATCTGTTTCTTCCTCATTTGCATTTCCCACTAAATGGGAGCTGGCTAGGCTAAAAGTCATCCTGATTTCTTCCGCCCCTTCCGCTTGCACCTCTTAACACACATTTGAATTCTGCATTTTCTGATATAGAGGTGCGTGATCCGTCCTTGTCTCTTCTGTTCCTACTGAACCGTGATCATGTCTCAGCTGGCTGGTGGCACCTGCTTCTTCCACACCCCCCTCACTCTGTACCTGTCTTTCCTCTCTATACATAAGCCAGGATATTTTAAAGTACAAATCACATCACACATCTCCTACTGAAGATCAGTTGTGCAGCTTTTCATTATCCATAAAAACTCTTTAATGCCACATCACATATTACACTACTTCAGCCAGCTGTGGACTCCCCTTCCTGAGTCCCTGAGCTGTCTTTCTGCTTCTTCTGCAGTTCACTGAGGCCATTTCACTTCCTTTTCTCTAGCTGATGCCCATGTCATTTCCAAATTAATTTCTTTCCCATTTCAGCCCCTCTATCTAGAATGACGTTCCACAGTATCATTACTTAGGATGTGCTTTCCATCATGACCCAGTTCACAGGCCCTTTTCTAAGAATGACAGCTTGATCTGATACATGCCTGCACAGGCTCCTGTTTCACGCCCTTCCAGTCCAGCTGGTGGTGCTATTTTGGGAGGCTCTAGAACCTTGGGAATGTAGAGTCTAGCTGTCAGTGATAGGACGCTAGAGATGGAGATTGCCTTTCAGCCGACTGTGTATATACCAAGGGAATGAGCTTCCCAGGCACACATCTCTGTGACCCTGACCAAGCTGCCCCATGTTGCCATTTCTATCACGATGGACACCAATGTGCTTAAATGATGAGACCATAACTGTCCCTTAAGTTCCTTCTGTAAAGCACTTTGTCACAGCAAAGAAGTAATAAATAAGTTAAAGAATGCTTTCCTAGATCACCCCGCACTCCTGGGATGAAAAAAGAATTTAGAAAAAAGTATAATAAGTGATGATGAAATAGCTCAGTTAGTAACATGTTTGTTTACAATCATGGGAATGTGAGTTCCATCCCCAGAGCCCACATTATCAATGCAAAGCTGCTTGTGGAGGCCCGAGCTTACAGTCACAGCCCTGGGGAGGCAGGCACATACTGGGGTTCACTGTCAGTGCAGCGCCCTCTAACTGGCCAGCTCCATACCAGGGAAAGTTCCTGTTTTGTGAAATCATGGCGGATACTAAGGAATGACACCAAGATTGTCCCTCGGAGTCCACATACACATGTGCACATGCACCTGCACCTACAAGTGTGCCTTGTACTTCTGTACATGTACATACAAACTCACATGAGCACAGGCACACAGACACAAAGACAGACATACACACAAACACACACACACACATACACCCACAGGGACATAAAATGTCATTAAATGACAATTAAAATTAGAGAGATAAAAGAAATGCCAACTCTATTTTATAGTTGGCACTGATTTCGCTAAGATTAACTTTCTTCCGAATACCTAGTCTTTGCATATGTCTGATATTTTCCCACCTCTATGGAGCACAAACAGTCAAGAATTCCTTTCCAGCTTTAGGGTTTGAGATGGGATCTACCAAGGATTATGTTGATCCCTGTTCAAATATTTCATGATCAGACAAAGGAATGAAGGGCATGTTGCAGAGTTGCTCTTCTTTTGTTTCCAGGTTGGGTGGCCAGCAGGTTAAGCTTGCAAGACCCAGACCAGTGCGTCACGTTCCTGCCAGATCACTTCTGTCTGCACTTCTCAGAGCCACAGGCCCTAGCTGGCTCAGCGGCGTGCTTTGGGGCTGCTGCATTGCTTTCATTCAGAGCCAGCAGTAGTGGCACCTCTCTGACTCATTTAAATGCCATACGTGGGAGCCGGAGGCAGCGTCAAGGCAGAACAGTGGACTTGCATTTTCTATGAATCTGGAGGTCGGGGGATGAGGGGCGCAAACATGCTCTGCCACGACTGTCCATGTGATGACTTTGGCTCCACTTCCGGTGATGGAAACAAAAGGACATTCATACTGTGAAGCCTGCCCTGTGGATCCATGCAGACTTTTCTTTCCTTCAAGAGACTCTTACTGTTATGGACGGTTCTTTCATAATGATCTTGCTATCATTTATCTTGTATATCTTAAAATATTTTTTCCAGCATCCATTATTTTGGTTATTTTTTAAAGTATGTTATTTATTGTTCTCAGAATATTAGCTTTACCTTTATCATGTCAGTGGGAGATACCTGCCACATTGCTGTTTAATCTCTGTCACTCTGTTACAAGGATGCAGATCACTTGAGAGGCAGTAAAATATGAGGTATGTTTTTATCCTGTTTGATCATGATCATTTCAATACACTGAAAATTCAATACACTAAGGTTATGATAATTTTCTCTTTTAAAAACAATTTATTATATATGTTCATATGACGAATAAGATGGCGAGTCCTCTCATAAATCTTATTTTAAAATATATTCTTGAGCTGAGCATGACAGGTCACACACATTTAAGTCCAGCATTCAGGAGGCAGACACTGGAAAATCTTCAAGGCCAGCCTGGTCTACATAATGAGGTCTAGGCCAATTAGAGTCATATAGTGAGACACTGCCTCAAAATAAAACAAAAACAAACCCCTACGTTCTTGATAAGATAAAAGATCAGGGTATTTTTAAATTTAAAACAGAAGGTGCTGAAGAGGCAGCTATGCAGTTAAAAGTACTTCCTTCTCTTGCAGAGGAAACGTTTCACTTCCAGTGCCTACATCTGGTTGCTGACAACTGTCTGTAGTTCTCCCTCCACAGTACCTGTAACCCTCTTCTGGATCCTGAGGGCACCTGCATCCACATGCACAAACAGACACACATGTGTAAAAATAATAAAAAATAATGGAAATAGATCTTTAAAAATTTTAGAGAGTGGTATTTGATAATCCTTTACATAGTTATAAAACATCACATATTGTAAATCATGACACTTAAGAATTTGTATAAAATGTATCTAATACCAAGATCAGATGAATTCTTTTTCATAGGCATATCTTAACAGCTTTGTTTAAAGGAGAAAGCTGTTTTGATTCACATAACCTCTTTCCACATTAGCCAGGAAAGAGTATGGTGTTTGAATAATCATTTATGGTGAGTTTTAGAACTCACCGAAAGCTCATCTTACAGGCCAGCCATGGCTCTACCTTGAATGTTTCTCAGAAATAGAACTCTTATTACAATGGCCATTTCATTAAGTCCCAGTCTATCTTCAGATTATGATGGAAATAATAATCTTCAAATTACTACATTTCTCTTTCCACCTGAATGAACTAATTGAAAGTATTTCACTGCTGCATTTATTCTGAATGCCCAAAGGAATAAAGAAAACTTGGAGGGAAGGAAGAGAATGCTCCAAAACCTGCAGAGCTGGTGATCAATAGTTATATATGTACCTAAAATACTAATAAGATCAATATTCCCTATGCACTTCATGCTACCCTGGCATACTATGCAGAACCTCCAACCCCTCTGCTAGGTAAATGCCCCACTACTGAGTTAAATCCATCAGTCCATTTTGTCATTAAAATATTTATATTATGAATACTATTTAATTATTATGGAGGATGTGATATGGGTTCTGGCTCAGAGATTTAGCTACATAAAAAGTTAAAACAAGTAAAGTTGGTGTGCTGAAGAGTTGGGTCAGTGGTTAAGAGCATTAGCTGCTCTTGCATAAGACATGGGTTCCGTTCTCAGTACACATATGGTGGCTAAAAACTGTCCAAAAGTCCAGTTCCAGGGAATCTGAAACCCTCTTCTGACCTCGAAGGGCATTGAATAACATGGGTGCACTTACAAACATTCAAATAATAATGCATACATATAAAATAAAATATACATGTAAATGAAATTATGAATTTAATTTTGTAATCAGTTCTTAAAAAGAAGCTGTTTAGGTAGGGTGTGGTGGCACACGCCTTTAATCCCAGCACTCAGGAGGCAGAGGCAGGTGGATCTCTGTGAATTCAAGGCCAGCCTGGTCTACATAGTGAGCTCCAGGCCAACTGGGACTAAAGGGGGACCCTGTCTCAAAAAAAAAAAAGACACAAGAAAGAAGCTGTTAGCATGAAACTGCTTATGAAAAATCTTTTGTTACCCATTTAACCTTGGCAACAAAATACTTCAGGTGGTTTCTTTATTGAGGTCATTTTAGTAGATCCTGATACCTATAAAATGAATTTAAATTGATGATACCTATAATTTATTGTTCAACATAATTTCTAACATTAAGAAATTCACGTTTTGAAATGACATCTCCAGCATTTTGAATGTTTGGAAAGATGAACATGACTTTAGTGTCTGATGTAGCAGCAGATGTCCTTTCCAAGCCTGACAAAGGGTGGCTTGGAAAAGCAATGGTAAAGAATTCTTTAAATTTGTCATGAGGTGCCTTTAATTCAGCACACTGGTAGCAGAGGCAGGTAGATTTCTGGGAAAATGAGGCTAGCCTAGTCTACATAGTATGCTTCAGGCCAACTGAAGTTACAGGGAGACCCAGTGTCAAAGATCTCCCTCCCCCCAGAATATTAAATCTCTCAAGCTAGGCCGAGAGACTCTCCTTTGGAGGTGGTGAAGAGATTAAAAGCACCAGCTGCTCTTGTAGAGAATTCTAGCCAGATTCGATTCCCAGCACCCAGATGACAGCTAACAACTGTTTTTAAGTAGAGTTCTAGGTGATCCAGCACCTTCTTCAGATATCTATAGGCATACAGTCATACATGCAAGCAAAACAGTCATATATATGTATATATAATATATATATATATATATAATATATAAATATATATATATATATTATAAAATCCTCATGACCTACTTATCCTTCATCTTAGTTGGAAAAAATAACTTTAATCAAAAAAGTTGCATTTTAACTATTTTCTGTGAGAAAATTGAGAGCTGTATCCCATTTCCAATTATGTGAAGGCATGACACAATTGAAAACTAATTTTCCTTCATTACTAATAGAATTTGTTTGCTTTCAAATTTCCTTTAACATCAATTTATCTCAAACATCCATCCATCCACTTTAATTATTGCATTTGTCAAAATAGATGTAAAGACCAAATACATATATATATATATATATTATATTTATATATTACATTTGGTCTTTTCGATCCCAGAGTCTCCCTGTAGCCCCAGCTGTCCTGGAACTTGTTCTATAGACCAGGCTGGCCTTGAAATCACAAAGAAGATTGGCCTGCCTCTGTCTCCAAGTGCTAGGATTAAAGGTATTTATGAGTATATTTATGTGTGCATCCAGAAGGGCCAGAAGAGGGTGTTGTTCCCATGGAACTGAAGTCACAGGCAACTGTGAATTTCTATGTAGGAGCTCAGAACCAAAAGTGGGTTGAGTTCTTCAGAAGAGCAGTAAGTGTTCTTAATCACCGAGCCATCTATTCATCCTCAAAATATATACTTCATTAAAATTAGATGTATAAAATCAAATTATGAAAATCCCAGTGATATCCACCATTATGTCGATTATTTTCTCATTATTGTTTGTATCTTCAAATGCAGAATGCTTAGTTTCAGTACTGCTCAGAAGTTATAGTACTTGAATACTGATTTTTGGAGGACTGGTTAATATCTCCTTAGATTTATAACTAGATACACATGAAGGGACTGGCAGTCACAGACACGAATATTAAAACAGTCCATCTCCTACTCTAATTAATTTTATTCAAATGAAGGTAAATGTATCCTCAGACTATAAAGTAATCAAAAACAATTAAACAATATTATTTTCCTGGGACTGAGGAGATTGTGGGTAAAGAATGTGCTTATCACACAAGCATGAGGACCTGAACTGGATCTCTGGCATGTGGCATACTTGTGTACACTTGTAATCTCAGTACTGGAGATGCTGAGAAAAGCAGGTCCCTAGACTCACGGGCCAGCCACTCACGGAGTTCTGGGTTCAAAAAGTAAGTTGGATAGAGTGATAGAGGAAGGCACTGTATATCAACCTCTGGTCTTCATACACAAATGAAAACACACACACACAGTCACATACACTACACAAATGTGTATGTACTACATACATAAAATACACATACATAAAATATATAGCTAAAATAATGATTTTGATGATTGTTTTAACTTACAAATAGAAAGCAGTTTTCCAAAGGGGAAGAGGCACACAACAGGTGTGTAGGTGATGTCACGCCTCTTAGGCTTCTGGCCTCATCACAGCTTTGACACTGAACTTCCCTCTCCTGGCATATTTGGGACACTCAACCTGGGGGTAATAAATTATACAGAACAACTAACAGAATCATTCTTCAATTAACTGGCTTCTGAAGCTGGTATTTGCTTCTGTGAATATTTGTCTTATTCATCTATTTCCTTTGGGCAAATAAATATATTGGTTGTTTTGTCTGTCTTTACATACTAATTAATACTGGCCCCTCCACTACTATTAAACATTTCAATAAAACAATATCTTGAAAATATCTTGAATTAACCCCTGTTTAAGAGAAAACTGAGAATATATTCTTTTCTCACACTATGATATCTATTTCATTTTTGAAATTTTAAACTGCATTTATTTGTTTGTTGTGTGCTCATACATGCTACTTCTTGTCTCTGAAGGTCAGAGGAGAATTTTACTGTCAGTTTTCTCCTTGGTCATATAGCTCTTGATACCAAATTCATGTCAGCAGGCAAGTGCATTTATTCTCTGAGCCATTTCTCTGGACTTAGATCTGTTTATTGTCCACGTTGCTATTTTTGAATAGATTTATTAATTTCGAGGGTTCATACAATGTTATTTTGATCGTATCTCCCCAATTCCTACCTTCCTCCCCACTCAACTTCCTCTTCTTTTTCCCCCCAATGGAGTCCAATTTATGTTGCCCAAATACTCTTGAATATGGAAACTGCTACTCCCCCCAGACACAGGGATCTTTCAGAAAGGGGACAGAAAGATTGTTTAGAGGCTGAGTTGGTAGATGGATACAAGGAAACAGTATTTCTAAATTGTAGAGCAGTTGCCCACATGAATCACAGCAGTCATGACAGCATGCTCACATGACCTGCTCAACTTCAGGGTAGATGGGCATCTAGTCCCATGCCTGGCACCAGAGCTGTTGGTATTTGATAACTGCTGGGAGAGAAAAAATCAGTGTGTTTTAAGGGTGTGACATCTGGAGGTTGACCAGGCTCCAGGCAATGTTCTCCAATCAAAGGTATCTGTTGTCGTTGTTGTTGTTGTTGTTGTTGTTGTTGTTTTTATGTAGCAAACATCTCAGGTCAGACAAAATGTCCTGGATTTTGTGAAATCATCCTTATCATGGGAATCCACACCAAAGTACTGACTGACCGTGGTCTCTGGTAAGGGGGGGGGGCGGCGGCGTTACTTGCTGTCTTCCTTTCACATAGGGAAAACCCCAAAGTGAGCTCTCATGTTAAGACCATTGCATCTCTTATACAGAGCAAAACCTGAGAGAAGTCTCTATCAAAGTCAACAAGCCATGTCTCTCAAAAGAGTTTTTTCTGTTCTCAAAGGCAGGGATCAGAACAGATATTTGGAATGCCTTCATCAGAGAAGGATTACTGGGGACTAGCATTCTGCCAAGCTCTCTGGGTGAAAAATGGAAGCAGGAATCACTGAGAGTGCAGGCTTCTCTGCACACTTCTTAATGGAGCCCTGTCCTCATTCTCCATCACCACTAATCAGCTAATAACCCTTTTGCCTCTAAATAAGAAAACCATGCAGGTCAATGCTTCTGTATACAGAAATTCAAGACTGATCATGAGGAAGAATAAGAAAGGCGCAAATACAAACAGTTGTCAGGAGAGCTCTCAAGGCTTTTCTTTTGGGAATCTATACTGCTGCATTCACACTGGAGGAGATGCTCCGAAACCAGAGCTTTTAAAGGAAAACAACAGGCCTCACCTCTACCCTGAGGAGAAATCAGCATGGGGAAAGATCAAATCAATTATTGTCTATTTGTGCAGAAATAAATGCATACATATTTAAGACTCTGTGACTAGGGGAGCAGGTCTTATTTTGATAAGACCATTCTAGGAGATTTCTGTGTGTTTGTGTGTGTGTGTGTGTGTGTGTGTTGTTCAGATATTGAGAAACAGGCCAACCTGAACTAGTATTAGTAAAGGGAGATTATGAAAGGCATAGTGCAGGAACGATTAAGGAACCAAAGAAAGGAAATAATTTTGATTATTGCTGGTGAACTCATTGTTATCTGATTATGCTAGTGTCATAAATAAACAGGAATCTCTTTCTATGTCACAGCAGTTCAATGAAAAATCTGTACACTGCAAATCTTAAATATCATGCATAGTTTCAAGTATATTCTTAAGCAATGAGTAAAATCCCTCATGTTCATAATGACTGAATTCACAGTGGCATTGGTAAACTAATATTGCCACAAAATAGTATGTAAATTGCTTATGGTTCCTAACTGCATTTTTATGACTGACTTCTCCAGAAAATCCACTGGAGAACAGTGACCAAAGTTTGTGTACATAATAGATACATTAACAGTTATGAAAGAGAATCATTCAAAGGTTGTGCTTCTCCATCCACAGTTCTTGTCATAGTCCTCCTGGTTTAACCCCATTGGAACACCTGGAGTAAGGGTGATACAGCAGGATGGACAGTTTTTTGTACTTGCACTGCAGGATGTCCATAAGGATGTCGTCTACATCTGTACTATGGTTGATCACATGCCTGCTGTGTACACAGCTTCACTAGTGGTGTGAAGTATACAGTGATAAAAAATTATGCTTGCACTATTGTAGAACAGCTATTTCCATGGTTGCTAGCACGTAGTAGTCAATGACTTAGAGCAAATTGACTAGCTAATGGATATACAGCTCTGTAAAGATATAGTCAAATGAGGAAGCCTTCTAAGAGGAGATGGAATCGAGGCAGAGTGTGCAGAGGAGAGATTATCCCAGAGCAGGGCTGGATCATGGCTAGAAGGACAAACTTGGCAAAGAGCCTGGGGGACAAGCTGGTGCAATACCTAGGGACGGAAGTGAGCACATGAGCTTCATTCTGTTGTGAATGTACAAGGAATGTAGTGTCAGAAAGACATCTTCCCCAGAGTAATGCAAAATGAAGTTCAAGGAATCAGAGAAGCCACATTCTACAAATTTTCAAAAATGGAGTTCATACTCAATTTAAGCTCAATAGAAAAAAACA
Organism: Rhizomys pruinosus; assembly: GCA_009823505.1. Classification (NCBI taxonomy): domain Eukaryota; kingdom Metazoa; phylum Chordata; class Mammalia; order Rodentia; family Spalacidae; genus Rhizomys; species Rhizomys pruinosus. The sequence continues at coordinate 7,340,399 of VZQC01011344.1, forward strand.
TTAATGACACACAGAATTTGATAGTTTAGGAGCCCATGAAAAACAGAAAAGTAAAAGCAGGAACCTAATAGTACATGTTATTTTTCATGCAAATTACCCATCACGTATTCACTGTATTGTGCAGTAAATTTAATAATTATCAATGGCATCTGCTGTTTTCATGATGTCTTAAAAACCTGGTGATTATTCTGCAATTCTGGAACATCCTCTGAGCTGTGTGCAACATCAGAGCTCCATCACCTCGTAGACAGGAACTGGACTTAGTCACAAATTTTTATTAGTAAGAGCACTTTGGGGATTCATAGAGAGACAGTGGAATGCTGGTTGCTCACTGGCTCAAAACCTCATGTGTGGGTATCTTTTTCAAGTAGTCTAGGTGTACCTGTGTAGAGATAGTGCTGTTCACTGTGATGGCCTCCTGCATCCATTAACAATCAAAATGTTCCCCAAGCCAGCATGATGTAGGAAATCACCCAACTGACATTCCCTTTTCAGGTAACTCTAGACAGTTAAAGCTAGCTATGTCAATAGACCAGTATTAACTACTGAACCAACCTTTGGGGCAACTGTTTCTCACACAGTTTCATGTAGACCCCTTGTTAACAACATCATGGAAATTTATCAAAGAAACTCACTACCCAAGATGACAAAGTCAGAAACACAGAACTATGAAAAAAAAATCACCCTCTGCCAGGTGTGGTGGCACATGCCTTTAATCCCAACACTCTGGAGGCAGAGGCAGGTGGATCTCTGTGAGTTCAAGGCCAGCCTGGTCTACATAGTGAGCTCCAGGCCAGCTGGTACTAAAGGGACACCCTGTCTCAAAAAGACAAAAAAAGATAAAGAAAAAAATCATTGTTTAGTGGGCTAACTGCATGTTTCTTTTGTAATTTAATGACAGAAAATAGAGCTCTTTAAAAATACTCTTTCCCAGTAATCAAATATACAAAGAGATAGTTCACAAAATTGTTAATATCATAGAGCCAAGTCAATTCTTATCTCTGCTTCCCTTGAGGGAGGCACAGTGAAGAAAAATGTGGAATGTATTTCAGTCATAGTCCCAGAATTGTACATTCTTCATTTTTCATTGCCACTCCACACTGCCACGTAGCTCGCTGAATGTAGTTCTGCTGCCAGAAACACATAATCTTCATGAAGTCTGAGACTGATTTTAACACACACAGAACACGAAGTAGGAACTACTCGGATCTTCCCTTACTAGGCACTAGGTGCACAAAACTACTTGATCGGTGAATGAATGAATGGAACCCTCTCCTAATCAGCTACATATAACATGTGAATGAAATGAAATGTTTACCTTGAGAGAATGTGTGAAATGGGAATTATATCCAAAAGGACTTCTTTTCCTTACTGTTATGTGCTTTTCTTGTGAGAGAAGGAAGTGAAGCCCTGACCCTCACAGCAGCATACTTTCTCACCAAGATATTTGGATCCTATATGCAAAGTCTGGAGCTGGGGGAGGATTCAGGGGGTGCGAGCAAGGGGACCTGAGGTCAGATGTCCAGTATCCATGTTAAGGTGAGTGGGGCACACATCCCATCACCAGGGAATTGAAGACAGGTGGAACCCAGGGCCTAGCTGTCCAGGCAACCGTGCTGAAAAGGCAGGTGGCAGGTTCAGTGAGAGACCCTGACTCAAAAAGCCTGACCTTCAGGACCAGAGAGATGCCTCATGATTACAAGCACTGCCTGCTCTTGGAGAGGACCTGGGTTTGGTTCCCAGCACCCATATGGCAGCTATTAACCTTCAGCAACTCGAGTTCTACAAGATACAACGCCCTCTTCCGGGGCTCTGCACATATGTGGTGCGCCTAGTCACATACAGGCAAGACACTCAATATACATAAAATAAAAATAAATTAAAATAAAATTTATTTTTTAAAAAATGACCTTCATGGGAAAGCATAACTATGTACATTAAAGTAAACCACACAAGCAATCAATAAATCTGTAAATAATTCAAAGAGACCCTCTTTAACCCTTGGAATTTCTCTGCCCTTATGAATTTACAGAGGTGATAGGGATGACATTTTATTTACAGAGAGAGGCACCTACAGTGTTTGCCTCTTTAAATCTAGTTTGCTCCAGTCACATATATGGTCTTTCCACCGATTTTACCCATATTGATCCTGGAAAGCATTTTTGTTCAGAATATAATAGTTCCAACTTTATGTCTATTCATTTGGGTTTTGTCGTTTTACACAAACTTTCTCTAGTTTTCCTGATTCTTCCGGTGCCTGGTGATTAGCACGGCATTACAGAACAATACACGCAGGCAGCTGGCACCCACAGTGATGATAAAATAGCAGGCCTCTCTAACACAGTGTGGGTTACTTTCCTTTGGACTTCGAATTTGCTTAGTGAATATGATCCATTCACAGAACATATAACTCATCTAACTCTGGCCCTAAGCAACCATGACTTCTTTTATGTAAGGAGAAGATCTTTGTTTTAGAGAAAACAACATGACTTTAACTATGGGATACATTTCTTAAAAACAATAGAATTAAATTCAGATCAGCTCTCCACAGAGTTTCAATTCTGAACAAAGCTTATCAGAAAGGGGCAGATGGGGACAGTAAAAGCTTCTGAATTTAATTGGATGGAAGTAAAAAAAGAACCCTGCTTCTACAGGCTTCTGATTTTTAAAAGACCACAAATTAATTAACTCAAGGAAGCCTGAACTAAAGGGGTCTTGGTTACAATTGAGCAAGAAAAATGAAATCATGAGAATATCCAACAGCTAAGCATCTGTATTTTGAATTTTATAAACTCAAAGATAAAATTAATGGCCTGAGTGAGAAGTATTACCATAAAAGGGTGAATCTGGCTAATGCAATTCTCTTGTCCCCAAAAGCAATGTCTTCAATTTACTGTTCATTTGTTTATGTGTGCATGTGAGGATTTGTATGTTTGTAGGTGTGCAGGTGCATATGTGTTGTTGTGTGTCCCTGTGCATGTGGGAGAAAGAGGACAATCTTCGGTATAGTTTTTTTTTTTTTTTTCCAAAACCATCCACATAATTTTTTGGACAAAGTCTGTCACTGGGCTCTGGAACTTGTCAATTAGGTTAAGATGTCTGTCCGCTGAACCCAGTTATTCTGTGCTCTCCTCCTTCCCAGTGCAGGGGTTACAAATGGGTCAAACCACTACTGGATCTTCATGTGGAGTCGAGGGATTGAACTCAGCTTCTCCTGCTTTCAAGAAGAGCACTAGACAGACTCACCTGTCTCCCTAGTCCTACTGCTCGTTGTTCAAACATCTTTTTACTTTATTGTATCCTTAATATTTAAGTTGCAACATAATGCATTGTGATCATTGGCTTTCTTTGTTGAAAGCAGACAAATTCAGATACATAGTGCCAAATAACAATATTCCTTTCCCCAATTTTGTTTCTGGAAGAATCTGTGTCCAGTAAAACAGTGGATGGTATGAAAAAGCTTTCAAATCAAGCGGCTTCGTTTTGCTGTTTGCTGAATTTTTATTTATTAATGAAATTAATCATCGATGTTTTAAAATTAAAGAGCATTGTTTTACCTTTTAAAATAATTTTAATTATTTCTTTGAATTTCACATTATATTTTAGCTCTATTTAGCTTCTTTCACTATCTTCCACCTAAAATCAAATTTTATGTATTCTTTCATATGTATTAAGGCCTATGCCTCTCTTTCCCAGTATTCATCAGTTGTCAATAGGTTTTCAGCTAAGGTTGGGACTCCTTACCCTCTTACCCACATTTTTTTGTACTGACTTTGTGATTCAGGAGATTAGTGCCCTGTGTGGCAGGATGTCTGTCATCAAAAGTTTTGACCTGTGTTCTTCTCACCTGCCTGTGATAAGTGTGTTGACTGTATCTTTACTCAAGTGTCCTCATTTTGAAGCTGGTGGAAGTGGGGCCTACAGTTCCGGCTCTAGGGAGATGGAAGAGGAAGAACACAACTTCTAAATAATCCTAGGATAAGGCTCAGTTTATAACTAAAATGGCAATGGACTTAAGCAAAATTAAAATCGCGTTTTATACTGAAAAGCACCAAAGGTGGTGGTGGTGGGGTGGGGGTGGGGGAGAAATATACAAAGTGCTCATAATTTTGAGTAATAAAAATGACAAGACCTTTAGGGAGAAATAAAACCACATTCTGTGTGCTATAAAATCAATGTGTCAACTTTGAAATAATGTTTTGACTAAATGTCAGAGATTTATTTATTGGTTTGTCTTTTTCTGCCTCATTCCTACTCACTTTTGAGTTGTAATTGAAGGCATTTATACAGTTTTTATTGCTGGCTGAGGGGTTAAAAATATCATGGCATGGCTGGAGAGATGGCTCAGAAGTTAATAGCCTTGCTGCACTTTGCAAGGATCCAAGTTGAGCTGGTTTCCAATACCCATGTTCAGTGGCTCACAACTGCTTTTAACCCCAGCTTCAGGGATCTAACACCCTTTTTTGGTCTCTGACAGCCCCCACAAGGATGTGCATATATACACAATCACACACAAATGCACATTAATAAAAATTAGAATATATTGGGATTGGAGAGATGGCTCAGTGGTTAAGATCACTGAGTGCTTTTGCAGAGGGCCAGGGTTCAGTTCCAGGCACTCACATGGCAGCTAACAATTGTCCCTAACTCCAGTTCCAGGGGTTCTGACACCTTCTTCTGGCCTCCAGGGGCACTGCAGAACATGGTTGTACTTATATACATGCACCAAATACACTAATACATATAAAATAAAAATAACAAAAAAGAAAATATATCTTTTTTAAAAGTTGTGCCACATCAGTTTAGGTTTATCATGTATTTTTAATTTTATCTATTTTCATTTTCCTCCTAAATGTCTATTGTATTGTCAATATCCATAAAGAAAGAATGGATAATTGCAATTGTTATGCCTGTTGTGTACACACCTACCATTAGTTCTTCTCCAAGGAATAAAGACTGAAGGGTTTGGTAACTGCAGGGAAGAACTCCTTCATTAAAGCTACATTAATTACCTCTAAACTTAACTGTCACTGATATTTTTCTTCCTGTTCCATTTGAGTACTTCTGTGAGAAGTATTTAACATTCACTGTGAGTACCACACTCTACCCTGGTTATGGGAAGCATATGAACTAAGAATCATCTTTATTAGATGGAGAATGGCTGCAACTGCTGCACAGTATTTCCAGGCAGATGAGGTGTAGCTGGTGCTGACGGAGGAGTCTTTCTTGACTCAAGGAGACCTATATTTGCTTTATTGGTTTAGTGGTCTTTGGTAACACTCTCTGGCATCCCAGAGACCATCTGTATACTTGCAAGTGCGGTCTCCATACATCTTTCCCATGTTTATATCAGGTCTTCAACAGCAGGGCCTTATCGCCTCTCTTCCTGCAGATATCCCAGTTTGGAGGCAAGGAGCCTTTACCATTTGTGGGGGCTTGGATCCCCTGGCCAACATCTCCTTGGTAGAATAATCCATTGTTGATGTCAGAGCTCNATATATATACTATATATCTATATATATCTATCTATATACACATTTGGTTTCGATCCCCGGCGTCTCCCTGTAGCCCCAGCTGTCTGGAAACTTGTTCTATAGACCAGGCTGGGCCTTGAAATCACCAAAGAAGATTGCCTGCCTCTTGGTCTAAGTGCTAGGATTAAAGGTTTTATGAGTATATTTATGTGTGCATCCAGAAGGTCCCCAGAAGAGGGTGTTGTTCCCATGGAAACTGAAGTCAACAGGCAAACTGTGAATTTCTATGTAGGAGCTCAGAACCAAAAGTGGGTTGAGTTCTTCAGAAGAGCAGTACGTGTTCTTAATCCACCCGAGCCATCTATTATCCTCCAAAACGATATACTTCATTAAAATTAGATGTATAAAATCAAATTATGAAAATCCCAGTGATATCCACCATTATGTCGATTATTTTCTCATTATTGTTTGTATCTTCAAATGCAGAATGCTTAGTTTCAGTACTGCTCAGAAGTTATAGTACTTGAATACTGATTTTTGGAGGACTGGTTAATATCTCCTTAGATTTATAACTAGATACACATGAAGGGACTGGCAGTCACAGACACGAATATTAAAACAGTCCATCTCCTACTCTAATTAATTTTATTCAAATGAAAGTAAATGTATCCTCAGACTATAAAGTAATCAAAAACAATTAAACAATATTATTTTCCTGGGACTGAGGAGATTGTGGGGTTTAAAGCATGTTTTCTTATCTACACAAGCATGAGGACCTGAACTGGATCTCTGGCATGTGGCATACTTGTGTACACTTGTAATCTCAGCACATGGGATGCTAGAAAGCAGTGGGGTTCCCTAGACTCACGGGCCAAGCCACTCACGGAGTTTCTGGTTCAAAAAAGTAAGTGGGATAGAGTGATAGAGGAGGAGGCACTGTAATCAACATCTGGTCTTATACACCAAATGAAAAACACACAACCCACAGTCACATACACTACACAAATGTGTATGTACTACATACATAAAATACATACATTAAAAATATATAAGCTAAAAAAATAATGATTTTGATGATTGTTTTAACTTACAAATAGAAAGCAGTTTTCCAAAGGGGAAGAGGCACACAACAGGTGTGTAGGTGATGTCACGCCTCTTAGGCTTCTGGCCTCATCACAGCTTTGACACTGAACTTCCCTCTCCTGGCATATTTGGGACACTCAACCTGGGGGTAATAAATTATACAGAACAACTAACAGAATCATTCTTCAATTAACTGGCTTCTGAAGCTGGTATTTGCTTCTGTGAATATTTGTCTTATTCATCTATTTCCTTTGGGCAAATAAATATATTGGTTGTTTTGTCTGTCTTTACATACTAATTAATACTGGCCCCTCCACTACTATTAAACATTTCAATAAAACAATATCTTGAAAATATCTTGAATTAACCCCTGTTTAAGAGAAAACTGAGAATATATTCTTTTCTCCACACTGATATCTATTTATTTGTGAACATTTTTAAACATTATTGTTTGTTGTGGCTCATACATGCTACTTTTGTCTTCTGAAGGGTCAGAGGAGAATTTACTGTCAGTCTTCTCCTTGTCATATAGCTCTTGATACCAAATTCATGTCAGCAGGCAAGTGCATTTATTCTCTGAGCCATTTCTCTGGACTTAGATCTGTTTATTGTCCACGTTGCTATTTTTGAATAGATTTATTAATTTCGAGGGTTCATACAATGTTATTTTGATCGTATCTCCCCAATTCCTACCTTCCTCCCCACTCAACTTCCTCTTCTTTTTCCCCCCAATGGAGTCCAATTTATGTTGCACTTACTCTTTGGAATATGGGAAAACTGCTACTCCCCCCAACCCACAGGGATCTTTCAGAACGGGGACAGAAAGATTGTTTAGAGGCTGAGTTGGTAGATGGATACAAGGAAACAGTATTTCTAAATTGTAGAGCAGTTGCCCACATGAATCACAGCAGTCATGACAGCATGCTCACATGACCTGCTCAACTTCAGGGTAGATGGGCATCGCAGCGCACATGCCTGGCACCAGAGCTGTTGGTATTTGATAACTGCTGGGAGAGAAAAAATCAGTGTGTTTTAAGGGTGTGACATCTGGAGGTTGACCAGGCTCCAGCAATGTTCTCCAATCAAAGGTATCTGTTGTCGTTGTTGTTGTTGTTGTTGTGTTGTTGTTTTATGTAGGCAAACATCTCAGGTCAGACAAAATGTCCTGGATTTTGTGAAATCATCCTTATCATGGGAATCCACACCAAAGTACTGACTGACCGTGGTCTCTGGTAAGGGGGGGGGGCGGCGGCGTTACTTGCTGTCTTCCTTTCACATAGGGAAAACCCCAAAGTGAGCTCTCATGTTAAGACCATTGCATCTCTTATACAGAGCAAAACCTGAGAGAAGTCTCTATCAAAGTCAACAAGCCATGTCTCTCAAAAGAGTTTTTTCTGTTCTCAAAGGCAGGGATCAGAACAGATATTTGGAATGCCTTCATCAGAGAAGGATTACTGGGGACTAGCATTCTGCCAAGCTCTCTGGGTGAAAAATGGAAGCAGGAATCACTGAGAGTGCAGGCTTCTCTGCACACTTCTTAATGGAGCCCTGTCCTCATTCTCCATCACCACTAATCAGCTAATAACCCTTTTGCCTCTAAATAAGAAAACCATGCAGGTCAATGCTTCTGTATACAGAAATTCAAGACTGATCATGAGGAAGAATAAGAAAGGCGCCATATCGAAAACAGTTGTCTGGAAGCTCTCAAGGCTTTTCTTTTGGGAATCCATACTGCTGCATTCACACTGGAGGAGATGCTCCGAAACCAGAGCTTTTAAAGGAAAACAACAGGCCTCACCTCTACCCTGAGGAGAAATCAGCATGGGGAAAGATCAAATCAATTATTGTCTATTTGTGCAGAAATAAATGCATACATATTTAAGACTCTGTGACTAGGGGAGCAGGTCTTATTTTGATAAGACCATTCTAGGAGATTTCTGTGTGTTGTGTGTTTGTGTGTTGTGTGTGTGTGCCTGTGTGGGTGTGTGTGTTCAGATATTGCGAAACAGGCCAACCTGAACTCGATTATGTAACGGGAGATTATGAAAGGCATAGTGCAGGAACGATTAAGGAACCAAAGAAAGGAAATAATTTTGATTATTGCTGGTGAACTCATTGTTATCTGATTATGCTAGTGTCATAAATAAACAGGAATCTCTTTCTATGTCACAGCAGTTCAATGAAAAATCTGTACACTGCAAATCTTAAATATCATGCATAGTTTCAAGTATATTCTTAAGCAATGAGTAAAATCCCTCATGTTCATAATGACTGAATTCACAGTGGCATTGGTAAACTAATATTGCCACAAAATAGTATGTAAATTGCTTATGGTTCCTAACTGCATTTTTATGACTGACTTCTCCAGAAAATCCACTGGAGAACAGTGACCAAAGTTTGTGTACATAATAGATACATTAACAGTTATGAAAGAGAATCATTCAAAGGTTGTGCTTCTCCATCCACAGTTCTTGTCATAGTCCTCCTGGTTTAACCCCATTGGAACACCTGGAGTAAGGGTGATACAGCAGGATGGACAGTTTTTTGTACTTGCACTGCAGGATGTCCATAAGGATGTCGTCTACATCTGTACTATGGTTGATCACATGCCTGCTGTGTACACAGCTTCACTAGTGGTGTGAAGTATACAGTGATAAAAAATTATGCTTGCACTATTGTAGAACAGCTATTTCCATGGTTGCTAGCACGTAGTAGTCAATGACTTAGAGCAAATTGACTAGCTAATGGATATACAGCTCTGTAAAGATATAGTCAAATGAGGAAGCCTTCTAAGAGGAGATGGAATCGAGGCAGAGTGTGCAGAGGAGAGATTATCCCAGAGCAGGGCTGGATCATGGCTAGAAGGACAAACTTGGCAAAGAGCCTGGGGGACAAGCTGGTGCAATACCTAGGGACGGAAGTGAGCACATGAGCTTCATTCTGTTGTGAATGTACAAGGAATGTAGTGTCAGAAAGACATCTTCACCAGAGTAATGCAAAATGAAGTTCAAGGAATCAGAGAAGCCACATTCTACAAATTTTCAAAAATGGAGTTCGTACTCAATTTAAGCTCAATAGAAAAAAACATTAATGACACACAGAATTTGATAGTTTAGGAGCCCATGAAAAACAGAAAAGTAAAAGCAAAGAACCTCATCGCACATTTTATTTTTCATGCAAAATTACCCATCACGTATTCCCTGTATTGTGCAGTAGTAAATTTAATAATTATCAATGGCATCTGCTGTTTTCATGATGTCTTAAAAACCTGGTGATTATTCTGCAATTCTGGAACATCCTCTGAGCTGTGTGCAACATCAGAGCTCCATCACCTCGTAGACAGGAACTGGACTTAGTCACAAATTTTTATTAGTAAGAGCACTTTGGGGATTCATAGAGAGACAGTGGAATGCTGGTTGCTCACTGGCTCAAAACCTCATGTGTGGGTATCTTTTTCAAGTAGTCTAGGTGTACCTGTGTAGAGATAGTGCTGTTTACTGTTGATGTGGCCTTTCCGCATCCATTAACAATCAAAATGTTCCCCAAGCCAGCATGATGTAGGAAATCACCCAACTGACATTCCCTTTTCAGGTAACTCTAGACAGTTAAAGCTAGCTATGTCAATAGACCAGTATTAACTACTGAACCAACCTTTGGGGCAACTGTTTCTCACACAGTTTCATGTAGACCCCTTGTTAACAACATCATGGAAATTTATCAAAGAAACTCACTACCCAAGATGACAAAGTCAGAAACACAGAACTATGAAAAAAAAAATCACCCTCTGCCAGGTGTGGTGGCACATGCCTTTCCATCCCAACACTCTGGAGGCAGAGGCAGGTGGCTCTCTGTGAGTTCAAGGCCAGCCTTTGGTCTACATAGTGAGCTCCCAGGCCAGCTGGTACTAAAGTGACACCTCTGTCTCCAAAAAGACAAAAAAAAAAGATAAGAAAAAAACTCATTGTTTAGTGGGCTAACTGCATGTTTCTTTTGTAATTTAATGACAGAAAATAGAGCTCTTTAAAAATACTCTTTCCCAGTAATCAAATATACAAAGAGATAGTTCACAAAATTGTTAATATCATAGAGCCAAGTCAATTCTTATCTCTGCTTCCCTTGAGGGAGGCACAGTGAAGAAAAATGTGGAATGTATTTCAGTCATAGTCCCAGAATTGTACATTCTTCATTTTTCATTGCCACTCCACACTGCCACATAGCTCGCTGAATGTAGTTCTGCTGCCAGAAACACCAATCTTCTGACGTCTGAGGACTGATTTAACATCCCACACAGGACAACCACGAAGAGGAAACTACTCGGATCTTCCCTTACTAGGCACTAGGTGCACAAAACTACTTGATCGGTGAATGAATGAATGGAACCCTCTCCTAATCAGCTACATATAACATGTGAATGAAATGAAATGTTTACCTTGAGAGAATGTGTGAAATGGGAATTATATCCAAAAGGACTTCTTTTCCTTACTGTTATGTGCTTTTCTTGTGAGAGAAGGAAGTGAAGCCCTGACCCTCACAGCAGCATACTTTCTCACCAAGATATTTGGATCCTATATGCAAAGTCTGGAGCTGGGGGAGGATTCAGGGGGTGCGAGCAAGGGGACCTGAGGTCAGATGTCCAGTATCCATGTTAAGGTGAGTGGGGCACACATCCCATCACCAGGGAATTGAAGACAGGTGGAACCCAGGGCCTAGCTGTCCAGGCAACCGTGCTGAAAAGGCATGGTGGCAGGGTTCCCATGAGGAGACCCTGCCTCAAAAAGCCTCTGACCTTCAGGAATCCCGAGCGTGGCCTCATGATTACAAGCACTGCCTGCCTTGGGAGAGGACCTGGGTTTGGTTCCCAGGCACCCATTAGGCAGCGATTACCCGTCAGCAACTCCGAGTTCTACACGATTAACAACGCCCTCTTCCGGGGGCTCGCAATCCTGGTGCTGCCTCGCACATTAAGGCAAGACACTCAGATACACAAAATAACAATAAATTGAAAATACAATTTATTTTTTAAAAAAATGACCTTCATGGGACAGCATAACAACACTATGTACATTAAAGTAAACCACACAAGCAATCAATAAATCTGTAAATAATTCAAAGAGACCCTCTTTAACCCTTGGAATTTCTCCGCCCTTATGAATTTACAGAGGTGATAGGGATGACATTTTATTTACAGAGAGAGGCACCTACAGTGTTTGCCTCTTTAAATCTAGTTTGCTCCAGTCACATATATGGTCTTTCCACCGATTTTACCCATATTGATCCTGGAAAGCATTTTTGTTCAGAATATAATAGTTCCAACTTTATGTCTATTCATTTGGGTTTTGTCGTTTTACACAAACTTTCTCTAGTTTTCCTGATTCTTCCGGTGCCTGGTGATTAGCACGGCATTACAGAACAATACACGCAGGCAGCTGGCACCCACAGTGATGATAAAATAGCAGGCCTCTCTAACACAGTGTGGGTTACTTTCCTTTGGACTTCGAATTTGCTTAGTGAATATGATCCATTCACAGAACATATAACTCATCTAACTCTGGCCCTAAGCAACCATGACTTCTTTTATGTAAGGAGAAGATCTTTGTTTTAGAGAAAACAACATGACTTTAACTATGGGATACATTTCTTAAAAACAATAGAATTAAATTCAGATCAGCTCTCCACAGAGTTTCAATTCTGAACAAAGCTTATCAGAAAGGGGCAGATGGGGACAGTAAAAGCTTCTGAATTTAATTGGATGGAAGTAAAAAAAAAGATAACCCTGCTCAGCAGTGTTACTGTATTTTTTAAAAGCCCCCAAATTAATTAACTCAAAGGAAGCCTGAACTAAAGGGGTCTTGGTTACAATTGAGCAAGAAAAATGAAATCATGAGAATATCCAACAGCTAAGCATCTGTATTTTGAATTTTATAAACTCAAAGATAAAATTAATGGCCTGAGTGAGAAGTATTACCATAAAAGGGTGAATCTGGCTAATGCAATTCTCTTGTCCCCAAAAGCAATGTCTTCAATTTACTGTTCATTTGTTTATGTGTTGCATTGTGAGGATTTTTGTTTGTTTGTGTGCAGGTGCATATGTGTTGTTGTGTGTCCCTGTGCATGTGGGAGAAAGAGGACAAGCTTCGGTATGGTTTTTTGCTTTTTGTTTTTGTTTTTATTTTTTTTTTCTTCCAAACCCCTCCACATTAATTTTTTGGACAAAGTCTGTCACTGGGCTCTGGAACTTGTCAATTAGGTTAAGATGTCTGTCCGCTGAACCCAGTTATTCTGTGCTCTCCTCCTTCCCAGTGCAGGGGTTACAAATGGGTCAAACCACTACTGGATCTTCATGTGGAGTCGAGGGATTGAACTCAGCTTCTCATACTTTCAAGAGGATCACAGACAGGACTCAACCCTGTTCTCCCTCGTCCTACTGCTATTGTTCAAACACTTTTTACTTTATTGTATCCTTAATATTTAAGTTGCAACATAATGCATTGTGATCATTGGCTTTCTTTGTTGAAAGCAGACAAATTCAGATACATAGTGCCAAATAACAATATTCCTTTCCCCAATTTTGTTTCTGGAAGAATCTGTGTCCAGTAAAACAGTGGATGGTATGAAAAAGCTTTCAAATCAAGCGGCTTCGTTTTGCTGTTTGCTGAATTTTTATTTATTAATGAAATTAATCATCGATGTTTTAAAATTAAAGAGCATTGTTTTACCTTTTAAAATAATTTTAATTATTTCTTTGAAATTTCACATTATCTTTTAGCTCTTCTATTTCGCTTCTTTCACTATCTCCACCTAAAATCAACATTTTATGTATTCTTTCATATGTATTAAGGCCTATGCCTCTCTTTCCCAGTATTCATCAGTTGTCAATAGGTTTTCAGCTAAGGTTGGGACTCCTTACCCTCTTACCCACATTTTTTTGTACTGACTTTGTGATTCAGGAGATTAGTGCCCTGTGTGGCAGAAGGATGTCTGTCATCAAAAGTTTTGACCTGTGTTCTTCTCACCTGCCTGTGATAAGTGTGTTGACTGTATCTTTACTCAAGTGTCCTCATTTTGAAGCTGGTGGAAGTGGGGCCTACAGTTCCGGCTCTAGGGAGATGGAAGAGGAAGAACACAACTTCTAAATAATCCTAGGATAAGGCTCAGTTTATAACTAAAATGGCAATGGACTTAAGCAAAATTAAAATCGCGTTTTATACTGAAAAGCACCAAAGGTTGGTTGGTGGTGGGTGGGGTGGTGGTGGGGGAGACGAGGAGAAATATACAAAGTGCTCATAATTTTGAGTAATAAAAATGACAAGACCTTTAGGGAGAAATAAAACCACATTCTGTGTGCTATAAAATCAATGTGTCAACTTTGAAATAATGTTTTGACTAAATGTCAGAGATTTATTTCTTGGTTGTCTTTTTCTGCCTCATTTCCTACTCACTTTTGACGTTGTAATTTAAGGCATTTATACCGTTTTTATTGCTGGCTGAGTGGTTACCCACAAAATAACCACTGGAATCTGGAGAGATGGCCTAGAAATGTTAATAGCCTTGCTGCACTTTGAAAGGATCCAAGTTGAGCTGGTTTCCAATACCCATGTTCAGTTGGCTACACAATGCTTTTAACCCCAGCTTCAGGGATCTAACACCCTTTTTTGGTCTCTGACAGCCCCCACAAGGATGTGCATATATACACAATCACACACAAATGCACATTAATAAAAATTAGAAATATATTGGATTGGAGAGTAAGAATGGCTCAGTGGTAGATCCGGGCTTTTGCAGAGAGGGCCGGGTTTCGTTCCAAGCCAACTTTCAACATGTGCAGGCTAACAAAGTGTCCCTAACTCCCAGTTCCAGGGTTCGACACCTTCTTCTGGCCTTTTTTTTTTCCAGGGGCACTTGCAAACATGGTTGGTATTATATCCATGCCCAAACACTATCACCATATTTTTTTTTAATAAATAAAAAATCAAAAAAAGAAAATATACTCTTTTTAAAAAGTTGTGCCACATCAGTTTAGGTTTATCATGTATTTTAATTTATTTCTGTTTTCATTTTCCTCCTACATGTCTATTGTATTGTCAATATCCATAAAGAAAGAATGGATAATTGCAATTGTTATGCCTGTTGTGTACACACCTACCATTAGTTCTTCTCCAAGGAATAAAGACTGAAGGGTTTGGTAACTGCAGGGAAGAACTCCTTCATTAAAGCTACATTAATTACCTCTAAACTTAACTGTCACTGATATTTTTCTTCCTGTTCCATTTGAGTACTTCTGTGAGAAGTATTTAACATTCACTGTGAGTACCACACTCTACCCTGGTTATGGGAAGCATATGAACTAAGAATCATCTTTATAGATGGAGGAATGGCTGCCACTGCTGCACAGTATTTCCAGGCAGATGAGGTGTATCTGGTGCTGACGGAGGAGTCTTGTTGACTCAAAGCGACCATTTTGCTTTATTGGTTTAGTGGCTTTGGTAACAACTCTCTGGCATCCCAGAGACCATGTATACTTGCAAGTGCGGTCTCCATACATCTCCCATGTTTATATCAGGTCTTTCAACAGCAGGGCCTTTATCGCCTCTCTCCTGCAGATATCCCAGTTTGGAGGCAAGGAGCCTTTACCTTTGTGGGGGCTTGATCCCTGGCCAACATCCCTGGTAGATAATCCATTGTTGATGTCAGAGGTCCTGTATTAATATATTTTGCTAGTGCACGCTAAGGACTTTAGCATTATATTTGTTTCTGAAAGAGAATCATCCTTCCCCGTTTCATGTCCATTAGTCAATTAAAGGAAAGCAGTTTTATCTAGTTTTACAAAGAGAATACCTCTATAACAGCTGGCTCCAACCTACAGTTTGGAGAACAACTCCTCACTCATCTTATTTTCTCCTTATTCTTGGGGGGAGTTAATGTCTGTATACTCCCAAATCTAAATTGGCTATTGCTCTCTCTTGGAAAGAATAACCCAGGGCTGATGCCAAGCTTACATCCTTAATGGTTTAAGGAGGGGGGGGATGTTATAATACACCACACGAAGACCCTGCCATACTTAACAGAAGAAAGAAAAGTGTAAATCATGAATTAACATCCCATCCAAAACATCTGTGTCTATACCAAAGAAAACCTACCATAGCACTTCAGTACTGTTTAAAATACCTATATATCTAATTGTGTGTGCTTCCTTAGTAGACAAAAGGCTACTTTATTATACTGTTTAATACCTAAAATATCTAATTGCATGTGCTCATTAGTAGAGGATCGAAAGGTTATGCCTGGACAAGCTGGAGCCCATAAAAAAAACAGGCCAAGCCTGACTAGAAGACAAGAATCTCACTCCAGAGAGAACGAGTAGATGTTTTGCTTCTCCTCCACCTGTGCCCCTTTCTCAAGCCTAGAGAACAATCTGCGAGAAGAGGTGGCTGGTGTTTTTGGTTAGAAGGTAATTGATAACGTAAGTGCTTTGATTGGGGTTAATGGTGAAACTACAACAATATAGACTGGACACTCATTTGATCAACTTGATTGAACATACAAGCCCCCCCTGCTGGATGGTGGGACCCATGAGCTGTGTGGGTTTGGGCACAACTGCTTGCAAATTGGTTTTACATGAAGGATGCTTGTACTCACAAATTATCACTTATTGTTAAAAAAAATGAAAACAAAACAAAACAAGCAGAGAAAGATGCAGAAAACTTACGGCAGAATGCATGATCTGGGATGGGTAGGGGTGGGGTTGGGGGAAGGGAAGGGGATATATGCCTGAACTGAATTGGAAAATGATGTGTGAAATACACAAAGCATCAATAAAAAAAAAAATAGATGGGGAATGTATCACACATAAATCTTGTCCACAGGAAGCACCCAGTCTGGCAAATTGAGTCTTATGTCATAATAGGCTATGGAAGCTAATTGGACTTAAAATATCCCCAGTTTAATGTTTGTTTATTTACCAAATAGTGAGATATTTGTCCTCATTGGGTCTAGAGTCCATTGAGGAAGACAGATATGAAGAGGGCAATTGCTTGGTACAGAGCCCTCTGATTCTATCTCACGGCACTTAAACCAGCCTTGGGAAAGATCATTTTTTTACTAATGGAATCTAGTTCATTCCACACGTTATGCTAATTTCCTACTGATTTTCCCTCTGTTTCCTGCAATTTTGCCTTACCACATGATACCCACCCTTGCACAGACCAGGGCTGTAACTTCCAAATGATCCTTGGTCTATTTATTTGAGCTTCACAGCAGATGCATGGAAAACATCTGAGTCCAGTGGCCCAACCTGGGATTGCTGGGCATCAAAAGTGCTTACATGTTCCTGAGTGCAGGGTATTTGCTGGAGCGGAAAGAGAAACCTGGTCTTCTTACACAGTGTCTGAGCCCTGCTTTGTCAGTGCAGATGGCAGCTCAGGGGACAACAGAGACTGTTTATAATTCTTTTCAAAATTATGTTTACAGATAAATGTTAGCTGCCACGTGAGTGCTTTGGTAACCAACCTGGATCTACCTCAAGAGTGGACAGTGCCATTAACCACAGAACTGTATCTCTGGTTCTCTTTCATTCTTAAATTAAAAACTATTTATGTGTGCACACATTTACATATGTTTGTGCCACCAGGCTCTCCCATTCTGCCACCTGTGGATGTCAGAATCCCCTGGAATTGGAGTTCTCCTGGAATTGGAGTTACGGACAGTTCTCATCTGCCGTGTGGGTGCTGGGGATCGAACCCGGGTCCTCTGCAAGAGCAGTCAGTGCTCTTACCCGCTAGGCCATCTGTCTAGCCCCAGAATTTCTTTCTTCTATCTCTCTGTGCCCTATTCTTTGAGACAGGGTCTCTCACGTAAGTCTCACATTGCTGCTCCTTCAAGGATCAGAACTCAGGCTCTCACGCTTGTACAGCAGTTTACTCACCAAGCTATCCCCTAGATCCTTAACTTCTTTCTCATAATGGACAGAAGAGGACGAGGAGGACAATGCAAGGGGGAAACATCAAGCTGGATTTCTGTTAAGCATTGATATTAGAGGGATGGTGTCAGGCTGCTGTGCCGGTCTCTAATATCTGCACACTGTAACTGAGCAAAGAAGCCACCAGGGTTTTCCTCTGAAAGCCAGGGCAGGGAGCGCATCACGGCTCACACAGAAGCGCCTTTATTTCACAGAAGGCAACTAATAAACTCCTACAACAGAAGCCTGTTTGATGGAAAAAGACAGAGAGAATGTGTCATGTGTCGGGGTTAGGAAAAAAAAAACATACAAAGAATTCAAACTGAAATTTAGTAATAGAGAGCTAATGTATTGAAAAAATAAGCTTGCTGCTAACCATAAAGACACAGCCAAGAAGCAGATGGGAATTAGTGCCAGGTTAACACATAAATCAAAATTTTGCAATTATGCAAATGAGAAAGCCAAAGACTATTTCATTTCCATCTGATTTTAGAATAAAGGCTCTAATTTTGATGAATATGTGAAATGATTTTAAGAAAGTGAGATGATGAATTGCGGCAAACTAAAGATATCAATCTCCTTCTGAGAAAGGAAGATGATTAAAATTTTATACATGTTGTATATAATGTATGTATTTAAAACATGTATATGAATATATACGCTGCTATAAATATGTTCCAAATTATAATCTACCCATTTAAAGCACAATCTGCTTTTTCTGAAACACTTGTACTTTTTATGAAGTTTTCCACAGGACTCCTGAGGTGGATAAGGAAGGCTTGAAACATTAGTTACCCTTTAGGTAGCTTAGTATCCCACTTAGTTAAAACAAAGGTGTCTTTACGAAAATATCACAGCATGGAATGAAGAGGAGATTCAGCAGGGAACACTACCTGCCGTGCTTGCAGAGGACCAGAGTTAATTTTCTAGCACAGGCTCACAACTTCCCGTAACTAAGCTTCAGAGGATCTAACATCTCCTTTTGGCTTCCATGCGCATCTGCATCCAGGTTGGATATACTCACGTAGACATACACACATAGGCATAATTTTAAAAATTATTATAAATCTTTGAAAATATGGAATGGTCAGTCACAATAAATGTGTTCTTAGAGCACTAGGAATAGTGGTGTATATCCTTAATCCCAGGACATGAGAGGTAGAAGCAGGTGGACTTCTGTGAGGTCAGAGTCAGCCTGGTCTATATAGAAAGCTCCAGGACAGACATTACTACATAGTGAAACCCTGTCTCAAATGAAAAAAAAAAAAAAAAGAAAAATTAGAAGATAGTGAGCAATAGAGGGAGATATGTGAGGGTGACCCCTGGCCTCACACAATGAAAAAATAAGTGACTTGGGTGATGTAAGATAATAAAGTGATGTGAAAGGCGTTGTTGGATCATATAGAATAAGAAGTCAAAGTTACCCAGGGCTTGTATTAACCCTATGAGTATAGATTCTTAGAACTGATAGAGAACTACAGAGAAGGAAAAACAAATGTGTAGGCTGAAGGTAAAAGGATTTTTAAATGCACGGCATCAGCAGTAGGCAAGTGAATTATGTTTTTAACTCATGACTGTATATCGTATGTCACATGATGTTACTAGCCTACCTTTCTCCTTTAGAGTTGAGGTTTAAAAGCCATGTGTCCTGGCTGTCCTCATATGGACACACAGATTGGTGGACAGTGAGATTTTAGAAGGTGTACTAAGTTGTGGCCAACTATGTTCAAAATCACACTAAGGTCCAAGAATGGTAAATTATGAGATACTTTGGATAAGGAACCCTAAGAATGCATTTTTAAAATTTATTTTTTATTGCTATTAAACTTTTTCCATAAATCATATATCATTTGCATTTTTGAGACAACTAAAATAGTACCTGCAAGAAGGCATTTGATTCCCATCCAATAAAGCTGCACACTGAACCAGGTGAGTCAGGTAAGACAAGCCTGGTTGTAGCCAAAGAGCAGGTGGCCTGCAGGTGTCAGGGAACCCCCCAATGTTGACAGCCCCTGAAAGTGGAAACACTATAGGTGATTTTGATCAAATTTAACAAATCATGGTTCTTTTTCTTTCTTTTAGTTTATTCAAAAATGGGTTGGAGAATGAAGCTGGGCTGTAAATACTCTTCCACTCTCCATTTAAGACAGCTTTCACTTATATCCTCCATATACACCTGTCGGGATAGGGACTCTGTTTGGCTAGAGCACTGCGGGGGTCTATGTAGGCCTATGTCCCACAAGCTTCTTTTAGGAGCTGGGATGGGTGGGTCTCCTGCTTGTGGAGTGAAGTCCCAAATCCTGAGGCTTCCCTTTTGATGTACTGGGCAGATATGATGTCACACTTCCTATTTACCCAAAACACACCTGGGAGTTCCCTTGTCCCCTGTAGGAACCATGTTGGGTAAAACTCCCTTGCTCTCCTTCACACTCCCCCAACCTCCATTCCCACCTGACAAGCTCCGGTATAAGTAGCCCAGTTGTGCAAATAATGTTGAGTTATTCCCTTGGACTCTCCTGGGTTAGTTCCTTTACTGACCCGTATGGTATGGGCTGCCCCTCCCCCTCCTGGCTCCCACTTGACCCTTGGCAACCATGCTGAGGAATGAATGTTTAGCTTGCAGGAACAGAGAAGAAGAAACAGCTACATATAAGTATACATGCTTATGTGTATGTGGTTTTAGCGAAGTTGCCCTCTCTGGCTTTGAACTTGCCATCTTCCTGCCACAGCATCACTTAGAGCTGGACTTACAAGCTTCACCACCAGATCGATCTCTTCTGACTGTTAAATCTTACCTATCTTCAGATTTTGCTTTTGCTTCTACAAAATGCAAAATTAATCTCTGTCGTCTTTAAAATAGAATATGATTTATATTTCCTCAGCAGCTTCTTTGTCTCTCCAGTTAGATATTAAGGATTATGATACAAAAGTAACATGGGAGTTGACTCAAAGCTCATGGGGCATTTTGTCGGGCACAGGTAATGCTTCTAAAGAAGATATAAACAAAACTAGCTAAGACCCAGAGTCATGCACTTATTTACTGCCTAGGACTCCTTCCTTGAAGATCTTTGTTCATAATGCTGTGCTGAGCTTTCTCTGCTACTACCTGGGCTTTAACTATCCTCCATATGTTGCTGACTTCTGATTCATTTTATATTTATATGGTTTCCAGATTTCTCCTCCAAATGTCTTATATAGTTCTCTCTCTCTTCTCTCTCTCTCTCTCTCTCTCTCTCTCTCTCTCTCTCTCTCTCTCGCCATCAATTCCATTTTTCCTACAGCATCCAATGTCCTCATGGAGTTACTCATGTCTCTTGATTTCTATAAACTGTTCATCATCCACTGCTACCAAGTCTGATGTTTTGCTGTTTGGTGTTTCCCAAGTAAGACCACTTCTAGCCGGGCATGGTGGCACATGACATTAATCCTAGCACTTGGGAGGAAGAGGCAGGCAGATCTTTGTGAGTTCATCAAGGCCAGCCTGGTCTACAGAGTGAGTTCCAGGTCAGCTGGGTTACAGGGAGACCCTGTCTCAAAAACAAAAGAAAACAAAACAAAAAAAGACCACTTCTGACCAACCTGCTGTGAAGTGCCATTAGGTCTCAGTGAAAACTTTGCAGTAAAATCTAGGCATCTAGTGGCTTTGTAATGAATACTTCAATTTTTCACATTCTTCCATCTATTGGGACAAAAGCCAGTGGTCCATTTTCAGTAGGAAAAATTTCTTTCAGTAGGTTCCTCTTCTCTCAGCTCTTGTGGACTGACATGATCTGTGTCTTTACTTCCTCTAATGCCTCACAGAGCCCACCCCTTTGCAGCCTCGCCTGTCTGTCTTCTGTGTCTTCACGGCCCCCATTCTAGCCTGCAGGCCTTCTTATCCTCAAATAAGCCCATTATAAAACTCCCTGCAGTCATCTGACCCTGTTATAGGCTGTCCTGGTGTCATTTCTGATAAATATCTACTTGACACTCTCTTTAATTTTCTTAAGCTCTTCATCCAATATTCACCTCCCAAGGAGGCCTTTGTTAGGGACCCTAACTATGGAACACTTCTGCCATGATCAGCAGTAGCAATCTCTCCCCCTCACCTGATTTTGTTTATACTATCATGATTTAGCCACCAATCACACACACACACACACACACACACACACACACACACACACACACA
This sequence comes from Rhizomys pruinosus, assembly GCA_009823505.1. NCBI lineage: Eukaryota > Metazoa > Chordata > Mammalia > Rodentia > Spalacidae > Rhizomys > Rhizomys pruinosus. Next base: position 7,362,081 of record VZQC01011344.1, read on the forward strand.
CACACAAAACCTGTCCTAATTAGCTGTAAGTTACTCGTGAATTCAAACTTTCTTTTTTTTTTAAGGAATTTTTAAAATTTTTTTAAATTTATTTTTGTATGTGTATGAATGTACTGTCTGCATGTAGGTTTGTGCACCCGTGTCGTGCAATGCCACGGAGGTCAGAAGAGGGTCTCAGATTCCCCTGGAACTGGAGTTCTCCTGGAATTGGAGTTACAGACGGTTCTTAGCCGCCATGTGGGTGCTGGGGATTGAACCCGGGTCCTCTGCAAGAGCAGTCGGTGCTCTTAACCGCTAGGCTCTCTCTCCAGCCCCAAACTTTCGCTCTTAATGAAATGGATCTGTGACCCCACATTCAGTATTCTTCATGTCATTCTTGGAGCCATTGAGTACTATGAATTGTGCACCTGCTGAGGGACAACTCCAACTTGAGACTTTTTCAAAGATAACTCCTTGTCAGCAGCATTAAACTATCATATGATAAAGAGATGTACTTTCCACTGTCTGCCTTGATCATTATTAATATTATTATTATTACTTTGTGTGTATCTCTGTGTGAGTCTATATGTGTGTGTGTGTGTGTGTGTGTGTGTGTGTGTTTATGTTTGTACTGCTGGTAATTTTGCTATTTTAATGGCTCACAAGTGTACTTTTCCTAACTTACAGGAGTCTGTGCTTTCAAAAGAAAATGAACTTTGCTCAAGCCTAAATTATAAAATAGTAAACCAAAACTTCAATGTTAGTAAATCAACAACACATATTAATTTAGGAGTCTTTACACATAAGAACACATAACACATGGTTATAATACTGATTGAATGACAAGTTATATGAAGAGGAACTTAAAAAAAATCTCTCTGTATTTACCTAAAGAAAAATACCTAGTATTAACTCAATTTTCCTTGTAGGTTCATAAAACAGAATACAGTGAGGAATGACACTCAGCTGTATTGGTTATTTTGTGGGAAATAATGATATTCCACTGACTTTGTTTAATTTTGGTTTGTTTTCTGTAGAAGATAGGAGATGCAATGGACACAGGCCCTAGGACAGGAGATGGTTCCACTGCCAGACAGGACCTGAGCTGGGATCCCCAGTACAGCAGCACAGTTGTAAACACTGTAAATTCAGCTTTAAGGGTCAGAGCCAGGAGCACCCTGAGCCTGAGCCAGCCACCGTCTGTCTGAAAGAATTGGGTTCAGCGTGAGACTATTGCAAAAATAAAGTGGAGCCTGATGAGAAAGACGCTGACCACCCACTGCAGCCTCCTCACAGACAGACCAGTGTTTAATATCCCAACTAGTATATTTTGAGTGTTTAACTTGAGCCTGAACTACTGGCACAGTAGTAGTAGTAGCAGTAGTAATATGAATTCATTATTTTGCCATTTAATTTTCGAGTAATTCAAGATTCGGTCCACTGCAGGCACTAGACATCCATAGAAATGTAACACAGAAGGGACGAGGCTGTGAAGCAAGGCAAGTATGGAGGTTCTAGCAATACTGGTGAATAGCTTTGCACTGGGTGAAACAATGAAACAGATAAATGTGTGAAAGAAGTAGCCAGCCAGCTCCAGGTATATATAATTCCAAGCTGAATTATTAGGTCACAAACACATACATATACCACATATATACATACACGAATATATATATATATATATATATATATATATAATATTATATATATACATATTTTTTTTTTTTTTAATAAAAATTTAAAAAATTGCTAGATGTGTAAGACAAAGACAGACAGGGACATACAGATTATTTATTATTTTAAAATACATTTATTTCTTGTTTTATTTTAGGGGCTTGAGAGATGAGAGTGTACTACTTTTGTAGAGTAACTGAGTTTGGTTTTTCAGCACCCAGGGAGAACAGCTCACAAACTGCCTGTAACACCAGTTCCAGGATGGGTGATCATACACCTCTGGACTCAGTAGACGCCTGCACTTACATGCACATACATACACAATTCTAAAATATTAAAAATATATCTTAAAATAGTTATTTTATTATTGTTAGTATGTATGTGTATTGATGTGTGTGTGTGTGTGTGTGTGTGTGTGTGTGTGTGTAGGTGTGGGCAATCATGCTCCAGCATGCATGTGGCCTTCAGTGGATAACATTCTGAACTCATTCCCTTATACATTTGCATGGGTAACAGAGATTAAGCTTTGGTCATTAGACTTACCTAGAGAGTGCCTTTACCTACTAAATCATCTCATTGGCCTTTTATATTATTATTATAATAATTATTATTATTAATCATTATCACCATCATTGAATTAAAATGCATATTATATTCATTAGTTAGAGATTAGTCTAACCTGAAAGGAGCCTCTATAGACTGTAGGCCAAGGGTTTAAAATCAGAATGAATAGAATCTACTGCTATCTCAGTGTACATTTTTATGAATTTTAGGGGACACTCTCTTAAACACATAGTTACCACTTTTCCAGATTAGCAAATGAATCAAGGAACACTGGGAATATAAAAGCAAATTGAGAATGACTAAATATTGTGACATATTACAATAATGAATAACCATTATGTGCTGTTCATCATTCTGCTAACATTCGAGATAATTGTTTATTGAGGAGTTCATAAGGAGGTAGTTTGGGGTACAGTCATTTATTTTTATAAGGAATCAGGGGAAACAGAAGACATGAAGATGAGCATCTCTCGGCTTCGGCCTTCACCTTCTCTCGGCTAACAGGATTGATTTTATGCATAGTGCTCACCTGACAGCTCCATTAGCCTTTTTATTGTGGTGGTGGGTTTTTTTCATCTTTCTAGAAAATGGGTGAGTCTAGCGTACACATAAAATCAAATAAAGAAAGCACCTTGACCGGATGGCAGCTGGACCACTGACAGAGTGCCCTGTACTCTCAACCTTGAGATGTGGTTTCCCCTCGTGAGGCCAGCTGAGCTGTCACTTTAACTTAATTGTTTCTTTGGGGAGTAAGAGCTGATAGAAGACCATGATTTGTGTTGATTTTCAATAAAGTTACTGCAGGGGTATTTAAGCCAAAACATCTGCATGACAGCTTTATTGGCACTCGAGTATGTGACACTAATAAAGAAAGGAAAAGGAGAGTTTCTTCAGTGTTGAGGCTTCACATCCTGCCTTGGCAGGGGGAAATATAAGCTCTTTACCAACCTTGCCAAGCCAGGTAGTGCAGAGTTCTCAAGATTAAACGTTCACTCAGTTATTTATAGAAAGTCAGAAAGTGTTGCTTCATTATTAGTTGAAACAGAAGTGTTTTGATGTCATTTCTAGGTCAATGATATAGAAAGAGAATCAATCATATCATTTTTGCTGCTATGGTATTTTCACTTGTTTTCACAGAACAAAACATGTTTAAAACCTATGATATATGTGGCATGCATATGTGCATATTTTGGAGTAATGTATATTGGAAAGAATAACAACAACAACAACAACACCAAGCATGCATGTGGCCTTCAGTGGATAACATTCTGAACTCATTCCCTTATACATTTGCATGGGTAACAGAGATTAAGCTTTGGTCATTAGACTTACCTAGAGAGTGCCTTTACCTACTAAATCATCTCATTGGCCTTTATATTATTATTATAATATATATTATTATTTATATCTATATCATTATCACCATCATTGAATTAAAATGCATATTATATTCATTAGTTAGAGATTAGTCTAACCTGAAAGGAGCCTCTATAGACTGTAGGCCAAGGGTTTAAAATCAGAATGAATAGAATCTACTGCTATCTCAGTGTACATTTTTATGAATTTTAGGGGACACTCTCTTAAACACATAGTTACCACTTTTCCAGATTAGCAAATGAATCAAGGAACACTGGGAATATAAAAGCAAATTGAGAATGACTAAATATTGTGACATATTACAATAATGAATAACCATTATGTGCTGTTCATCATTCTGCTAACATTCGAGATAATTGTTTATTGAGGAGTTCATAAGGAGGTAGTTTGGGGTACAGTCATTTATTTTTATAAGGAATCAGGGGAAACAGAAGACATGAAGATGAGCATCTCTCAGCTTCGGCCTTCACCTTCTCTCGGCTAACAGGATTGATTTTATGCATAGTGCTCACCTGACAGCTCCATTAGCCTTTTTATTGTGGTGGTGGGTTTTTTTCATCTTTCTAGAAAATGGTGAGTCTAGCGTACACATAAAATCAAATAAAGAAAGCACCTTGACCGGATGGCAGCTGGACCACTGACAGAGTGCCCTGTACTCTCAACCTTGAGATGTGGTTTCCCCTCGTGAGGCCAGCTGAGCTGTCACTTTAACTTAATTGTTTCTTTGGGGAGTAAGAGCTGATAGAAGACCATGATTTGTGTTGATTTTCAATAAAGTTACTGCAGGGGTATTTAAGCCAAAACATCTGCATGACAGCTTTATTGGCACTCGAGTATGTGACACTAATAAAGAAAGGAAAAGGAGAGTTTCTTCAGTGTTGAGGCTTCACATCCTGCCTTGGCAGGGGGAAATATAAGCTCTTTACCAACCTTGCCATGCCAGGTAGTGCAGAGTTCTCAAGATTAAATGTTCACTCAGTTATTTATAGAAAGTCAGAAAGTGTTGCTTCATTATTAGTTGAAACAGAAGTGTTTTGATGTCATTTCTAGGTCAATGATATAGAAAGAGAATCAATCATATCATTTTTGCTGCTATGGTATTTTCACTTGTTTTCACAGAACAAAACATGTTTAAAACCTATGATATATGTGGCATGCATATGTGCATATTTTGGAGTAATGTATATTGGAAAGAATAACAACAACAACAACAACAACAACAGAAAAGACTGTGTCAAAGAAGTGACTGAAATGGTGAACTTCTGCTCAAAACAGTGAATTTCTGCTCAAAACAGTGAACTTCTGCTCAAAACAGTGAACTTCTGCATTGATAATTTTGAGAGAGACTGAGAAAAAGATGGAAAACATGTTTGGCAGAATGCATGAGCTTTTGTAATTTTGTATGAAGTGCACAGAACTTCAATAAAACATTGGCTTTGGAAAAAAATCAACATGTTAAGGAGGATATCTAACACAAAAGAAGACAGAAAATGAAGAAGAGAGAGAGAAGAGAGAGAGAGAGAGAGAGAGAGAGAGAGAGAAACAAAAGGGGCTGAAAGCCAGTGAATTTCCTCATAGAATAGCTGTGTTTTTATATCAGTGCAATTAGAAAGGATTGCTGACCTTCCAAACAAGAGTGTGTCAAACTGCTCCATCTGTGGGAAACAATTTTGTCCTTAATCCTCAACATACTGGATTTAAAGAGGTTAAACATGAGCTCATTATAAAGTAAACTGAAGAAAAATAAAGACAATGAGGGTTTATAGTATTCTTTTGACAATTTGGCACTAGAATTGATTTAAGGTTTATTTGAAGTCTGGCTGTTCTATTATTTTGACTGAAATTTGATGTTTTGTTGTTCTAGAAATCAAATAGTGATTCTAGGGTAATCTTAGTCTGAGCTATTTTACAATAATATTTATAATAAATCACTAAAAAATAGGCAGTTTTGACTCTAATAGAAAGCTCTTCCTATATGTGTGTGTGTGTTGTACATGTTCACAAGGCATGTTGGGTCTAACAATTTATTTATTTATTTTTTTAATTTTATTTATTCTGTTATGTGTATGAATGTACTGTCTGCATGCAAGTCTGTGCACCCTGTCGTGCAATGCCGCAAGGTCAGAAGAGGGTCTCGAATTCCCCTGGAACTGGAGTTCTCCTGGAATTGGAGTCTCAGGTCGGTCTCGGCCTCCATGTGGGGTGCTGGGGATCGAACCCGGGTCCTCTGTAAGAGCGGTCGGTGCTCTCAACGCTAGGCCATCTCTCCAGCCCCAACAATTTATTATTTATAAAAATCTTGTCTAAATATCTGAATCCTCAAAAACATGGTTTGTTTTTTTTCCCTTTTCCTANCAAGCAGAAAAGAACTGTGTCAAAGAATGTACTGAAATGGTGAACTTCTGCTTTTTTCAAAACAGTGAACTTCTGCTCAAAACAGTGAACTTCCTCATTGAAATTTTGAAGAGAACTGAGAAAAAGATGGAAAACATGTTTGGCAGAAATGCATGAGCTTTTGTAATTTTGTATGAAGTGCACAGAACTTCAATAAAACATTGGCTTTGGAAAAAAATCAACATGTTAAGGAGGATATCTAACACAAAAGAAGACAGAAAATGAAGAGAGAGAAGAGAGAGAGAGAGAGAGAGAGAGAGAGAGAGAGAGAAACAAAAGGGGCTGAAAGCCAGTGAAAAATGGAAAACAAAACAAACCATGTTTTTGAGGATTCAGATATTTAGACAAGATTTTTATAAATAATAAATTGTTGGGGGCTGGAGAGATGGCCTAGCGGTTGAGAGCACCGACCGCTCTTACAGAGGACCCGGGTTCGATCCCCAGCACCCACATGGGGCCGAGAGCCACCTGAGACTCCAATTCCAGGAGAACTCCAGTTCCAGGGGAATTCGAGGACCCTCTTCTGACCTCTGCGGCATTGCACGACAGGGTGCACAGACTTGCATGCAGACAGTAACATTCATACACATAACAGAAATAAATAAAATTAAAAAATAAATAAATAAATTGTTAGACCCAACATGCCTTGTGAACATGTACAACACACACACACATATAGGAAGAGCTTTCTATTAGAGTCAAACTGCCTATTTTTTAGTGATTTATTATAAATATTATTAGTAAAATAGCTCAGACTAAGATTACCCTAGAATCACTATTTGATTTCTAGAACAACAAAACATCAAATTTCAGTCAAAATAATAGAACAGCCAGACTTCAAATAAACCTTAAATCAATTCTAGTGCCAAATTGTCAAAAGAATACTATAAACCCTCATTGTCTTTATTTTTCTTCAGTTTACTTTATAATGAGCTCATGTTTAACCTCTTTAAATCCAGTATGTTGAGGATTAAGGACAAAATTGTTTCCCACAGATGGAGCAGTTTGACACACTCTTGTTTGGAAGGTCAGCAATCCTTTCTAATTGCACTGATATAAAAACACAGCTATTCTATGAGGAAATGCTCAGATAATTACCTCTTACCTTTGTAAAATGAATGTATTCAATATGTTCACAGTTATTGACAGTCAACCAGATGGCTAGCACAATGACATAGAATTTGACTCACTCATATAATATTAAAATACTTCCATTATACTTTTTATTTTTGTTTATTTTAATAATGCCATATGGGTTCAGATACAAAGGAAGACCACAAGAGAGCCTGACATGGATGCTGGGAACTGAGCTCTGGTCCTCTGCAAAATCAGTGAATGCACTTAACCACCTAGGCCATCTCCAGCTCCCTACATTCTACTTTTTAAACAAATATAAAGTGATGGACAGAGATATTAGCTGTATTTAGGGGCAACTAAATCTCAAGGGAGAAAATTGTGATCAGTTTTCCTCTACAACATGTAAGACATTGAGAAATTCTATCCCTAACAGACAAAGTTTGCTCTGTTGATGAGACAATGCAAGAGAAGCCTGTACAGAAGCTCAGGTTGGTGGTGAGATTCCACAGCTAAGGACAGTCAGCAACCATCAATTTAGCTTTAATTTGTGAGCATATCCCTCCTAATTGGGAAAAAAGCTTCAAACTTTTCAACTTGTATCATTTTTAAAATATTTTTATTGAAATTTCTTCCTTCATACATAGTTTCTCAGTCCAATTTAGACTCATTTCCCTTTCCACGCCCCTTACCCCACCAGAGTTCATGCATTCTGCCATACCTGACTTGTATTTTTTTTCTGATTCTTTTTTAAAGTTGCATCATTTTTTAGATTCTGCCACACCCTGCTAGGCATCACAGCTTATTTGAACAGTAGCCAAGCACATTGCATATTCAAAATGGGCACATGTTACTTGAAGAAGTTATAGGAAAGTGTAAAAAATATTTTCTTCAGATAAGTTAATGATGAATATCTCTTATTCCCTTTTACACATGCCTCATGCATGTAATTTTAAGTTGTCATATACATATTTGAAAGTGTCTTCTATTTGAAATTGGTTGTAAAAGATTTTTTTTCTCTCCCCCTGCTATGAAGATGTCCAGTATCCTATGTTCTTACAGCACTAAGGTTTAAGAATTTTAATTTTACTGTATACAATATATAATTTCCCAGTGCTTTCATTTACATGAGCATTTAGGCATTTCTTAAAAATTGAAGGTTTATGCTTATTTCTTCCAGTGCCTTTTTCACATATATCCAAACATGTGTCTGTATGTGATCACTGGACTACAGGTTTACTTTTTCCACTCAAAAAACAGTTTTCTGTCATATTACTGCAGATAATACATCCCTTATTTTAATTTTGATTAAGATTTCATTATACAAAGAAAAACATCTTTTATTTTCCCTTACTGGCCAATAATGACCTTTCTGAGAATAAACAAAAATTTTAATTAAAGTAATGGAGGATTGGGGCTGGAGAGGTGGCCTAGCAGTTAAGAGCAGCCGACCGCTCTTACAGAGGACCGGGTTCTATCCCCAGCACCCACATGGGCCGAGAACCATCTGAAACTCCAATTCCAGGAGAACTCCAGTTCCAGGGGAATCCGAGACCCTCTTTTACCTGCCATGCCGCGGCATTGCACGACACGGGTGCACAGACTTGCATGCGACAGTAACATTCATACACATACGGAAATAAATAATAATAAAAAAAGTAATGGAGGCTTTACTCTGCATGACTAAAAGTGTCTGAAAAAATTTCTTCTACAAATGAATAAATTCTCATGAACCACTTAATCTCATGAATAGACATTGTGCTAATGGCAACCTTCTTAAAAAGAAAGTGTTGGTGCATTTATTTAAGATTCATTAGCTTATCACATTTAAACCAATGTTTTTTTTCTCCCTTTTTAGAAAGGGAATTCTGGATATAAAAAAAATTGTTAACAATAAATGAGATGATTAAGATGTTGAATAGCATAAATGGCAGGCTTGATTTTATAACCTGTGCTTTGAGAGAACTGCAGTACAAAGAGGGCACTTTTCTTATGGTCTCCTGAAATATTTGAAAAACTTGTTAAAATGAGTGCCTGTGTTTGGTACGATGTCTCAGTAAGTGACTGAGGTTGATGTGCAATCATGAGGTACTAGGTGTCAATCCCCATCTCCTACATAGCAAAGCTATATATGGCTATACATCTCTGTAAGCACAATGCTGGGATACAGAGACACATGGATCCTGGGAGCTTGCTGGATAGCCAGCCTAAGAAAACTGAGCTTCATGGTTGGAGAAAGACCCTGTATCAAAGAATCCTAAGAAGATGCTGGCACAGGGCATTCCACATCTTCATCTGGCCTCCAAAGCACATATACCTGTACACACGTGTTTATATACATACATGTACCACACGGGCACATTTAAAAAATGTACAATTCCAAACAAATAAATTCTCAAGTTAAATTACCTGTAAAAAGAGGCACAATTAATTCTGGTATAAAAAATAACTTGTAAATTTAAGGTAACCATTCTGTTTAATAGTTTGAACATGAGACAGGAAATCCAAAGCACCATGTTAAAAAAAATAAACAGAGTAGTGACAGGGGGCAAGCTTGCCGAGTTCCTACCCTTAAAGGGAATGCTGCTGTCTTTCCCCATTTAGGAATGATATTGGCTGTGGGTTTCCTGTATATGGCTTTGATTACGTTAAGGAATGATCCCTCCAATCCAATCCTCCAGGACTTTAAACATGAGGGGATGTTGAATTTTGTCAAAAAGGCTTTGTCCGCATCAATTGAGATGATGGTGTGGATTTTTTGTCTTTCAGTCCATTTATAATGCTTGATGATATTATATTGATTTTCGTATGTTTGAACCATCCCTGCATCTCTGGTATAAATCCAACTTGGTCATGATGGATGATCTTCTTGATGTGGGTCTGTATGCCATTTGCCAGTATCCTGTTTAGAATTTTGGCATCTGTGTTCATTAGGGAGATGGGTCTATAGTTCTCCTTTTGGTTTGCAATCTTTGCCTGGTTTTGGTATTAGTGTGATGCTGGCTTCATAGAAGGAATCTGGCGAACTCCCTCCAATTGTATCCTTCTAAACAGCTTGAATAGTAATGGTTTGTAGGGTCTTTTTGAATATATTTTATAGAATCTGCTGTGAAACATCCTGGGCCTAGGCATTTTTTGTTTGGGAGGCTCTTATTACATCATCAATTTCTCACATATTATTGGACTGTTTAAGGCCGTCGATCTCTCTTCTTGGTTCAGCTTTGGTGGTTCCCAAGATTTCAAGATATTCATGCCATTTCTTCCACATTTTCAAATTTTAGTAGAGTATAGGTTTTGAAGTAATCCCTTATGGTTGTCTGGATCTTTTCATTGTCTGTTGTGATATTCCCCTTTCATCACATATTCTATTGATTTGGAGTTGTTCCTTTTTCTTTTAGTTAACTGGGCTAAGGTCTGTCAATCTTATTTATTCTCTGCAAAAGAACCAACTTTTGGATTGATTGATTTTTTGTATGGATTTCTTTGTTTCTATTCATTGATCTCTGCTCTGATTTTTGTAATTTCTTCTTGTCTGCTGTGTTTAGGGTTCATTTGTTGTTCTCTCTCAAAGTACTTTAAGCTGCTGTGTTAGATCATTCACTTGTGCTCTTTCTGTTTTTTTTTTTTTTTTTAATGTAGGCACTTAGAGCTATAAACTTCCCTCTTAGGACTGCCTTTAAAGTGTCCCATGGGTTTTTCTGTGTTGTATTATTATTGTCATTCAGTTCCAGGAATGTTTTTATTTCTTTCTTTATTTCTTCCCTGACCCATTCATTATTCAGTAGAGTGTTGTTTAGTCTCCATGTGTTCTTGTAGGGTGTAGGACTTATACTGGTATTGATATTGAGTTTTATTGCACTGTGGTCTTACAGAATGCATGAAATTATTTCAATCTTATTTGTATTTGTTGAGTTTTTTTCCCTGTGTCCCAGTATATGGTCTAATTTTAAGAATTGTTCCATGGGGTGCTGAGTAAGAAAGTGTATTCTCTGGTGTTTGGGTGAAATATTCTGTAGATGTTGTGAGATCGCAGTTGGTGTATTTGTATCATTCAGGCTTCAGATGTCTTCTTTGTTTATCCTTTGTCTGTTACTGTCTAAAGAACTGAAGTGGGTATTTAAGTCCCCTACTATTAGTGTGCTGGGGTTAATTTGAGCCTTGAATCCTGAAGAGTATTGTCTTTAAAGTTTGGTGCACTGGCGTTTTGGTGCATAATATTCATGATTGTGAGGTCTTCATCGTTAAGTTGTTCCTTTAATAAAGATGTAGTGGCCCTCTTTGCTCTTTTGATTTCTTTTTGCTTTGAGTCTATTTTATCTAACTAGAAAGATAGGCCCTGCTTTCTTTTTTGGACTATTTGCTTGGAATATTTCTTCCATCCTTCACCTTAAGTTGGTGCATATCTTGAAATTGAGATGGTTTCTTTAGAGCATATAGATGATTTTTGTTTCATTCCATTCTCGCCAGTCTATGCCTTTTGATTGGAGAGTTCAGCCATTAATATTTAAGGTTATAATTGAAAAGATGCATGTTCGCTCCTTTCACCTTATTTTCCATTTGGACTTTTAGTACTCTGATTCGACTCCTATGATTATGTTTTTATTAGTTTTCTTTCCTAGGTGCTTGAGGATAGTTTGCTCTCTCTCTTCTCTGCCTTGTGATTATTGCTTCAAGTATTTTCTGGAGAAGTTGGTTTCTGGAACATGTATACTATCATCTTGCTTATGTCATGGAGATTTTTCCTCTCTCCTTGCACTGTATTCAACATTTTTTGCTGGGTAGAGTAATTCTGAGGTTGGCATCTATAGCCTATTAACCACTTGGGAATGCTTTGCTCAATGCTTCTTGCTTTTCATGGGTTTGAGCTAGAGAGTCGAGTTTAATTCTGATGGGTTCCCTTTGTATGTGATTTGTTTTTCTTTTGTGGCCTTCAGAATTTTATCTTTGTTTTGGCATCTAGCACTTTGACTAGGTATGGCATGGGAGTGTTCTTTTCTGATCTTGTCTATTTGGAGTTCTATGTGCTTCTTGTATTTGAAATGGGTTTGTCTATTTTTAGTTTGGGGGAAGTTTTCATCTATATTTGTGTGAATCATTATGACTCAATACTATTTTCTTAGGATTCTTCTCCTTCCTCTATTCCTATGATGCAGAGGTTTGATCTTTTTCAATAGTGTCCCCATATTTCCTGGTTGTTCCACTTTTGTGTATTTTAAATTTTTCATAATCTCTTTATTTGAGTTTTTTAAGTTGCTCTGTGTTATCTTCCAGATATGATATTCTTTGCTCAGCTTCCTCCATTTCTAATTTTGAGGCTTTTTCCTTTCCTCTTTCTTCTGATTGGATGAGTGTCTATTCCTTTTTTTTTTTATTTATCTGTGATTTCTTTATTATATTGCTTTTTTGTAGTTTTTGAATAGTTTTTTCTATCTCTTTTTTCGTCTCCTTCCTTCGTTGGTTGGCTTCCTTTTTCAGTGTTTCCTAACTTCCTTAGGTGTTTGTTTTTTTCTCTCTCAGTAATTCTTCTGGAGTTTGTCAATCCTCCTTTCGTTCTCTGAATTCTTCTTTATGTTCTTTTTTCTTTGCATAAGTTCTGCAATTATTCCTCTAAAGGTCCTGTTTCTGGGGAGACCTCCAAGGGGATCCCATTGGAACCTATTCTTCCTACAGGGTTGGTAGAAGCATTGGCTGTGGAAATTATCTTGCACCTTTTCACCATAGTTGCCCTTCGTCGTGTCCCTGGCATGTGGATTTCCGTTTTGTGATTTCAATCACAAATGCCTTTTCAGTTGGTTAAGGTGAAAAGTTCTTTTTGTTTTTGTTTGGTCAAGGCTGCCCCCTGTCACACTCCTCTTCATATAGTGGCTTGAAAACCGTTGCTAGGGCAATAAGGCAAGAAAAGGAAATTAGGAGTTCTAAATAGGAAAGAGGAAGTCAAACTTATCCTTTTTTGCTGAAGATATGATTGCTAGCTAAGAAAGATCTAAAAGGAGTCCAAGGGAAAGAGGATCAATACCCTGCAGATTGATGTCAGAGCAACTCACCAGTAAATAGAAACGATTAAGAACTTCAGTAAAAAGTGGCAGGATACAAAATAAATCTATAAAAAAAGTAGCCTTTCTTACACCACAACAATAGCAACATGAAGCAGGACTACAAGGAGACCCTTCCCACTTGAAAAGCCTCAAAAACAATAAATACCTAGGAACAAACCTAACCAAAGACACCAAGGACCTCTAACATACAAAAATATTAAAACCTCTGAAGAAGGAATTGAAGAAAAGACATCAGAAGAATGGATACAACCTCCCATCGCTCATAGGATTTGGGAAATAAATATAGTAAAAATTGTCCATTCTATAAACTCGTATACAGATTTAATGTAAATCCCAAGACAAAATCCCTAAGAGCTTCTTCACAGGTTGGGAAAAAAAAATACTCAGATTTCTTTTTAGGAAAAACAAAAGAACCCTGAATAGCCAGAGCAACCATGAGCGAAAGAGCATAACAAGGGGGGATCAGTGAAAAATGGAAAACAAAACAAACCATGTTTTTGAGGATTCAGATATTTAGACAAGATTTTTATAAATAATAAATTGTTGGGGGCTGGAGAGATGGCCTAGCGGTTGAGAGCACCGACCGCTCTTACAGAGGACCCGGGTTCGATCCCCAGCACCCACATGGCGGCCGAGAGCCACCTGAGACTCCAATTCCAGGAGAACTCCAGTTCCAGGGGAATTCGAGACCCTCTTCTGACCTCTGCGGCATTGCACGACATGGGTGCACAGACTTGCATGCAGACAGTACATTCATACACATACAGAAATAAATAAAATTAAAAAAATAAATAAATAAATTGTTAGACCCAACATGCCTTGTGAACATGTACAACACACACACACACATATAGGAAGAGCTTTCTATTAGAGTCAAACTGCCTATTTTTTAGTGATTTATTATAAATATTATTAGTAAAATAGCTCAGACTAAGATTACCCTAGAATCACTATTTGATTTCTAGAACAACAAAACATCAAATTTCAGTCAAAATAATAGAACAGCCAGACTTCAAATAAACCTTAAATCAATTCTAGTGCCAAATTGTCAAAAGAATACTATAAACCCTCATTGTCTTTATTTTTCTTCAGTTTACTTTATAATGAGCTCATGTTTAACCTCTTTAAATCCAGTATGTTGAGGATTAAGGACAAAATTGTTTCCCACAGATGGAGCAGTTTGACACACTCTTGTTTGGAAGGTCAGCAATCCTTTCTAATTGCACTGATATAAAAACACAGCTATTCTATGAGGAAATGCTCAGATAATTACCTCTTACCTTTGTAAAATGAATGTATTCAATATGTTCACAGTTATTGACAGTCAACCAGATGGCTAGCACAATGACATAGAATTTGACTCACTCATATAATATTAAAATACTTCCATTATACTTTTTATTTTTGTTTTATTTTATAATGCCATATGGGTTCAGATACAAAGGAAGACCACAAGAGAGCCTGACATGGATGCTGGGAACTGAGCTCTGGTCCTCTGCAAAATCAGTGAATGCACTTAACCACCTAGGCATCTCCAGCTCCCTACATTCTACTTTTTAAACAAATATAAAGTGATGGACAGAGATATTAGCTGTATTTAGGGGCAACTAAATCTCAAGGGAGAAAATTGTGATCAGTTTTCCTCTACAACATGTAAGACATTGAGAAATTCTATCCCTAACAGACAAAGTTTGCTCTGTTGATGAGACAATGCAAGAGAAGCCTGTACAGAAGCTCAGGTTGGTGGTGAGATTCCACAGCTAAGGACAGTCAGCAACCATCAATTTAGCTTTAATTTGTGAGCATATCCCTCCTAATTGGGAAAAAAGCTTCAAACTTTTCAACTTGTATCATTTTTAAAATATTTTTATTGAAATTTTCTTCACTTCATACATAGTTTCTCAGTCCAATTTAGACTCATTTCCCTTTCCACGCCCCTACCCCACCAGAGTTCATGCATTCTGCCATACCTGACTTGTATTTTTTTCTGATTCTTTTTAAAGTTGCATCATTTTTTAGATTCTGCCACACCCTGCTAGGCATCACAGCTTATTTGAACAGTAGCCAAGCACATTGCATATTCAAAATGGGCACATGTTACTTGAAGAAGTTATAGGAAAGTGTAAAAAATATTTTCTTCAGATAAGTTAATGATGAATATCTCTTATTCCCTTTTACACATGCCTCATGCATGTAATTTTAAGTTGTCATATACATATTTGAAAGTGTCTTCTATTTTGAAATTGGTTGTAAAAAGATTTTTTTTCTCTCCCCTGCTATGAAGATGTCCAGTATCCTATGTTCTTACAGCACTAAGGTTTAAGAATTTTAATTTTACTGTATACAATATATAATTTCCCAGTGCTTTCATTTACATGAGCATTTAGGCATTTCTTAAAATATTGAAAGGTTATGCTTATTTCTTCCAGTGCCTTTTTCACATATATCCAAACATGTGTCTGTATGTGATCACTGGACTACAGGTTTACTTTTTCCACTCAAAAAACAGTTTTCTGTCATATTACTGCAGATAATACATCCCTTATTTTAATTTTGATTAAGATTTCATTATACAAAGAAAAACATCTTTTATTTTCCCTTACTGGCCAATAATGACCTTTCTGAGAATAAACAAAAATTTTAATTAAAGTAATGGAGGATTGGGGCTGGAGAGGTGGCCTAGCAGTTAAGAGCNCTCTTTTTTCCCTTCTCTCTCTTTTTGAGACGGGGGCTCCCTGTAGTCCCAGTTGGCCAAGAGTTTCCTATGTAAACCAGGCTGGCTACAACTCATAGAGGTCCTCCTGTCTCTGCCTTCTGAGTGCTGGCATTAAAAGTGGGCTGGAGAGATGGCCTAGCGGTTAAGAGCACCGACCGCTCTTACAGAGGACCCGGGTTCGATCCCCAGCACCCACATGGCGGCTGAAAACCGTCTGAAACTCCAATTCCAGGAGAACTCCAGTTCCAGGGGAATCCGAGACCCTCTTCTGACCTCCGCGGCATTGCACGACACGGGTGCACAGACTTGCATGCCGACAGTACATTCATACACATACGGAAATAAATAATAATAAAAAAAAGTAATGGAGGCTTTACTCTGCATGACTAAAAGTGTCTGAAAAAATTTCTTCTACAAATGAAAAATTCTCATGAACCACTTAATCTCATGAATAGACATTGTGCTAATGGCAACCTTCTTAAAAAGAAAGTGTTGGTGCATTTATTTAAGATTCATTAGCTTATCACATTTAAACCAATGTTTTTTTTCTCCTTTTTAGAAAGGGTAATCCTGGATATAAAAAAATTGTTGAACAATAAATGAGATGATTTAGATGTTGAATAGCATAAATGGCAGGCTTGATTTTATACCTGTGCTTTGAGAGAACTGCAGTACAAAGAGGGCACTTTTCTTATGGTCTCCTGAAATATTTGAAAAACTTGTTAAAATGAGTGCCTGTGTTTGGTACGATGTCTCAGTAAGTGACTGAGGTTGATGTGCAATCATGAGGTACTAGGTGTCAATCCCCATCTCCTACATAGCAAAGCTATATATGGCTATACATCTCTGTAAGCACAATGCTGGGATACAGAGACACATGGATCCTGGGAGCTTGCTGGATAGCCAGCCTAAGAAAAACTGAGCTTCATGGTTGGAGAAAGACCCTGTATCAAAGAATCCTAAGAAGATGCTGGCACAAGGCATTCCACATCTTCATCTGGCCTCCAAAGCCACATATACCTGTACACACGTGTTTATATACATACATGTACCACACGGGCACATTTAAAAAATGTACAAATTTCCAACAAATAAATTCTCAAGTTAAATTACCTGTAAAAAGAGGCACAATTAATTCTGGTATAAAAAATAACTTGTAAATTTAAGGTAACCATTCTGTTTAATAGTTTGAACATGAGACAGGAAATCCAAAGCACCATGTTAAAAAAAATAAACAGAGTAGTGACAGGGGGCAGCCTTGCCGAGTTCCTACCCTTAAAGGGAATGCTGCTGTCCTTTCCCCATTTAGAATGATATTGGCTGTGGGTTTCCTGTATATGGCTTTGATTACGTTAAGGAATGATCCCTCCAATCCAATTCCCTCCAGGACTTTAAACATGTAGGGATGTTGAATTTTGTCAAAGGCTTTGTCCGCATCAATTGAGATGATGGTGTGGATTTTGTCTTTCAGTCCATTTATATGCTTGATGATATTTATTGATTTTCGTATGTTGAACCATCCCTGCATCTCTGGTATGAATCCAACTTGGTCATGATGGATGATCTTCTTGATGTGAAATAAAATTAACATAAATTTAAAAATTAGAGGTTTTTAAGACCTATTAAGTGGATTTGCCTTTCTAAATAATTCTGTTATGAGAGAAAATTAATGACCTTTTTTTTCTCTCTCTAATCTCAAATTTCTTTTTCTTAAGGCCTTGTAACAAGATAGTACCTAGTGAGGAATAGTTCTTGTGAAGTGTGGACCATAAATCCCTTTTTTTTAAATATTTTTTATAAAATTTTTTTATTATTTAGTATTCTAGAGAGTATGTATGTAATGAATGTATCTGTTGTCCCTGATGAAAAAAGTGTGGGTGGCCTGTTTCCCCGTGTCCGTGACAAAACTACCTTCTGCCGCAGAGGTCAGATAGATCGGGTGTCAACGATTCCCCCTGCGCACAATCTCTAGAGTTATTCTCTTCCTGTGAAGGCTGAGCGATCAAGTCTTAACGAAAAGAACCGGTTCTCGAAAGGAAGCTACACCGCCAAACTAGAGATAGAGGTGCTGGGAAACGAACCACCCAGGGTCCTTGTAAGAAGCGGTCGGGATACTCCTTAACCGCGTAGGTGGACATCCAATGCACTCTCGCAGCCCCACCCCTTTATTTTTTAATTGATGCTTTGTGCATTTTCATACATCGTTTTCCAGTTCAGTTCAGGCACATTTTCCCTTTCTGCCTTCCCCCTACCCCCCACCCCACCAGATCAATGCATTTCTGCCATAACTGTCCCTGCATCTTTCTCTCAAGTTATTTTTTTTCTTTCATTTTTTTAGTAAAAGTGGATAAGAATCCATAGAATACAAACGGCAAGAGGATCCTTCCATATGAAACCATTTTGTAGGCTGTTGTGCCCAAAACCCCCACAGCCCCACCAATCCACACGGGGTGAGGATTTCATGTTTCAAAAGTTGAATGGCAAGATGAGTGTGGGTGGATCACATTCCTAGCCTCTGAAGGAAAAACACAAACAAGTGAACAAGCAGAATGTTATTCAGACACGCATCAGATTCCCCCATGGTAAAATAATTCTATTACAAGGAAATATTATAAAATTGCAAGAACTCTTGAGATTAAACTGGGTTTATGTAAAAGAAACAGAAACCTCTTGATTTTCTGTGTTTGGCTGACTTTCTCTCTCGTGCGGGGTGAATGGAATAGGTTCATCTCTTGTTTTCAGGGATGCCAATCTTCTGTGTTAAGTTCTTTACCAATGTGAATTCGAGTGGGGCTTTGAATATGGTTCAGTTGGTTGTAGTTTCATTGTTATGACGTCTATTTTTGTGTTCTAATATAATGTGGCGGCAACGGTTAGACAACTGTTGTTTAGTCATCCCATTAGGGACGACTTACACCTACGCATAAAATCAGCGTCTTGGCCACACTCAATTTGTGATCCATAATGTGTTCGCGCGAAATCAAGAGGATGTTTTATATCCACAAGACTTAAAGACACCACGAGAGATCAAGGCATAAGGGTCCTTTCTGGATTACGTTCAAACTTTCTCTTAATATTGGTTGGCATCTATTAAGTGTACAGGCCATTATAACTTATTTGGGAAGTTGTTATATGACAGTCCATTTGTCACACGTATATTGTATCGGAACCTTTTAATTTTCTTGGGGTGCAGAACACTGCGTGGTATGATTAGTGAATAGGAAGTATGTCACCCACAAGCCGTAAATGTCTTGCGGCTAAGTTATCGCCTGCAAGAGGTTTCTCTTCTATCACTTCCCGAAGTATTTTGATTTCAGTTGAGGTCTTTTTTTGATCTTTGTTTTGATTGACTTTTGTACAGGTGATAGGTAGGGGTTTAATTTCATTGCTTCTCCAGGTGGTGATCCAGTTTTTGCCACAACCATTGTGAAGAATGCTGTCAGTTCTCTCCGATCAAATGTGTACTTGCCTTAATCCGGGCCTCCTTATCAAATATGAGAATGGCTTGGAAATTGTATTGAGATTTACAGGCGTTAGTGATCATTCGAAAAATGTTCCAATGTCACTGCAGTATTGGGGTTTGTGCGTTACCTATTATGTTCTGTTTTTTGAGTGCAAACCGGATGCGTTATCAACTATGCCGCTGTAGTATAGTTTGGATGTCTGTGTATAAGCGATCCCCCCATGTATTGCTCTTTTCGCCTGGATAGCAAATCTCTTTCACCTATAGGATGATTTAACTCAAAAATAAATTTGTTTCCCAAGTTAATCACATAAGTAACCAAGTAACCGCAAACAGCATGGGTGAACTTCATTAAATCTGTGCCTTGATTCCACCCTATAGGTTATGTATAAACACATGCTTTTTTGAAGACTCATTGGGTCAAAAATAAAACCTTAAATAAAAAAGAGAGGATAATAGATAGATATGAAAACTTTTTTGTCAAAAAAACCTTGCAACCAAAATCCTTTAATAACTAACTATGGAAAGGATTTGTATGTTCCAACAGTCCCAGAGTATCACCAACTTAATGGCTGAGAAAAGAAATGCAGCTTGTTCAGTTGAGTAGGATGTTACCAGAAAGTGCCAAGAAAGGTATTGCTGCCTCTGGGCATTGAAGGGAGAAATAGCTCAGAATTGCTGGAAGACATCAAGTCCCTTCTGTGGATCCTACTAGTGAACAACTATTTTTAATGATTCCTAACGAAGTTACCTTCTAGGTGCCACAAGTCTTAAACACACTAGTAGACTTTGCGGTAACCGTCTCTCCCACTATACTAGAGTTAAGAAAGGAGAAATAAGAATGACGATGAGGTAAGGTCGTTCTGACGAGCGTAAGGTATAGGAAAGCGCCAGCTTGTTTCAATGAAAGCAGGGAGAGAGTATAATCTACAAGTATATTGTCTTGAAATCAGTAACTATATAGCGGCCTTATCGTTCTCTATGAATTCGGACATGAGTTGGGAGAACGACATATTGAAAGGAAGTGATAGAGGAGATCTTTACATGAGTCCACAACTCACAGGATCAAGAGACCATCACGAAAGTATAAACAAAATCTAATGGCGTACTAAAAACGACGTACCTCTCTCAACAAGCTGCATAATGGTGACTATGTGCAATCTCTTCTGAAAACCACAAGTAAAGGTTATTAAATGGCACTATGCTTAGGGAGAGGCTCGTGAGACAGTCGACAATGGGCAATCTTATTCATTATTTACGCTTATAACACCAAGGAGATGTTTGCAGGGTCCACCATGGCCCCACAAATGGTAAAGCAAGGTGGGGCAGCTCGTTCCTATCATAAAAGGTTATGGTGAATAGTTCTGGGCAGAAATGAGAAGTGAAGCGGATAAGGTGAGACCCTGCTAGAAAGAGTTAGGAAAGGAGGATTTACAAGGAACATAAAATTAACATGGGGTGAAACGGAAGTAACTTATTTGTTGAGACACTCCTGAGAGGAGCGGCACTTGAGAAGTAGATAAATTGATTTTGCAGGGATGCTGGGGTACTTCGTTGGATGGTCCTGCAGAAAGGAGGAAATAGCGGGTAACACAGGAAGAAGAACTCAGCTATATTAAACCAAATGAAGCCATAATATATAATCAATAGGGTCTCACGGCCTTTGGTAATTTTCAATAGCACAAAAGTAAACGTTACGCGCTACTACGTCAGCCATCGTACGACAATAATGCTCACTCTGTCATTCACTTGAGGGCAAAGGAGAACTTCAACATCTTTCTTGCGAGTAGGGGCAGACAGAATGTTGGTTTCGGCACGTCCATGACGGATCTGAATAGAATAAACATCCTTGGGAATTTCTGTTAATTGGGTAGAACTGTTATTATGGATCACAGGCTTCGCTTACTTCCTTGTTTGAGGTGTATATAAGAAGACCCGCACAAGGCAGGACCAGAGACACAAGGGAGCACTTATTGGACCATTCAGTCCATGCTTATTATTTAGTAAGGCTTTAAAGCGGAGGTATTTTTAATATTGCTCTGAAAGCATAAGACACGAAACAGAGGTATCCTCTGCACAATCAACTTAACCAAGGGCAAAGCCAAAAATGGGTAAACCATAGAATAGTTATAAGATATCTTCACACACCATCGCTCAATTCGGACAATGCTTATGATGTTCCTATGTAAAGCCTAATGGAAACTCACACTTGTTGACCAAGCCAGACCTATCGAGATCTCTCAAGAGGTTGGGAGTTTTCACAAATAGCATGTATATCATTTGCAAAATTGGCATAGGTGGACTCCTTAGCTGAAGTTGAGAGTGAGATGATACAGATAAGGTAACTAGATAAATTTAAATTTGATCCTACTCCAAGCATCCTCAAGTGGTAACCCTTTGAAGTATGCGTTGTCGCTGGGGCGTGTTTAAAATTGACCTTAATTATTTAAATCTAAAATTATGTACGCTTGCATGGTGGCTTCATCAGGTAGACAGGATTCCCCACTGGGAAGGATTTGTAAGCTGACCGTTCACACACGGCACACACAGCCCCACTGGAAACACAGACCAAACAGGCGAACTTCAGAGACTTAGAAACCAAGACATACCTCCCAGGAAAAGGGTAACGTCAGTCTATTGGGCCATTCCATTCATACACACTACACATGTGCCACTCTACCATTACTAAGCCTAGGGGGAAACAAAATCTGCGGGGAGGAGAGAGATGAGGGTAGAGAGATGGTAAAGGAGGGCTGGACGAAATGGAGGGAGTAAGAAAAGTGGATGAAAGAAACTGAAGCAGAACAATATGGACTAGGGGACACATCATTTGATACCTTGATTGAACGATACAGAGCCGCGCACCGCCGAGTGGGAAAATGGTGGGAAGCCCATCTGAGCTGGTTGGATGGGTTTGGGCAACTAACGCTTGCGCAAATTGGATTTCTACCATGAAGGAATGCTTGTAACTGCACAAATTATCACTTATTGTTAAAAAAAAAATGAAAAACAACATACAAAAAAGCAGAGAAATGCATTTGCGCGAGAGAAACAGTTACGCAGAAATGTAAATGATCTGTGGAGGATGGATAGAACATGTGGGTTGGTGGGGGGATTAAGGGGAAAGGGGATATAATGACCTGCAACTGAATTGGGAGAAAAGAAGTGTTGTAGTGAATACCACAAAAGGCATCATAATCCACAGAGAAAAAAAAAACACAAGATAAAATAAAGAAGAGTCTGAACGCAAGTATTGGTGCCGTGGAATTATCCAGAGAGTGTATTATCAGAGAGCCCCCACTGCGGCGAAAAAAGCACAATAAAGCAATGTTTGTGTTCTGCCTTAGAAGGTACGGAAGAACAAACTACTCCACCAAAAACATCAAATCTTATGCAGCCATGCTTCACCTAAACATTCTGAGCATACTGCGTGTCGCAGCATGCTGTGCATGGAAATATTTCTGTATAATCCCAATCTTTATTTAGCAATTATTAGACTCTCTCCTTGGGGTATGATTAGACTCGGTGAATGTCACACACAAACTTTATACGATATTCCCTAGTCGAGATAGCGATAAGATATTTATATATGTCCTGACGACTAAATGTAAAGTGAAGCCCTCTGTCCTTGTCATCTATCTCAGGGGAAAAAAAAAGAAGAAATCCTAATATGGAGAAGGATTATTCAGAGCACCATCCAATTACCACTCTTGATTGTGCTACTGTATATCCAAGAAGAGGTAAACCGAACCATATACACTAGGAAATTTTTAAATACATATTATTCATCACCGGCTTGTAGCATTCTATCTATAGTTTAAAGGAGTTAGAGGAAAATAGGCCGTTGGATCCCTTGGGCATGAACCAGAGTCGCGATAATGTCAGAAGATCACCACACGGATTTGAAGGGAAATCATGATTCAGAACTGATTGAGTAGTTTCCAATAACGTTAACGAAATCTGGCGCTATGGACGGAAGGCATAGGACTGGGATTGGTGCCTTCTCTGTACACCATCTGTGCCGTCCATCTCTAAGCCTTAGAAAGAAAACAGAATACTGTGGGAAGAGGGTGAAGTGTGGATTTATAATTTGTGAGGTGGCCCTGTGATGTGGGGGTGAAAACTGAAGTAAAATCCGTTGAGGACGCATCATATAGGGTGAAGTCTTTGGACACCACAATTTTGATCAAAACTTGCGATGTCTCCCGAATCAACCTCCAAAGCCTCCTCAGCTGGATGGTGGGGAAGCCTTGGGCCTGTGGGCTGGGCACACAGCTGCTCTTGCAAATTGGTTTTACAAAAAGGATATCTATATGTTGCACTTGAAGAGAAAACACAAAAGATATAGGAGCTTGAGATGCACTTATTAAATAAGACATGGTGTTGATAAATCATAACTGGGAAATAGATAAAATGACTAAGTGGGAGTTATTTAATAGGTCCTAGTAAGTGTGGTATTGGGTTGTCCTGGTTTGCTATGTATTCTATCTATATGAAACATCATCGCAGACATTCCGCAATGTGAGACTACACTTTCTTAGAAAAATAACTGTGGTTAGTGAACATGAGAACTCCACCTATTTGCAAAGGGAGACAGTAAGCCTATATCTATAATTGGCTCACCCTTCTCTGAGTAACTGAACATAAGGTATAAGAGAAGATGATGTACTCTTAGTCCAGGTTCAATATAGCGTTAAAAAGAAGGACAGAAGGCCTAATCTTACATTGCGGAGAATAATACAAATTTTAATTTAGCCAGGTAACTATATTGGTCTCCCGACGCAAACAACTTACACAATGACTCCACTCCGCTTTAGTAAACATATCATCAAGAGGTATAGGAACTATACATTTTACAGGGCCTATTACGCTCGGAAATAATTGATTGTCAGATTCATTGTGAGATAATCTTAGATGGTGTCTGTATGACTATGTTGGGGAAATGGCGGGCTAAACGAATTGGCTAATAAACATTAAATTATGCCAATAACATATTTGGCTATTAAATGAAAGATCTCTCCTTGGTAGTGTATGGTATTTATATAATTTATAAATTTTGTAATCTTCGGGATTTCAAGCAGGTATGAGACAAGCCACAAAATGCGGTTATGCTCTACTATCTATTTTTCAACGGGGGTAATTAAGGCACATCAGCCGATTAATTATGTTAAAACACTTTCTTTTACTTATAGGACAAATTAAAAAGGGAACCTACAGCACCTTAAAGAACATTTGTCTCCAACCATTCCCTTAAAAAAATAATAAGGGATACGAAATCACAGGTATTGCGGATTCATTAAGTCGAATAGAACACAGATTTTGGCGGGCAAAGCATTTAAACTGTGGAACTAATAGGCTCATTCTGACTTATGGGCTCTGACCTTAACGCTACCTGGTTTAATAGGAGAGGTGATGGTTTAATATACTAAACTTAGGCCATCTTGTACTATGATTACAAAATGGCCTGTACATCCAAAATAATAAGAACCCTATTAAATATGAGAGACTTGAATAAGGTAAGGTGAATGTGACGAGTGGGAGGAGTAAGGGTCTATACATCCCTGTTTTGCTAGGGAATAAGCTGTTCATAATGGAAAAAACTCGTGAGAGTGAGTAAACTAATACACTTGCGCATAGATCTAAGGAGAGTTCCAAAAATGAAATTACTTCAACATTCATTTTTCTTGGGATCTTGGGAACTCCAAAAAGAACATTAGAATCTGAAAGGTATGATTATTCTTCCTAATGTACACACAGTACATAAATTTGTGCCACCCTCTAATCTAGATCCCAAAAGCTCCTGGGAACATAAGGAGAGAAACCAACAACCATGTCAGAGACGTGAGCAGATGGGGCCATTGATATACGTTGAGTTGGTAAAGGGTCTGTGCGCAGAGAGATCTCTAGAGATGAGATGCAATTGAATAAAGCACATCTCTGAAACACAAGTGAATAGAAGTGAATGAAGGTCTGGACACAGAACCCATCAAGTACATTTGCTAGAGTCAAACCACAGAATGCACCTTGTGGCAGATCCACAATAAGCTTTCTTCTGCCGAGACTAAAATAGAGGATCTATGGGAAAATCAGGGGCTTGGGGTGGTTGACTTGGTTCATAAAAATATAATTGGTGCTGCCGTAACATAGAAAGTATCTTTATGCACACTATTACTGCCAGCGACAGATCATGCGAGAATGTGAGGTATAACCTTGTCACATTAACCTCTCCTCGCAGTATATCTTTAAGTGCAAATTGTAAATCAAGAATGCACAAAACAACTCTCGTGTATCAAGATTGGGTATTTAGATATGATCCCTAAAAATACAAAAAATAAAATTCAAAATAAAAAAAAAACAAACAAAACAAAAACGTAAAAAAGATTCCCATGAGAATGTAGGAGTACACTATAGGCGGAAAATGGTTTGGACAATCTCAAACATAAAATATGATTTTGCGTTTAAGCGCCGCTTAAACCTTGGAATTAATCTTCCTATTTCTGAGTGGAAGCCAATGCCTAATGCTCATCACAATGTAAGTTTTATTTTATATCCACCTTACAAATAAGAAAGAGGCCATAAGAAGGAGACATGAGTGGAAAGAGAGGAGAAGAATAAAGTATTAGAAAAGAAAAAAATGCCAGAAATATTAGAAAGAGTTAGGTGAGTAAGGGAAGAGGATGACTCAGGGGAGAAACCTAAAATTACTCTATACGGAGAGTATCTCTAGGGTAGTTAAACGATGAATTTTGGGGATGAAGGAGAAAGTCAAATGGTATATGTTTAGAATCTAAAAATGTCAAATTTTCTTCCTAGCCTTTTATATTTTCTCTGAGGGTAAATAACTTCACTTTTTTACTCACTTAGTAATTTTCATGAATTAGTAACACAAAAAGCCAGTGTTTATATAGAGTGTACACAGTATTATTTCAATAACAATTTCCCAACTAGGGGATGTCACAGCTCAGACATCAAGCAAATGGAATTCCAATGTACTTGTATATATATTTAATAAACTTGGGACCTCAGTATATCATATTTAAAGTGTGTGTGACCAAAATCCCTTAATAGGGGGGCTACATTTCTGTCAAAAAATCATGCACTCCGCCTAAGCTTAGCCAATCTCCATACCATCGAGGCCACAATATATTTATTTGGTAATGTTATAAAGCGAGCACTTATGTGCCTTGGTATGGTGGGATTCCAATTAGAATGATCACTAACGTGGAAGAAGAGGGACGGAGTTTTAAACGTTGAAATACTGCCCAGTGGATTTAGATTTTCCAATATATCGCTCCTCGTTGTCTGCGACAGCATGTTGTTAATAAAAATTTAATAAGTTATTGTAGCACCCGCTGACTCACTTTGTACCAGTATAGCTGTAACAACTGGCTCATTTGCTCGTTGAAATGAACCTATGCGTGCGAAGATCAATTCAAGGGTCACACTAAAGCAATACCGCAAAATATTGGTCTCCCTGAGACAAAGAAGACTCCTCCATCAATATCAGCTACACCTCAAAAGCCTGGAGATACTGTGCAACAGTGGTAGCCAGGTGTCTATATATATATCCAAAATCTTAAAGTTGGCTATTAAGCTCTCTCCTTGGAGGAATAAACTACAGCTGATGCCACAAACCTACATCCTCTAGTGGTTAGGAGATATTGTAAGCCTCAATAAGAACTTGTCCCCTTTTATAGAGAAACCACAGTTTGTGGATTAACATACCGACATCCAAGCATCTGGTCTATGCTCACAGCTTATCTTGACATAAGTGGTACTTCTTAAATGCCTGTACATCAATAGCTTGAGCTTTGTTAGTATGACTAAAAGGATATCACTGGGAAAGCTGTCAATCCATGAAGGGAAACACCCTGAAAAGACTAGAGTCCANGGTCTGTATGCCATTGGCCATGTATCCTGTTTAGAAATTTTGGCATCTGTGTTCATTAGGGAGATGGGTCTATAGTTCTCACTTTTGGTTGCAATCTTTGCCTGGTTTTGGTATTAGTGTGATGCTGGCTTCATAGAAGGAATCTGGCGAACTCCCTGCCAATTGTATCTTCTAAACAGCTTGAATAAGTAATGGTTTGTAGGTCTTTTTGAATATATTTTATAGAATTCTGCTGTGAAACATCTGGGCCTAGGCATTTTTTGTTTGGGAGGTCTTATTACATCTATCAATTTCTCACATATTATTGGACTGTTTAAGGCCGTCGATTCTCTTTTTGGTTCAGCTTTGGTGGTTCCCAAGATTTCAATATTTCATGCCCATTTCTTCCACATTTTCAAATTTAGTAGAGTATAGGTTTTGGAAAGTAATCCCTTATGGTTGTCTGGATCTTTTTCATTGTCTGTTGTGATATTCCCCTTTCATCACATATTCTATTGATTTGGAGTTGTTTCCTTTTTCTTTTAGTTAACTGGGCTAAGAGTCTGTCAATCTTATTTATTCTCTGCAAAAGAACCAACTTTTGGATTGATTTGATTTTTTGTATGGATTTCTTTGTTTCTTTTCATTGATCTCTGCTCTGATTTTTGTATTTTCTTCTTGTCTGCTGTGTTTAGGGTTCATTTGTTGTTCTCCTCTCAAAGTACTTTAAGCTGCTTGTGTTAGATCATTCACTTGTGCTCTTTCTGTTTTTTTTTTGTTTTTTAATGTAGGCACTTAGAGCTATAAACTTCCCTCTTAGGACTGCCTTTAAAGTGTCCCATGGGTTTTTCTGTGTTGTATTATTATTGTCATTTCAGTTCCAGGAATGTTTTTATTTCTTTCTTTATTTCTTCCTGACCCATTCATTATTCAGTAGTGTGTTGTTTAGGTCTCCATGTGTTCTTGTAGGGTGTAGGACTTATACTGGTATTGATATTGAGTTTTATTGCACTGTGGTCTTACAGAATGCATGAAATTATTTCAATCTTATTTGTATTTGTTGAGTTTTTTTCCCTGTGTCCCAGTATATGGTCTATTTTAAGAATTGTTCCATGGGGTGCTGAGTAAGAAAGTGTATTCTCTGGTGTTTGGGTGAAATATTCTGTAGATGTTGTGAGATCGCGAGTTGGTGTATTTGTATCATTCAGGCTTCAGATGTCTTCTTTGTTTATCCTTTGTCTGTTACTGTCTAAAGAACTGAAGTGGGTATTTAAGTCCCCTACTATTAGTGTGCTGGGGTTAATTTGAGCCTTGAATCCTGAAGAGTATTGTCTTTAAAGTTTGGTGCACTGGCGTTTGGTGCATACTATATTCATGATTGTGAGGCTTCATCGTTAATTGTTCCTGTTGAATAAAGATGTAGTGGCCCTCTTTGCTCTTTTGGATTTCTTTTTGCTTGAGTCTATTTTATCTAAACTAGAAGATAGCAACCTGCTTTCTTTTTTGGAACTATTTTGCTTGGAATACTTTCTTCCATTCCTCTCACCTTAAGTTGGTGCTATCTTGAAATTGAGATGGTTTCTTTAGAACATATAGATGGATTTTTGTTTCATTTCCATTCTCGCCAGTCTATGCCTTTTTGATTGGAGAGTCAGCCATTAATATTTAAGGTTATAATTGAAAAGATGCATGTTACGCTTCCTTTCACCTTATTTATCATTTGCTTTTTAGTTCTGATTCGACTCCTATAGATTAATGTTTTTATTAGTTTTCTTTTCCTAGGTGCTTGAGGAATAGTTGTCTTCTCTTTTCTCTGCCTTGTGATTATTGCTTCAAGTATTTTCTGGAGAGTTGGTTTCTGGACATGTATATCTATCATCTTGCTTATGTCATGGAAGATTTTTCATCTCTCCTTCAACTGTATTCAACTTTTTTGCTGGGTAGAGTAATCTGGTTGGCATCTATAGTCCTTTAACAACCCTTGGGAATGCTTTGCTCCATGCTTCCTTGCTTTTCATGGGTTTGAGCTAGAGAGTCAAGTTTGTAATTCTGATGGGTTCCTTTGTATGTTGATTTGTTTTTCTTTTGTGGCCTTCCAGAATTCTTATCTTTGTTTTGGTCATCTAGCACTTTGACTAGGATATGGCATGGGGTTTCTTTTCTGATCTGTCTATTTGGAGTTCTATGTGCTTCTTGTATTTGAAATGGGTTTGTCTATTTTTAGTTTGGGGAAGTTTTCATCTATATTCTGTTTGAATGCATTTGACTCAATACTATTTCCCTTAGATTCTTCTCCTTCCTCTATTCCTATGATGCAGAGGTTTGAATCTTTTCATAGTGTCCCCATATTTCCTGGTTGTTCCACTTTTGTGTATTTTAAAATTTTTCATAACTTTTATTTGAGTTTTTTAAGTTGCTCTGTGTTATCTTCCAGATATGATATTCTTTGCTCAGCTTCCTCCATTTCTATTTCTGAGTGCTTTTTCCTTTCCTCTTTCTTCTTGATTGGTGATGAGTGTCTATTCCTTTTTTTTTTTTAATTTCATTGTATTTTTTAATATTTTCTTTTTGATTTTTGAAGTTTTTTCTAATCTCTTTTTTCGTCTCCTTCTTCGTTGTTTGGCTTCGCTTTTTTCAGTGTTTCTACTTTCGCTTAAGTGTGTTTGTTTCTTTTCTCTCTGAATTCTTCTGGAGTTTGTCAATCTTCCTTTCGTTCTCTGAATTCTTCTTTATGTTTTTATTTTCTTTGCTAGTTCTGCAATTATTCCTCTAAAGGTCTGTTTCTGGGGAGACCTCCAAGGGGATCCCATTGGACCTATTCTTCCTACAGGGTTGGTAGAAGCTGGTGTGGAAATTATCTGCACCTTTTCCCATGTTGTCCCTTCGTCGTGTCCCCTGGCATGTGGATTTCCGTTTTGTGATTCAGATCACAAATGCCTTTTCAGTATGTTGAATGGTGAAAGTTCTTTTTGTTTTTGTTTGGTCCAAGGCTGCCCCCTGTCACACTCCTCTTCAATTATAGTGGCCTTGAAAACCGTTTCAATAGGCAATAAGGCAAGAATAAGGAAATTAAAGGAGTTCTAATAGGAAAGAGGAGTCAAAACTTATCCTCTTTTTTGCTGAAGAAGACCTTGCTAGGCGTACAATCTAAAAGGAGTTCCTAATGAAAGCAAATACCCTTTTGATGATATTTGTCTTGACAAGCTCACGTAAAATAGAAACGATTAAGAGACTTCAGTAAAAGTGGCAGGAATACAAAATAAATCTAATAAAAAAAGTAGCCTTTCTTTACACCCAAAATCAGCAACATGAAGCAGGACCTAAAAGGAGACCCTCCCATTGAATAAATGCCTCAAAAACAATAAATACCTAGGAACAAACCTAACCAAAGACACCAAGGACCTCTACAACAAAAATATTAAAAACCTATGAAGAAGGAATTGAAGAAAGAAGTCTAGAAGAATGGAAAAACCTCCCATCGCCTCATAGGATTGGGGAAATAAATATAGTAAAAATGTCCATTCATAATAAACTCAGTATACAGATTTATGTAAATCCCAAATCAAAATCCCTAAGAGCTTCTTCACAGGTTGGAAAAAAAAATACTCAATTTTTTTTATGGAAAACAAAAGACCCTGAATAGCCAGAGCAAACCATGAAGCGAAAGAGCATAACAAGGGGGGATCGAGTCCAAAATGACAACTCCAAAGAAATTAGACTGTTTTCTTCTCACCCACTTGTGCCCCTTTCCCAAAGCCCAGGGAACAAACTGCGGAAGAGGAGGCGTGGTAGATTGTAAGGGCTGTGGAGAGATAGGGGTGAATCATGAGACTACAGGAATATAGTCTGGACTCCTGATTGATCAACATGCCTGTGCATACAAGCTTCTCCAACTGGACTATGGGAACCTTGGGTTGTTCAAAATTTGGGCATAGATACTTGCAAAATGCACCAATTACCTAATTGTATGAGATACTGAGTAACATCAATGTTATCTGCAAACAACTGTGTCATTATATTGTAGAATCCCTTAAAAATAAAAAAAAATAAAAAAATAAAATATTTTATTAGCTGGGAAAAAAACAGAGTAGAAACAATGAATTGACATTCATTAAAAGCACAACCAAATTAATATTTATTTTGTAATATTTATTTCTCATATAATACTCTCTCTAAGTAATCCTGCAATAGAGTATTTTGTACCACCATTATTTTCATGCTAAATCTGTTAGTCAGTCATTACTTTTGGTAGCTATCTAATTCTTGAAAATTGATTTGCTAGTTGAACAATTTACTGTAGTTTGTTTTACCAGGAAATGAAGAGAATGACTTTCTTGAAGGGGCTAATTTATAGGCAATGTTTTTCTTTTCCTTCTCATGTGTACAGTAATTTCTAAAAATCTATCCTGCATGTGTATGAGAGAGAGAGAGACAGAGAGAGAAAGGAGGAGAACGTGTTTGTTTATGCTTGTGTTCAAATACATGTGCACATGTGTTCATGTGTATGTCGATGCCAGAGTACAGCCTCCTGTAACATTCCTCAGGAGCTGGCCAACTTCTTTGGTGATAGGGCCTCTCGGTCTCACTGGACTCATCAACATCAAATAGGCTAGGCTAAGCTGGCTGACACGTTAAGCTCCAGGGATCTTCCTTCACGGCCCCAGAGCTGGGACTATGAGTGTGCTCTACTACCCCTATCTTTTCACATGGGTTCTGAGAATGGAACCAGGTCCTTGTGCTTGTAAGACAAGCAATTTACTGAGGGGATCTCTCACCCATCTGAAATATACTGAAATATAAATGGAAGAATACATAGAAAAGTGTGCACTTATGGAAATGTGTGTGTGTATTTTGCTTTGTGAATGTGAGAAAAAACATCATAAACACTATGCTTTGGAAGGTGGCTTGCTAGGTAGTGCAATGTCCTTCAAGTGCAGGAAAATGGGAGTGGAGTCAGGAAGAAGAGATAGAGAGGATGACACACATAGATCACAATGCAGCCATCTGCCTTTGATGCAGCTCCAGTGGAAGGCTGGGTGAGGATTCACAGAAACGACTGTGAGAAAAGCAAGAGCAATCATAGAAAATAAAGTACAGAATAAAATGCATCTGAAAATTATGATTGATATATTGAAATGATATTTCTATGTCTTACTCATCATTTCTGTATTAAGAACCCTCATCCTGATACAAGAAACCCCAAACTGAGGGTTATCTGAGGATTAGCTGCATGTGGAACAGACGAGTCTTTATTTCAAACTTTTTCATTAATACAGGCATACAAATCATGTCCGTTTCATCTGCCTTTTAAAGCCTATTTAATTTGAAATGTGTATTTTCCAATATATTCTAGTTACATTTCCTTTTTTGGGGGGGCTCTTTTCAAGACAGGGTCTCCCTGTAGCCCCAGCTTTCCTGCAATTTGCTCTGTAGACCAGGCTGGCCTTGAACTCACAAAGATCTGCCTTCCTCTGCCTCTGAAATGCTAGGATTAAAGGTGTGAACCACCACGCCTGACTTTAGTTATATTTCCTTTTTAAAGATCTGTCTTTTTTTAAATCTTTAATTATGTGTACATTGTGTGTGTGTGTTTGTGTCATGGAGAGTATAAGTCTCCAGAGGCCCTAAAGAGTTCTTCAGAAAAGGACTATTGACAGTTGTACAAGGTGAGTTCTAGGAAATAAATTCAGGTCTTCCACAGGAGCAGTAAATACTCTTAACCACTGAGCCATTTCTCCAGCCTTCTAGTTATATTTCTGTTGATCTGAACAAAACAATTCTGGAAATAGTTGATTTTGTTACACTTCATGTCATGGGCCATCACCGAGGGGAATTAGGATGGAATCCAAGACTGAAGCAGAAGCCATGGAGGAAGACTGCTTGCTGACTCTTTCAGTGTCTTCTGTTCATCTAGCTTTTTTATTCAGCCCCAGGAGCACTTGCCCAGGGAATGGCACCGCCTACAGCTGCCTGGGCCCTCCTGCATAGAAGCAAACAATCAAGACAATCCCACATACACACACTCCCACAGGCCACTCTGATTTGTGATCTTCCTCCATTGAAATCCACTTTTCAGATGAGTCTAGACTACGTCAAGGTAGCAGATAAATTAACTAGGACTCCAGTGTCAAGCTGCATTTGAAAATATGTCTTTTGCACCCATTAAAGAGCACCTTGAGGCAAGGATTGTTAGATCATCTTACAAATGCAGAAAATCAGGCTCAAAGATATTCATGATGTTTTCCAAGTCGGATGGACCCTGAGCTTCATAGTCAGTAAAAGATCATGTTTGCTTCTCAAGAGCCCCATTTGCATTTTCAGCCTTTTTAATAAATTTCTTCCTTTGTGTTTTAATTTTATTTTATGAATATTTTTATTGTTTTGTGCATCAAATTTAGACTCCTTCACAATCCACACATCACCCACCACCCACTGGATTTTGTGCATTCTGCCATATATGATATATGTTAAGGCCTATCCAGTCCAGCATTTGTACCCATATGTCGCCATTTCATCCATGGGAGTCTAGTCAGCCTATCTGTGGTCACTCCCTTAAAGAGAACCAACTCTTCTTCACCCCACAGTAATCTGTTGCCAATAGTCCTTTGACTAAGGTTGCCAATTTCCTCAGTTTTACTCTGGGATTTTGTCTGATTGAGTCACCATGGGGCATGCACATGTCACCATTCTTCCATGCACATTTGAGCAAGTTCATAGAGTCCTGAAAGCCTCTGTTTCCTTATGATCCTGCACCAACTCTGGCTCTTTCTGCCAGTCATTGTGGTTCTTAGCTTTTCCAGCTGAGTT
Source organism: Rhizomys pruinosus (assembly GCA_009823505.1). Taxonomy (NCBI): domain Eukaryota; kingdom Metazoa; phylum Chordata; class Mammalia; order Rodentia; family Spalacidae; genus Rhizomys; species Rhizomys pruinosus. The sequence goes on from VZQC01011344.1 coordinate 7,396,055, forward strand.
GGAGCATCAGTTGATGTTCTCCCTTAACAGCTTGCCTAGTGTCCTCTAGTACTAGAAGAGCAAGTCCTCAGGGAGGAAGCATCCAAATGAGTTCCCAATCCGTTGTTCAGAGTCCTTTGTTGGCAGTATGTCCTGTCTTCAGCAATAGGGTCTTATGTTCTGGAAGATAATCAAGGGCTGTGACTATAGTCTTTGTTATCTGGGAAGTCTCTTGGACTACCCTGACCGAAATCTCAATGGAAGGTTTCTACTGTCTGGCACTATGCTTCTTTTCTCTCTCACATATTGCCACAGTAGAAACACATTCTAAACAAGTCATGAAAACCCATCCTTTTAAATTATAAATTAAAAATGGGTTTGAGATAAGAATACTATGTGTGTTCATATTCAGTGGTACACACATGTTTATAGATTTATTCTGTTGTTCTTCAGGTGCCTTCCACTTTTGGTCTGAGATGAGGTGTCTCACTGGCCAATAACTTGTCCAAAACGTCTAGAATATCTTGCCAGTGAACTTCAAGGAATCTGCTGGCTTTCATCTCAACATCACTGTAGTTACAAGTGCAGGGCACCAGGCCCAACTTTAAATGTGGTACCAGAGTTTCCAATTTATGTCCTCAGCTTTCCACTCCAGCACATTACCTTCTGCACCATCTCCTCAACTCCAGAATTTTGTTTCTTAATTGTGAATTTATTGTTTATATATTTCCTCTTTATGTGTCTGTGTGGCTATAGGAATTTAGTGTACCAAGTAAGGGAAGGTTCCCTCAAAGGCATTAGATCCTTGGAACTAGAGTTGCAGGCAATTGTGAGCCACCTGAAATAGGTGCAGGGAATAAAACCCAGGTCCCCTGCAAGAGCAGTAAATGTTCTTAACCATTGAGTCTTCTTTCCAGTCCTGTAAATTTATTTTTATATGAAAGCTAATATTACTCATCACTCCAGACAGCCATGGTTTAATAATATCTTAGGCTAGAAGATCATAACTAAACTCCATTCTTACCACCAGGTTCCCTCATCAAATACATAGACCATCTTTCAAACTACAGTCATCTAAAGGCATAGTGTCCTGGATTAGCACTTAGTATTTCAAATATCCTCTTCTTTCCTTTGGATTCTTTAGGAGAAACTTTGTCTTCATCAACTCGTTAACAGGAATCAACAGCGTTCTGCCCAGTGTCCCATTTTTGAGAGGACTTTCTCTGTGGGCATACACTGGCATATACACAGGGGTTTCTTTCCTGGAAAATCGTCTGAGTTTTCAAAATGTTCAAGTAGACAAAGTGAAGTATTCTTTTTGTAGCAAATTTACTTGTATAGAATTTACAGAGTGGCTGCTAATGTGATCATATGTATGCTGTAATTGTCATAAAGGCGTACATTTCAAAAAGAAAAAAAAAACACATGCTAATCTTGATTCTTCCTCTATGGTGAAGGATCCTTATGTAACTCAGTATTTATTTTTATATAAATACTTTTTCTGCCTGCTAAATAATTTAGTTTCCTTGTTGACCTTTTCAATAATGTCAATGATTTTTTTTGTCTGAGTAAACGTGAGAATCTCTTAATGTTCCCTGTAACACTCATCATAAGACATATACGAAGTCGGAAACTCCAGAAGTGAATATTTTTCTATTCAACAAAGTCCACCTGACCCAAAACTAAGATCAAATAGGCAGAAGTCCACTTTACAAAAGCTCCAGAGGCTTCAAAAAGAAAGACCCTGGGGTTTACTGGACAGTGTGAGCCTTAGCAGGATGCTAATCTGTCTAGACTTCTAAACAAAGATACCTAACAGTCAGTAGACTTTGATAGGGAAAGCAGCATGCCCTGTGGGAAGGACACGGTGCACCACCACACTGCAAGTCCACAGAAGTCACAGTGGGTTTCAGGTCAGAAAAGAGTCCTGCCAATCCTTCATGTCATACCCTCTCTCCCTGTCATGTCCTTGCCTCCTCAGTCCCCTTCAGAGCTGAACATTTGATGTTCTCACAGTGCCTCCAACTACCTGGTATTCCAACAATACAAAAATAGGAAAAGCCTGGTGTCTAGGGAAAAGGAACCACATGCCTACATTCCGGTGCATACATACGAGTGTAGGTTTCCATTTGAAATCTTAGGTCACATCCCTAGCTTAACTTGGTATATGGAAGAAATACTACTACTGTGCAAGGCTACTGTGCAAGGCAAAGTGAGTGTCACAGAGTTGGCATGCTCATCCAGCACTGGCAGGGCTGGGATTGTTGTAGGGGGGATGGGTGTAATTTAGACCATCCTGCTCTCATTAAACAGTGCAGATGTTTATGACCATCCTCAGCAAAGCCTGCCATTATGGTTTCATTTCTGTGGCTGTGATAAAATATCCTGACAACAACAGATTATGAGAAAAGAGTGCACTTTAGCTCCCAGTTCCAGGTTGGAGTCTATCACTACTGGGAAGTCATAGTTGCCGGACAGCTGGTCACATGCCGTTAACAGTCAGAAGCAGAGAGAAATCAATGTGCATGCTCAGTACTCTGTAGTCCAACTCCCCTGGCCTAGGGAATGCTGTCTCCCATTGGGAGTGCCCTTCTCACATCTGTTAACTTGTAATCAGAAAAATCCCCCACAGATGTCCCCAAAGGGCATCCAGAGCTTGACAACTGCTCATTGAGTGATTTTACTTAGCATCAAGTTAACAGTCAGAGATAACCATCACAACTCCCTAATGATAATGAGAGTGTTTGGCCTTTTTCCATTCAAAAGAAAATCATCAAATTGAAGGAACCATGGAAGAATGGAATATTAACAGTACCACTGTCCACCATGAATTATCCTCATCCCATTTAACCAGTGTTCCGTTCTTACAGAAGCACCGCACCGGTTCTTGTCTATTTTCCCAATAGAATGGGTCATTCCTACCTTTTTAATACATAGCAAGGCAAAGAGAATAGAGCTTAGTCATGAGGAATTAGCAGTGACCTCACCCAGGGTTAAGTGAGCTGTTTACTAGAAAGTCGTAAGGGTAAGTAAGCTCAAATAAATCAAGGAAAGTACCTTTCAGTTCTCAGATAGAACCCCTTCTTCCTGCTCAGTACAGCCATTATTACTAAAGAAGCAAATTATAATAAATGCTTTTCATGATGGAGGCTAAAAGAAAGTGCAGACATGGAAGCTCATAGTTTACAAAAGAACAACACATATGATTCATTGGCATAGAAAGTCGATGTACTACATGGGATTCTGCTAGAGATGTGTGTTTAGGAAAGATGAAGAGACCAGAGGCAGACCGATTTACAGCGCTCCTGTGGAGGGGTTCCAATTGATTTCTTTTCCTTTTTCTTCACAATGGATCCTCTATCAGAAGACAACAGAAAGTAGGGAGTCATTCCACACAGGCAAACCTGCCACATCAACAGAGAATTGAAACATTTTCAAACATGGCCCATATAGAAACACAGTATTTGGCATCTCATTCTCCAGATGATGAATCTCATCTCCCATGAGGGTCATTCACCCCCCTTAATAGTTCATGGCACCTGTCAGTTTAAGCTACTGTTACTGAACATGTTTACTATGCAAATTACTGTTTCCACCAGTATTTTGCAGGTATCCATCTCATTGAATTCTTGGTACCATCCTGTGATTCATGAACAATTACTATCTTTCTCCCCCAGAGGAGAAATCTGATGCTTGTAGAGGCCAAATGATCTGCCTAGCATCAGAGACCAAAGAAAATTATACCACTGAACTTCAAATGCAGCTCACCAACTGCAAAGCCTGCTCTCTTATCCATGAGATAGGAGTGAGAATGGTTGGATTAGATTCAGCAAGAAAATTGATTCTTTCCCATATCCTTTAAAATACTGAAAAAAGAATAAAGTAGAGAATGGTAAATATGCTCTGCAATTTTCAAGAATTTAAACATAGGAACCTGGTGAGATGTAACAGTTCAAGCATAGGGCAGGGGAAGTGGCTCAGTGAGGAAGAAGCCTACTGCAGATGTGTGAGGACTTGACTTCTGATTCCCACAACTCACATAATCCTGGACACAATAGTGTGTGTATTTCCATATTCCTGCTACTACTATCATGAGACAGGGGCAGGAAGCACACTCAGAAATTTACAGGCCAGCTGGCCCAGAGTACACCGTAGCAAATAAGAGACCTACATGGCTGTAGAGGAGGTCATAAATCCTAGACAAAAGTATGTATGTATGTAAATATGTATTCTTTTTTATTTTTTTATTAATTTTATTTATTTATGTATGTGTATGAATGTACTGTCTGCATGCAAGTCTGTGCACCCGTGTCATGCAATGCCGCGGAGGTCAGGAGAGGGTGTCGGATTACCCTGGAATTGGAGTTATCCTGGAATTGGAGTTTTAGACGGTTCTCAGCTGCCATGTGGGTGCTGGGGATCAAACCCGGGTCCTCTGCAAGAGCGGTTGGTGCTCTCAACCGCTAGGCTATCTCTCCAGCCCCCAAATATGTATTCTTACATTTACAGACAAGTGTACTTCTCACCAGTCATCAAAGAAGCTCTTTTCTCCAATACATGGAAACTATTACAAAGTTTCATAACTGATCAAACCCAGAGAACAAGAATCTGTGAGGGGTCCAATACTGAGTGAGACATGTGTAATTTAACTGCTACACCTAAGACTCAGGGAACATAGTGAAAAGGGGGGGGCAGGTATTATTCCATCTCTTGACTCTCAACAGTGAAGCCTTCTGTGGCAACAGATGGTGATTAACCCAGAAAGACACAACTTCCCAAAGAGCAAAAGAATATCAAACCTTTGACACTCAAGGCTCAAGGACCATTTTGGAAGAGGGGGAGGAACAGTGTCAAAACCCAAGTTGGTTAATGACCACAAGGAAATAGAGATTTGCAGACACTTGGAAGTTACTAATATGATCTTACAGCATGCATGAGACCTGTGGAAGCTCAAGCCAGATAAAATCATAGCATAGAAGCAGGGAATTGGGTAAGAAACCCCAGGCTTAGCTGAATAACTATTGGAAACCACTAACTATTGGGAAAGAAAGTCAGTTTTCTTTAAAGTTGTGATGCTAGAGAGGTTAACCAGTCTTCAATGGATGGACACACACCAAAGGACATTTGGGGACACAAATTGGCTCGATTGCCCTTAATTTATATGAGGGAATATTTGAAATTCAGCACGGGCTGGAGGGTATAACAAAGGGACAAACTGGGGTGAATCTAAGTATGATCAAATGTATTGTATAAAATTAGCAAAAATTCAATTAAAATTACTTTTTAACCAAAAAAAAAAAAAAAAAAGCCGGGCGTGGTGGTGCATGCCTTTAATCCTAGCACTTGGGAGGCAGAGGCAGGAGGATCCTTGTGAGTTCAAGGCCAGCCTGGTCTACAGAATGAGTTCCAGGACATCTGGGGCTACAGGGAGACCCTGTCTCAAAAAGACAAAAAATAAATAAATAAAATTAGCAAAAATTCAATTAAAATTACTTTTTGACTCTATAAATTTTATTTGTTCAATAAAGATATTCAAAGTTTAAAAACATTTAAAAATACAGGACATTGGTCTTAAAGGAAATTGTAGATTAAAAGCATTAAAGAAATAATATTATGCTCTGATTTTGAAACATTATAAAAAATACCAATATAATTACTTTTATTTTTGAGAATTAAAAACAGAGAGAGAGAAATAGAGAGAGACAGAGAGAAAACTTGTCTGAAGCAAGGTAGAAGGTAACACTGACACCTGAGATTGTCCTTTGACTTCCATATGGCATGTGGATACCTGAAACTATCAGAGAGAGAGAGAGAAAGAGAGAGAGAGAGAGAGAGAGAGAGAGAGAGAGAGAGAGAGAGAGAGATTAGAAATAGACATTCTGATATCTGACTCATTCCCTTAGAGCTCTAGATGGAGCCAGGGGATGCCAGATTCAGGACAGAGGTGGTGCCTTTCTGGGACTTCTCATGTACTCAGTGCCACACTTCTCTTCTCTTTCCACGTTCCTTACTTCTTAATTGGAGATGATGAGATTGGATGCATGTGGCATTGGTTACAACAATCCCTGGCCATTTCTTTTCTATGGGCACAATACAACTAAAATATGAATTAACTAAATTATGAATTTAATTAACTAAATTAATTAATTAGTTAATTATAAATTAACTAAATTAACTATTAACTATTTAGTTAATAGTTAACACAATTAACTAAAATATGAAGAATTGACTTTTGGTTAGTTTTAGGTTGCTTATCTAGCTTTACCTTATTTCACATAGCTTCTGTAAGACTGGAGTGGGGGGTGCTGCACAGTTTTCCCCTTTTCTAGTTAGTTGCTGAATTGATGCTGATCCAATGGAGCATCATATCTCTCAATACACAAGCATGGCTGTAAATCTTTGTTGTAATTTTCATGCACTAAAGCATTCCAGAGAGCAACGTGATGATAATAATGAATTTTCTATAATTTCAAGTTAGGTCTTATGTTTCAGGTGAATGGATGGGTGAACTTTTCCTGAATATGTGCCTTTTCCTGAAATAGAAATTAAAGAACAGAAGCATGGGCTAGGCATTCACAGAGAATTCTTGCTAATTTAAAGTTCCCACGCTTCTTTTCCAATATGATTTGATCATTACTTATTCCAATTGTGAGAGAACAATAGGCACAATTATTTCTTGTTTGATTTCCTGCAAGGCTTTGGCCTGAAAGCATACACAGGAAATAACTGAAAAGGTTGAGAAAGAAAATAAATTTCAAATTACCATAAAAATTCCAATTTCAAGCACAAAAATATTATAGCAAGCAAGGAATGCCCCCTCCAACCCCATACACAGGAACTGTGATTAAATTTCTATTCTATTTAAATGCGCTAGAAAATAAAAGAACAAAAATTCCAAAGACTTCTCTATTCAGAAAGGAAAGGCAAAATTGTGTGATGAAATTTAAAAATAATTTAAAGTTGTTGCATGATGTAAAAACTGGCTTATATTTAGCCATAAGATTATGTTGCAAAATGTGTTTGTCTACTTAGAATTTTATTGTAAATAATGAGCAATGAGCAATTGTTATCAAAGTCTTGTTTGGAACATTTATTAACTTGGTTGCTTATGAAGAATGTATTTCTGGAATAGAGAGATGGCTTAGCATTTATGAGCATTTCCTACTCTTCCAGAGGACCCAGGTTTGGATCCAAGCACCTACAGTACACTGACAATCTCTTGAAACTCCAGTTCCAGGGGATCCAATGCCTGCTTCTGGCCTGCATGTATAGCAACACATGCATATTTCACTCACAGAGATACACCCATACAGATATTTTTAAATTAAATATTTTATTATTGTTATTTTATGTATATGAGTATACTACCTTCATGTGTGTAAGTGCATCCATGTAGCACAATGCTATAGAGATCAGAGGGCATCAGATCCTCTGGAACTGTAATTATGAGCAGTTGTTAGCTGCCATGTGGGTGCTAGGAACCAAAAAATGGGTCCTCTACAAGAACATCTAGTGCTCTTAACTTCTCTCTCTCTCTCTCTCTCTCTCTCTCTCTCTCTCNGCAGTTAAGAGTATTGGCTGCTCTTCCAGAGGACACAGGTTCAATTTCCAGCACCCACATGGTGGCTTCTGTAGCTCCAGTTCCAGGGGATCTGATGCCCTGTTTAAACATCCATGGGCATGACATGGGTCCACTTACATACATGCAGCCAAAACACTTATACACATTAAATAAAATAATCAAATATTTTCCTTCAAACATTTTATTGAAGTTATGTGCATTTCATACATCATTTCTCAGTCCAATCTAGACTCATCTTGTCTTCCATACCCCACACCCCACGTGAGTTCATGCACCCTGCTATCGCTGCTGTTTATCTTTTTCTGATTCTTTTCAAAGTTTTTTCAAAGCATAGGATTATTGTCCTTGGGAGAACTTTACTGTTTCAGTTGGTTCGCTGTCCCTGTTCCTCTGCTGCTGTTCCTTCCAATCTGCACCACTTCAACATATTCATATATATATATATATATATATCATACCTGTACTAAAATTATATCATCTGTACACAAACTGTCATTTCCATATCTTATTTCAGGATTTACATTTTTCCTTTTTAAATTTATATTACTCTAAAATACACCTACATATCCTCCACCCATATACCAATATTACAAAGTGGTGGGTTAAGTCTAGAACCTGTTAAGGGATTTACATTATCAGAGCACAGTTGCTTTCAGGGAAAAGTGTATATGACATTGATATTGCTCAGTTTGCCTTACAACTCAGTGCTTGATGCTAGCATCCACAAATGAGGGATACCATTTGTCATTTGCTTTTCTGGGACTGTGTTACTTCACATAGCATAGTGTCTTCTAGTTCCATTCATTTACCTGCAGAGTTCATGATCCCATCTTTCTTTACAGCTGCATAGAACTCCATTGTGTAGATGTACCACATTTTCTCTATCTACTTGAGGGGCATTTGAGTTGGTTCCAGCTCGTTGCTATTGTGAAGAGAGCTACAATGAATATGGATTTGCACGTATCTCTGTGCTAGGATGAGTTTCGTGGATATATACCTAGGAGTCGTATGGCTGGGTAAGGTCATAAGCTCATTTTGAGTCTTTTCAGGGTTCTCCATACTGCTTTCCAGAGTGGTTGTATGAGTTTACATTCCCACCAGTAGTGGATGAGTGTTCCCCTTTCCCCACATCCTCTCCAGTATTTGATACCATTTGTTTTCTTGATCCTAGCCAGTCTTAGTAGAGTGAGATATCTTAAAGTTGTTTTAATTTGCATTTCTTTAATTATTAGCGATGTTGAACATTTTTATGATGTTTCTCAGCCATCTTTATTTCCTCATTTGTGAAGTCTCTTTTCAGCTCTTTACTCCATATTTTGAGTGAGTCATTTGTTTTCTTCTTTGTTTTTTGAGTAGTTTATATATTTTAGAAGTCAATGCTCTGTCAGATGTATCATTGGTGAAGGTTTCTCCCCACTATGTGGATTTTCTCTTCACTTGACTGATTGTTTTTTCACTGTACAGAAGCTTTTGAGTTTAAGGAGGTCCCACTTGTCAATTGTTAACCTCAATTCCTATGTAGCTACTGTCTGATTTACAAAGTCTTCTTCTATGCCTATGTCTTCTAGGTTGCTGCCAAAATTTTCTTCTATCATTTTTAGAACCCGTTGAGGGTTTTGATCCATTTGGAGTTGGTTTTTGTACAGGCCAAGAGGTAGGGGTTTAGTTTCATTCTTCTTTTTTTTATTGATGCTTTGTGTATTTCATACATCATTTTCCAATTCAGTTCAGGCATATTTCCCTTTCCGTTCTCCCCACCCCACCCCACCTCATCCGAGATCATGCATTCTGCCATAACTGTCCTGCATGTTTCACTCAGTTTTTTTTTTCATTTTTTAAATAAGTGATAATTTATGTGTACAAGCATCCTTCATGTAAAACCAGCTTCCAAGCAGCTGTGCCCAAACCCACACAGCCCATGGGTCCCACCATCAAGCGGGGGTGGGGGGGGGCTTGTATGTTCAATCAAGTTGATCAAATGAGTGTCCAGACTATATTGATGTAGTTTCACCATTCTCCCCAATCGCAGCCCTTACATTCTACCACGCCCCCTCTTCCACAGATTGTTCCCTAGGCTTAGAAAAGGGGCACAGGTGGATGAGAAGCAAAACAGTCTACTTTCTCTGGAGCTATTGTCTTGGACTCTGGTCAATTCTGGCTGTTTCCTTTCATGGGCTGACAGTTTGTCCAGAAATAACCTCTCAATCCTACTAATGAAGCTCAAGCTATTAGATATATAGGTATTTAAACAGTACTAATTATTATCGTAGGTTACTTTGGTATAGACACAGATGTTTGGATGGTATGTTAATCCATGAATTACAGTTTTTTTTCTGTTAAATATGACAGGGTCTTACTGGGGCTTATAACATCTCCTGACCATTAGAGGATGTAAGCTTGTGGCATCAGCCGTGGGTTATTCCTCTAAGGAGAGAGCCAACAGCCAATTAGATTTGGGATATACAGGCATATGGCTGCTTCACCTGCACAGTATTTCCAGGAAGTTGAGGTGTAGCTAGTGCTGACAGAGAAGTCTTGCTTGACTCAAGGAGACCCATATTTGCTTTATTGGTTTAGTGGCCTTTGATAACACTCTCTGATATTCCAGAGACCATCTGTACACTTGCCTGTGTGGTCTCAATACATCTTTCCCATGTTAACGTCAGGTCTTTGACAGCAGGGCCTTACAAGTGGTGATCCAGTTTTGCCAACACCATTTGCTGAAGATTCTATCTTTCCTCTGTTGAGTCTTCTTGGCCCCTTTGTCAAATATGAGGTGGCTGAAATTGTGTGTGCTCAAGTTTTTATCTTCAGTTTTGTTCCATTGGTCTACAGGTCTGTTTTTGTGCCAGGCTGTTTTTATGATGATAGCCCTGTAATATAGTTTGATGTCTGGTATAGAGATCCCCCTTGTGTTGCTCTTTTCACTCAGGGTTGCTTTGGTTATTCTGGGTCTTTTGTTTTTCCATATGAATTTAAGGATTTTTTTTTCCAAGTCTGTGAAGAACCTCATGGGGGTTTTAATTGGGATTTCATTGAATCTGTATATTAATTTGGGTAGAATGGACATTTTTACTATATTAATTTTCCAATCCATGAGCATGGGGAGGTCTTTCCATCTTCTGATGTCATTTTCAACCTCCATCTTCAGGGATTTAAAATTTTTTGTTGTAGAGCTCGTTGATGTCTTTGGTTAGGTTTGTTCTGATAAACAAAAGAGGTCATTTCATTTAATGGGACAGGCAATTTGCCTGGATGTTTTTCTGTTTAGTGTCTAAGCAGCACCTGTTATTGAGCTAAATGCTTTGAAATTGTCAGTTATATAGTTACACACACACACACTCATACAAGGAGACACAGACACACATATATATATATATATATATTATACTAAAATTAGTTGAAGAGGTACAGAGTGGAGGGAACAACAACAAAAAAAAAAAACAGAGAGAGAGAGGAGAGAGGAGAGAGGAGAGAGAGAGAGAGAGACACATCTTATGTGGCAGTCTATCTTGAAAAGTTGTTTGCCTTAAACTTCCCAGTGTCACCTGTCCTTTTCATGTAAAACACTACTTTCCCCAAAGCCATATTTGGATACAGTGTATATCTATACAGGATTTTCAATGTTTATTTAGAAGCTGTATAAGTAAAGAGAATAAGATGATAAAACTTAAAAATAGAACTTTGGATAGGGTTTTTTGGGAAGCCCTAGGCAGTTAAAGCACATCAATATTCTTGAGTATGAATTTGACAATGTTAGAGGATCAATATATGAAAAATCAAACAACATTTTATATAACAAGTCATATGAACATTAGTCTAGGTTAGCCCAGGAACACAGGAATCATTTTTATATTTTATTTTATTTATTTATTTATTTTTTTTTATCTGTATGTGTATGAATGTACTGTCTGCATGCAAGTCTGTGCACCCGTGTTGTGCAATGCCGCGGAGGTCAGAAGAGGGTCTCGGATTCCCCTGGAACTGGAGTTCTCCTGGAATTGGAGTTTCAGACGGTTCTTAGCCGCCATGTGGGCGCTGGGGATCGAACCCGGGTCCTCTGTAAGAGCATCGGCGCTCTTAACCGCTAGGCCATCAGATGATAACTACTTATAATTATATAGCTTCATTTAAAGATCACCTATTTCAGGCCAGAGTTTCTATCAGTCATACATTGACACTGTCACATAGTAGTTCAAAAAGGTATTTGATTTTCAACCTCTGGTAGCTCAAACTGAGATGGTCTGACTTCTCATAGACCACAGCATAATGCAGTGTGATCCAGCTATATAAAGGATGTTTAAGGACACACAGATTAGGAAGCAGAGGACCTCATTACTAGGTAGCAATGTGTGAATATCTGAGAACAAGTCCAGATTCTTGGCCACCCAGTGACCAACCAAGCATGGAGGTAAAATCCAGGGGATTTCTTAGACACCTATGCTGTTTTTCCAGCCATAAACTATTGTCTCGGATGTAGTCAATCACTTTCGTTTCACCCTCGTGGCATCTCTGTCTTATCACAGTGGATAACTTCACAAAATGACACACATACTTTTACAAAGGGAGTTGTCTGTATTTGGAAGGAGAACTATATCTTTAAGTCAAGTATGAGACAACAAAGTGGTGCTCATGGTGTCAGGATTAGTTTAATTTAGGACAATTTTCATTTTCAAAATAACTTTATTGTATATATTTTTAAGACTCTTAATGTTCAAAGTTAAAATATTTCCCAGATTCTTGGCATTAGTAATTACAATAAATGTGAAGAATGGAGAAATCGCTCAGTGGTGAAAGTGCTTGCCACACAAGCATGAGAAGCTCAGAACCCCAGAATCTAAGTACAGGGCAAGAGGGTGTTAGGTTCTATGTGGAGTTCCAGCCTTGGAAGACAGATTAGCCAATTAGCCTAGGAAGATTAGCCAGTCAAGAAGCTCTGGGTTTGACTGGATGTCCCTTCCTCAAATGGATAAGGTGAAAGAATGATGGTGCTGAATCCTGACATTGGCCTTAGCATTCTACATGTACACACACCTACACATATATGCCCTCACCTGCATATGTGTACAAACATGCATACATCGACATGGTACAACACAAGAAAAATGGACAAAATTAATTTGTTTAAAAATATAGCAATATAGCGATTGACAAATGCAATACAAATATTCCTTTTTTGATATCCAGAAAATGACTTTAATAATAGAAATTATTAGTTTAATTTCAAAAGTATTTTTATTTGATTAAACACAAATATTTAAAAGTTAAATTTTTGGAGCGTTTTTCCTTTTTTCTTTGTACTGATAAAATCACATTCCCTTTAGTGTTTGTGGGAGTTAATGAAAAACAGTCTTGTAATCACTGAACCTAATTACTGTAACCTGATTTTACATAAGCAAAGATAGAAGCTACTGACATTTTTCTCAATAAAATCAACAAAGAATATCTCAGTGCAGAATCTTTCCTGAAGAGTTAAAAAAAACAAAAACAAAAACTTCATCCGCAAAGAATGCTTAACAAGTCAAGACCTCAACTTGAACTGTAAGTTCCTGTATCAGGTTCTATTTGATGAGTTAATTGTAGTATTTATCAAGTCATGTTTACTCTTAAAGCTTGTTTCACAACCTCTCATGGGTCAGACAAGTGAGTAGACTCTTACCTAAATACAACATAAACACAAAATCTCAAATTCAGTGATGGAAAATATTATGTAGAGATTTCATTTCAAGGTAGGTCAGAGTCTGGGGAGATTTCTCTGTTGGTGAGGGGAGCACTGGCACAAAGGTGAGGAGTTGAGATGAAGCCTGTAATCCAGGTAAAAACCCAGGGACGGTGGCCCGCACCTGTAACCCAGAACTGGATGCAGAGATGGGTAGATTTCTGTTCAACCTGTTAAATGAGTTGATGAACTTCAGATTAATGGAGAGATGTTCTCAAATGTAAGGTGGAGAACTACTGAAAAGACACATGATATTCACCCCTGGCATTTATATGCATTGGTACGTGTGCACACCCACACACAGGCTCACAGACACAGACACAGAAAAACATCATACACAAAATAAATAAAGATAATCATATTATAAAATTAAAGCTAAATACAGGACTGGAACTTTGAGAAAACCCAAATGGAGATAAAGTGTCAGAACAAAGCTATAGTAGGAAACAAAGAAAAGTATTGGTAAATGGAAAAAAGAAAACATGGTATCTTGTGTCATTCTGGGCCAGTAAGATCCAACTTCAAAGAAATGATATAATACAGCCTATCCTATAATTTTTATGGAGAGAACAGAGTGGAAATCTTTTGGTGTAGAGACTTAGAACATGGTTGCCATATTGGTTATTATTTTTCACCTCTGTGACCAAATATCACACAAGGAGCAACGTAATATGGAAGGGCTTATCCTGGCTCATGGTTTGAGAGGACAGACCATCACTGACAAGAAAGCAGATGGCAGGAGCAACGCTCAGCTCCAGCGGTGGGAGAATGAAGCTGTTTGATCAAATCTCTGTTGACTGGAAAGCAGAGAGAAGACCATGTCCATAGTGAGCTACTTCCTCCACCTGAGCCTCTTTCATAGACAGCTCACATCTCTCAAAAAAACTCCACCATTGTGGATGACAATGTATCCAAATATGGATTTGGAGAAAGGAGCATTTTACATGAAAAGGACAGATGACACTGGGAAGATTAAGGCAGACAACTATTCAAGATAGACTGCCATATAAGATCTCTCTCTCTCTCTCTCTCTCTCTCTCTCTCTCTCTCTCTTTCTCTCATATGTAATTGTTAGTGTAAGTATGGGCATGTGTGCATGGGAGTTCACATGTACTTGTATGCTTCTGAGGGCAGAGAGGGACAAGGGGTACTTTAACCTCACTTGATACCTACCTTAATTTTGGAGACAGGGTCTGTCACAACCTGAAGCTCATCAATCTGGTCCAATTGGCTGACTCAGAGCTCCAAGAACCCTCCTGCCTCTGCCTCCCAGCACTGAGGCTACAAGCATACAGTCCCATGTCTGGTTTTTACAGTAAGGGCTTTTGTGACTGAGCCATCCACCGATCTCATAAAACTTGTTCTGAAAAAAATTTAGCTTGAATCTACTAAACAAATTGAAAACTGTCAGTCTCTTCTATATAATGCTTTAAAGCAAGGACTGTGGTTTTCATTTTTATTAAGTAATAAAATTAATTTATTTTAACATTTGATTTTTTTAGGCAGTGTGTTCCTGACTAACATTGCACTTATGATGTAGCTTAAGGATGACTATGTACCCTTGATCCTCATGCTTTGTGCTCTGAAGTTCTGGGATTACAAGGAAGTCCCATCACACCCAACATGGACTGCATTTTTAAAAAGGTAAACACCTTATAGGGATACACATAATCAGTACTCAGCTATTTCTATTGGTATCTAAGTTCTTTCTACAATTATGCCTTAAGGACTGTTTTAATTGGCTACTTGTTCATATTGACTGGGATATTCATGGCCTCCCAACACAATAAGGAAACTGTCAGAAGTTAAGACCAATGAGTATTGGTCTAATGAAAGTTAACAACAGGTCATCAGTGGATTTTAGGAACTAAAACTTAAAATTTGTGTACACTGTCTTCCTTTCCTCATCAGATGGTAAGGGAATATTGCATTCCATCTTAATATATTTCCCATCTTAGAAAAAAAATTGCATTCTTTCATGTAGAATTTTAAGTAAGAAACCATAATGTACTTATGGCATAATGACAATGAAAGAGAAGGGGTAATTATGAGTAATGGATTACAAAGAAAGTTCCAGAATAATCATATATTCCTTATGAAAAAGTAAGAGACTGTATTATTAACCAAGTTTAAAATTAAATTTCAGAGAACGTAGTGAGAAACTGAAGATCATCTACTGGTTGTCTACCCCGACACACACACCGGTTTCAACAGATTTTTACACACTGAACTGCCTTCAGAAGAGCTACAGAAACCAGGTGAGAAGCTGTAGGGACTGCGCCTAAAATGCACTATAATAGCAGGGAGGAATGTGCTGACCCTCTCACCTTCCACTCAACTACAAAAACCATAGCCTGGAGCCCCTTCTCAATTGGAAAAGGCTTTGTTCTCAAAAACCTAATGCTAGGCCCATCACAGTGAATCTTAGGATAGAGCAAAGGCCCATGACCACTGCTGCTTGGTTAGTGCATGTAGACGAAGGCTTGCTGTACTCCTGTTGGCCAAATGGAAAAGGGACAGCCTTTCTCCCTCCTCCAAACACAGTGGCATAGCTGAGAGAAAAATTATAAAATCAAAGGGATACTTTAAATGGAGAAGACATGGAGGAAGGGTGAGACAGGTAAAGGGAGAGAGAAGACATAAATTCCTTATATATTCAATACCTCTACATGAGTTCATATGCAAAGATGAAGGCTGCATAACAAGAAACAGTACCATACAGGAAAAACCTTCCTTTGAGTTGTTGGCCAGGGTAGTCCAAGAGACTGCCCAAATTACACAGGCTTTTGCCACAGCCCTTGATTGTCTCCAAGAACCTGAAGGTAAGACCCTATTAGTGAAGACAGGACATACTTTGGAGACTGAGTCTTGAGCAATGGAGCTGGAGCTGATCTGGAAGCTACCACCCTGAAGGCTAGCGCTCAGAGCTGTGGAGAGCACTATGCAAACAGCTATGGGAGAACAACAATCAATGGTTCAACATCAGCTGCAAGACCAAAAATCCACGTCAATGACCAGCAGAGCACATGGCTTCAGTGCAATAGTGGAACTTTGAACTTGGGGGAAATCAATGGCTGACTAGTGAACCTAAAACCTACTGAGTGGGAGGAAACTCATGTGTGGTACTGTAAACATGGCCAGATGGACACAACTGGAGAGGAGGTCCTAGATCTTAGAGAAAGCCCCAAGGTTGACACATCCTGAGACTAAGGTAACATCTTACTAACTAATAAAGAATTATCCTTATATTTACAGACAAATATCCCAGACATTATTCAAAAAGAAGCTTCTTTTGCACCAGATGAGAATAGCTCAGAGTATCACGGCTGGAAACACAGAGACACAGAGACAAGGTCTCTGAATGGCTCATGCCTAGGCAACACATCTACAATGAGACCTCTACACATAAGCCCCAAGCATCATGGAACAAGGACCCAAGAATGCATTAACCACCTGTTAATGCTCATTAAGGAAGCTCCCCAATGCAACAGGAGACCAGGAACAAAAAGGCAGGAATGGCCAAACCATGAAGATTAGGAGTCTATAGAGTGTGGTTCCGTGGACAGGTTACCTATATTTACCTTCACCCATCCAAGGCTATGGGAACATTGCAGAAGAGGGGATGGAAAGATTGTAAGTGCCAGGAAGGTGGTGTAAGACCAAAGGAAATTGAATCCTACAAGCTCCCGGGACCCGGTTCATATGAATCTGCAGCATTGCTCTCAGCATGCATAAGACCCACTCAGTCTCAGCTGGACAGAATCCCAGCACATAACTGTAGACATGTGTAGCAGAGCCCAACCTTGGCTCAGGAAATACTGGTACTGGATAGTGGTTGGGTGAAGATGTGGCCTTCTTTAGAAAAGAGACTCTGGATAGGTTGACTAGAGCTCAGAGGATGAGCTGACACAGAGGTTGGGCCCTACTGCAGATAACAGAATGTGTGAACTCTGGAGGGAGGGAAAAGTGGGTAAAAGGTGATTAAGACTGGTGAAAGATCATGTATTAAACATAAAAAATTCAATAAAAATAAATAAATAAAACTAAACTAGATCCAATAAATAAATAAATAAATAAATAAATAAATAAATAAATAAATATTGTATGAGATCAGGGAACACAAGCCTTTATGTTCAGTGATGAGTGCCATAGAAGCCAAAGTACCCCTCATGAAACCAGAGCCTCTGGGCCCTCACTTATAGAGACATATTTCAGAAACAATGTGGAGTTTGGGCCAGCATCATTGCCAGACTAAGAGTGGGGATGGGTTGCAAAAAAGCCAAGATTTTCAGGTCCTATGGCTAAGACTCAGAGTGGGCCTATGTTAAGAGCAGCTTCAGTCATGTGAATGTGTGACTGTATCCACCACACATTCATCAATCTCAGGAAACACTGCTGTGATGGGAGAAGTGCTCAAAGCTGGCTATCTAGACCTAACATTGCAAAGAAAGAGAACTACAGAGTGACGAGGTGGCTGTGGGGTTCAGCTTGCATCAATGCCAACTGTTCCTCCTTAGTCTGTCTCTGAAACTATGCATATTCTTGTTGCTGAAGAATTGAAGTAGGACTCAGTTAAGCAGAATAGTATAGAAGAGAACCCCATTTGATGAGGGCTGCACATGGCAATAAGTACAGGAGCTTGCCTTTGAATATAATACCAAATTATGATAGCTAATAGTGAGCAGATCCTAATAGTGCCAATCTATAGGCATTCTGATTAAAAGAGATTCAGAAACAGCCCAGAAGGCAGGGTAAGAAGCATAAGACCAATCTATCTGGTTTCTGCAATATATTGCCCATTAGTTAGCTTGCTCTTGGCTCTATCCACTTCATTGGTGGACACACCATGAGCATATAGGTCTCAGTCTTACTCCATTGCTAGGCTGTTCTTAGTAGGCTATAGCTCAGAATGTGACAGAGTGGAGGCATTTGGACATGTGAGGTTGGGGCTTTTCCATACATGGTAGAGAGTCTCAGTGTCCAACCACATGCCAATGCTGTACAAGTGTTTCTGGGACCTCCACAGCCCAAGAGAGAGGCCACTGAGGATGGCTGAACCCATGTAGATATTCTTCTGATTCATCTCAACTACCACACAAAAAACTTGTGTTTTGGGAGGAAACTTGTCATTTGGGAGGAAACTGGGATTGCCTCTACTGCTGACAAAATGAGAACACAGCAACAGTGATATGTCAATAATGGATTTGGGCATCATCTCATCCTTAACTTGGAAATTTCTGCACACTCAGAAAACAAACAAGTTGCTTAAAGCTGAAAAGATAGGCACATCCAAAACCAGATTCAGAGAACTAGAATAAATACCAAATTCTTCAAAGTGTAGATAGACCACAGTTTACCAACAGGCATCAAAGCACACATAGCTTCACCTAATAAAAATAAAATAAAATAAGATGCCAGAAACTGGCTAAATGTTTACCAATATGGAAGACCACTCAGATGGAGAATGAAGCAGCAATTTTAATTTTTAATTTCTCAACGAGAAAAATAATTCATGAAAATCAGAAAAAAATAACTTGATTTTTCTGAAAGAGAAAATTTAGTAAAAAGAATAGAATCTCTTCAAAAGAGTACAAAATTTTTGAGGTGAAACAATACTGATATTAAAAGTATAATAAAAGACACTGAAAATGACACAGATAAAAGAGAGCAAAGAATTTGTAGTCTAAGGCAGGTTATTTGAAAAAGTATACAAATAGAGGGAAAGAAGAACCAACCAGACTTAACAGGAAGAAAGGAAAACTTTGGGAGAAATTTGAGAAGTATTAAAAGAACAAAAATGTTGCTTATTAAGGATTAAGTCAGATTGTGTTATCACATTCAGCCACTCCCACTTCCATACTTTACTGTGCTATATTTACAATATATTTTTCTTAAGTGATTATAAATCAAACATATATAATAAACAACAAAAGTACCATTAGTAATACTAATGTTGGCACACAAAACACTCAACATAAAACTTAGTCAGTTGAAGACAAACCCCAATAAAAAAGAGTCCACAACTTTAACACACAATGTTCATCAGTAGTCATTCCATCTAGCCAGATAATCAAAAGAAATAGCATGACTTAAGTGAACTTCAGACCAAATGGATCTGGAGATTATTTTCAAAAGATAAAAGATTCCATCCAAAGGCTGCATACCTTCTCAGCATTTCATTTAATATTCTCAAGGACTGATGACACAATATTGGCCACTAAGCAAGTCTCAGATTTCTAAAATCTAAACTCATGTAAAATGTCTGTACTGGAAACCTCCATTAATACCTGTAATCAATAAACAAGAAAATATTGGAAAACAAAGAAATGTGTGAACAAAAATCTGAGTCTATGAGCCATATTGTACATACGGTAGAGTGCCTTGGATTGGACATGACCATAGGAAGAGGCATGTATGGGGGACAGGATTCGGATTCAAATGTCATCAAATTATATTGCTTGAAAATCACAAAAATTCAGTGAAATACAGTTTGAGTGACACAGCTAGTCTTGGAAATCATTTGAAACAAACTAGGCACAAAAAGACCAGTACTGCATGTTCCCCTTGATATGTGGTGTTTTAAATAGTTGAGCTCATAGAGCTCTTAATTAAGAGTGGTTATACAAGGCTCCACTAACTAAAGAGGTACATTGGTGACACCACTTTCAGTTAGACATCAATAGGAGGGTCTGATACGCTGTTGCTTAATATCATGACTATAATGAAAAAACGGTGTCTACTGGTGCAGCTCCATTAGAAAACCTTGCCAATTGCTCCAATTTATCTCTGCTACCACAATAAAGCACTCTCACCAAAGCAACTTAGAGGAGGAAAAGTTTTATTTGGCAAAAATTCTACATTATAAATTGTCATTGATTGAAATCAATGCAGAAATTAAAATCAGCTAGTTAGATCACATCCACAGTCATGGGTAGAGAGATTAAATGCATCCTTACTGGCCTCCCAGCAGGTTTGTGTTCAGCTAGCTTTCTTTTTTTTTTCTTTTTTATTACATTTTTGTTGAGCATTCATACAACTCATACAATGGTTCCCAATCAAACCCGGTCCTCCCCTATGCACCAACATCCCCCCATCAGAACTCATGCATTACAAGATCCAAGCTAAGCCCTATCTAATCAATCTCTCAAACCCAGACGTTCTTCTGTGCAAATGGATCCGATGGAGTCTAGTGAGCATATCTAGGAATCCTAGGTAAGGAATAATTTTCCTCACCCAACAGTACTAAGACTCTTGTAGTTCTCAGCCCATGGTCAGTACCTTACCTATTTCTCTTGCTCTGCTTTGAGACCTTGTCCCAGTTGGCATGGGTCCTGTGTCTGGTGCCTACATTGCCACAGGTTTACATGTGAAAGCTTACAGTGGATTGATTGTAAGTAGCTGCTTTCTATGTTCATGCACCAGCCCTGGCTCTTTCAGTCTTTCTGGTTCCTCTTCTGAAATGATCCCTGAGCCATGAGTGGGTGTGGTTTAATATAGAGACCCCATAAAGGGATACACACTCTGAGGGCTACTATTCTTTGAAGCTAGACTAGTTGCGGTCTTCTGTTTACATCACACACTATTGTGTAAGTAAGCCTTACTGGTGAGAATTGAAAGGTGCACTTGTTCTCTCTCTACCCCTCATTCTGTGTGTAGAGGTTCAGTTGTGGATCTGTTTCCTAGGAATGGGGATTTTTTTCAGAGGTATATGCTCTGTATCTGACCAGTTGTCATATCCTGCAGTGGCCCCCATCTTTTGCAAAGAATAGCTTTTATTGATGAGATGCATACGATATGCTTGTCTGTAAATATAAGATTCCAGAGATAGTGCATGGTAAGAAATTTCACTTGTCTAGAGATATGACCCCAATAGGCTTTTTTCTAGACTCTATGTCCTTACCAGCCCTGTGCATTTGGCTGAGTTTATAGTGACTCTCCTGGATGGAACTAGAAAATGTTATTCTGAGTGAAGTAACACAAAGGTAGAAAACCAGGAAACCTTCTCCCACATTAGTTGATTGTAGCATCAATCCCTTTATGTGAGTATATATCCTGATACAACACCAGGAGCCAAGAAACCAGAAACGATACATGAAGGGAAAAGAAAAGAAAAATCCCCAAACAGAGGGAGAACAAGGAACAGATGTTACTACGGAGGAGAGGAGGGGGAGATAAATGGGGCTATGATGGGAGGTGGGGGAGTGTTAGGAGAGGGGAAGGAGAAGATGATGGGGGTTCTGGGCCTGGAGATGGAGGAGTAGAGTGGTAAGGGAAGAAGAAAGAATAGAGACGATTGGAACTTGAGAGGCTAGGGAACCCAGAGTGTAATGTAATGCCTCAGAAACCCCGTGAGAAATTCACATACACTCTCTGAATATTAGTGCACCAATGGTACAACCTGGTGGCTGTGTGGCAGGGAACACAGTGCAAGACAGAGGATACTTCCCTTTGAATGGTTGGTGAGAGTGATCCAAGTGACTCTCAAAACAAAGCAGGCTATCTCCAAAGTTCTTTATTCTCTAGCAGAAATAGAAAATAAGACTTCTCTTCAGAACAGCACATGCTTTGGGATAGGACTTAGATTAATGGAACAGGAACTGACCTGGAACCTTTGATCTGAAGTTAAGCTCTCACAATGCTAGACAATGTGTATACTGCTATGAGAGAAACCTAATCAATGGTATAACCTGTGCCTAACTCTAACAACCATGATGAGCTTCCCAGCAAACTATCTCTTTTGGTGCAATAGAGGAACTGTTGTTGGGGGATGGTCAACAGCTATCTAATTGGACTTGGAACCCTCTCAACTGGCTTTCTGAATAGTTCAGCACTTCCTACATAAGGAATGAAAGCATCTACAGAGGCTGGGCACTCCCTCTTCAGTTAATAATCAAGAAAATCTTCTACAGATAGGACCACAGGACAATCTGATCATTATAACCAATGTATCAATTGGGATTCTCCACACAGATAATTCTAAGTGGTGTCAAGATGACATTTAAAATAACCATGTTAGCTAGTACACACAAGGACCTAAGCTTCATCCATAGGACCAGACATTACACATAGAATAAAAACCAACATATTTTCTATTTTAAAAAGTTAGAGGAGGGGGCTGGAGAGATGGCCTAGCGGTTAAGAGCGCCGACCGCTCTTACAGAGGACCCTGGTTCGATCCCCAGCACCCACATGGTGGCCGAGAACCGTCTGAAACTCCAATTCCTGGAGAACTCCAGTTCCAGGGGAATCCGAAACCCTCTTCTGACCTCCACGGCTTTGCACGACACGGGTGCACAGACTTGCATGCAGACAGTACATTCATACACATACAGAAATAAATTAAAAAAATATAAAATAAAATAAAAAAAAAGTTAGAGGAAAGGATTTTGAATGTTTTTACTGTAAGAATTTAAAATATTGTGAGGATAAAAATACTTATGGAAATTAAGTATCACAAAGCATAAAGGCACTTTGAAATAGCACCTAGCAACTAATTTATAATTATGAAATCAGATCTATATTATGAATAGCCATATAACATATGCATAAGCAATTTAAGATGTAAATACATTTAGGGTATATGTAAGAATTAGCTGGGCAACTTGACATGGTAGCACAGCTCTGTTATCTCAGCACATAGGAAGGTCACTCTGCACTACCTGAGAGTGTTTCTCAAAATTATTTTTAAAAAACAAGCAAAAAGTTATCATTAGTTGCTCTATCCTCAACAAGTCAATTGCTGTATATATATATATACAAATATTTTAACTGATATCAAGGGGTCATATTCTCATTTGGCCCACATGAGGTCACGCTATCCCTTTTTGCAGATGGCATGATAATTTACCTAAGGGATGCCAGAAACTCCACCAGAAAATTCTAAAAAATATTAACAGTTTCAGTAAATTAGCATTAACCTAGAAAAATCAGAAGTCTTTCTTTATACCAATAACAAGCAACTGGAGAAGGAATAACAGGAAAATTTCCTATTCATAATAGCCTCCAAAAATAAAATATCTAGGAACAAAGCTGACGAAAAAGACTAAAAATCTGTACAATGAAAATTTTAAATCCCTGAAGAAGGTGATTAAAAAAGACACCAGAAGATGGAAGGAACTCCCATGCTCTTGGATTGGAAGAATTAATATAGTAAAAATGACCATTCTTCTCAGAGTAATATACAGATTCAATGCAATCCCAATTAAAATTCCCATGAGCTCCTTCACAGTCCTAGAAAAAAATCCTAAAGTTCATATGGAGAAACCAAAGACCTGGGATAGGCAAAGCAGCCCTAAGCAAAAAGAGCAATGCTGGGGGATTAATATACCAGACTTCAAACTATATTACAGAGATATAGTCATATAAAAACAGCCTGGTATTGGCACAAAAAAGACCTGCAGATCAAAGGAAAAAAATTGAAGATCCAAACATGAGGACAAACTTGACAAGTGGGACCTTATTAAACTTAAGAGCTTCTGTAAAGCAAAAGAAACAATCAAAGAAGTGAAGACGAAACCCACAGAGTGGGAAGAAACCTTCATCAATGATACATCTGATATAGGATTAACATCCAGAGTGTATAAACTACTCAAAATCAATGGAGGAAGAAAACAAATGATCCACTCAAAAGATGGAGTAAAGAACTTTTTAAAAACTGTTCAATGTCATTAATAATTAAGAAAATGCAAATTAAAACCACCTTAAGATTTCCTCTTACTCTGGCAAGACTGGCTATGATGAAGAAAACAAAGACTACCAAACGCTGGAGAGGTTGTGGGGAAAGGAGAAACATTCATCCACTGCTGATGGGAATGCAAACTTGTACAACCACTGTGGAAAGCAGTGTGGAGAGACACGACCCCCTAGCTGCAGCCCCGGAAAGAGCTCACCTTCAAAGATACTTGCCCAAGTGACTTCCGGGCTGTCCGCCCAAAGGTGCAGAGCACTGACCCAAATCCCATGCAGAGCCCTGACCCAAATCCACCGACCCTCTGGCCCTGGCGCCAAAGAAAGGCGAAGGGCGGTCCCGCCCAGAACTCCTCAGAGACACGACCCCCTAGCTGCAGCCCTGGAAAGAGCCCACCTGCAAAGATCGAGAATGCTTAAAAGACTGAAAACTACCACCTGGCCCTACTCCTGGGCATATACCCACAAGACTCATCCTACCACAGAGATACATGTAAATCTATATTTATTCTAGCTCTCTTCACAATAGCAAAATGCCCTTCCACCAACAAGTGGATAAAGAAAATGTGGTACATCTACACGATGGAATTCTATGCAATGGTAAAGAAAGATGACATCATGAACTTTGTAGGTAAATAGATGGAACTCAAAGCCATTATGTTAGGTGAAGTAACACAGTCCCAGAAAACCAAATGACCTATGGTGTCCCTCATTTGTGGATTCTAGCACCAAATCTCTATAAGGCAAATTGAATAATTCATTTTTTAGTTAATATAACACCTGATGTTACTCATCAGCTTGCTATGTAATGTAGGAGTGCAAAGTAATATTTTTTCTTTACCTGAATGCAACTGCACTGTCAAAATCTGAATCATGAACATGTTTTGGAATTGACATACAGTTTATTTTCATATGTCATAACTTTTGTATTTGTGTGCCATGTATGTAGGCATATTTTGGAATGATACACATTGGAAGGAGCTACAACAACAGCAAAAGACTGGCTCAAAGAACTGACTGAAACAGCAAACTTCTCCCTCAAGCAGTAAATTTCTGCACTCCAAAATTCAAAAAGGCTGAGAAAAGATGAAAGACATACATAGAAGGATGTATGAGTTCTGGTGGGGAGGGGGGCAAGGGAGGGAGAATAGGCATAAATTTGATTAAGAAATCTTGTATGAAATATGCAAAATCTCAGTAAAAAATATTTAAAAATAAAGCCAGGTGTGGTGGCTAACACCTTTAATCCTAACACTTGGAAGTCAGAGGCAGGTTGATCTCTGTGAGTTTGAGGCCAGCCTGGTCTACATAGTGAGTTCCAGACCAACTGGGGTTACAGGGTGTGGTGGTTCTTTAAGTATTCAGACATTTTGTCTCCAGTCAGTGGCACTGTACTTGGAGGTTTTTAGAAAGTGTGGCCATGCTAGAGGAAGTATGTCACTGGGGGCAGGCTTAGTGAGTTTAACAAGCCTTGCGGTTTCCAGCCGCTCTCTCTGCTTCCTGTGCTCATTGTGAGATGTGACCCACGGCTTGCTGCTCCAGCTCCAGCCGCCATGCCTCCTGCCACAATGGACTCTAATTCCCTGGAACTGTCAATCATAAGCTCAAATAAACTCTTCCTTTTATAAATTCCTTGGTCATGGTGTTTTATCACAGCAACAGAAAAGTGACTAATACACAGGGAAACCCTATCTCAAAAAGAACAAATAAGCAAAATGTTTACAAATAAATTGGGTTCACAGTCAAAGAGTTCACAGTCCCAGGGAAAAAAAAGGCAAATTGTTTCCCTCATTTGTGGATGCTAACACCAAATCCCCAGTTGGCAGGCAAACTGAGCAACTTTATTATTATATTTCATTGTATCTGAAAGCAACTGTGCTATTATAATGTGAATCATTTAATGGGCTCTAGAATTGACCCACCACTTGTATTCACACATTGTAATTACCATGTATGGGTGGAAGATATGTATTAAAAAATAAATTGAGTTCTGGGCAGAGTGGTGCACACCTAAAATCCTAGCACTCAGGAAGCTGAGGCAACAGGAATTCCATGAGTCCATGGACAGTGTGAAATACAATATATTTGAATCAAGACTGGGCTGCACAGTGAAACTAAAACAATAAATAACTCAAATAAAATGAAATAAAAGTAATGAAAAGAGCAACATGGTAAAACTTTATTGTAACATATTTGCAATTATAATACTATATTAAGTAATATAACAAGTTGTACAAAGTTCAAAAGTCATGAATCTATTTCTAATACTGGGGCCAGATGTATTTCAGTAGTTAACAGAACTGACTTGCAACTTCTCTTTTTATTTATTTATCTAAATTCTTCATCATTATATGAACCCTGCTTTCAGTGGGAGGTCTTTTGTAAAGCTCTGAAACATTTGGTATGATTATAGGACCTTAATAACTGATATCAGCTTGTGTTTCTATAACATATAATACAAAGATAATATGGAAAGCTTAGTTCACTCTCACAGGTACATAAATTGTAATTCATTGAGAATGGACAAATGGTCTCTTCCTATCTGGATTCCTTAGTGCTAGCCTATGCTACCTACTTATCTTCAGAATTGCTTTTTGTCTAGAATACTGTTCTCTTCCTGAACATGTGAAAACATTACTCTTTGGTAGAGATAGTACACACATTACTTCCAAAGGTAGAATGTCAAAGTTTCATTTATATACAACTGTAACTTAACATTTATAACTTTTTCATAGAAGTCAGTTTTTATTATGATATGTAGAACTGGTACTTGATATTTAAAATATTTAAACAAGTTTTCTAGTATAGATTCACGTCTGTGCAAATATACAGGGAAGTAACTAACTTTTTTTCAGTCTCTTTGAGACTGGGTCTCCCTGTAGTGTCAAGGTGGCCTGGAA
Organism: Rhizomys pruinosus; assembly: GCA_009823505.1. Taxonomy (NCBI): domain Eukaryota; kingdom Metazoa; phylum Chordata; class Mammalia; order Rodentia; family Spalacidae; genus Rhizomys; species Rhizomys pruinosus. Next base: position 7,422,921 of record VZQC01011344.1, read on the forward strand.
CTTGCTGTGTGGAACAGGCTGGCCTTGATGTCACAGAAATGCCTCTCCCTCCCGTGTGCTGGGTTTAAAGGCATACACCACCATCCTCCACAAGATCAGGCCATTTTTTTTAATTTTATTGATTTTATTATGTGTATAATGTACTGTCTGCATGTAGGTCTGTACACACCTGTCGTGCAATGCTGCAGAGGTCAGAAGAAGGCGTCGGATTCCCCTGGAACTGGAGTTAAAGACTGTTCTCAGCTGCCATGTGGGTGCTGGGGATCAAACCTGGGTCCTCTGCAAGAGCAGTAAGCACTCTTAACAGCTGGGCCATCTCTCCAGCCCCAACATCAGGCCATTTTAAGTGGAGTAACTCTATTTAGTGTTTAGTTAGAACGAATTTACTCTAACTCCTCCTCAGCTCAAGAAATTCTCCTGCCTCTGCCTCCCAAGTAAGGACGACAGGTGAACGGGACAACAACTGGAAAGTACTCCATTTTAATAATCATGCTAAAAGAAACAACTTTAGCAGCTTTAAAAGCTATCAATCTTCAATAATTTTACTTATTTTTAAAACATGGACTGCCGGGTGTGGAGGCGCATGCCTTTAATCCTAGCACTTAGGGAGACAGAGGCAGGCAGATCTTTGTGAGTTCAAGGCCAGCCTGGTGTACAAAGCAAATTCCAAGACAGCTGGGGCTACAGGGAGACCCTGTCTCGAAAAGACCAATAAATAAATAAATAAATAAATAAATAAATAAATAAATAAATTTAAATAAATAAATAAATAAAACACAGACTATACTGTTTGAAAAATAATTATCGTGTCCTTGGAACATGAAGAGATAATTCAGCGTTTCACAGAGAACAACATGTAAAATATAAAAGATATTCCAAACTGATAAATATGTGCTCCTCGATTTCTAAGTAGTCTTCTTCAGTATTCTTACCATCCTTTATCTCCTTTGATATCTTTTGGTTTTGAAAAGAGAATTCAAATGTGATAGAAGAGATAAGATTTGTACAATGAAATTGATCACTCACTCTCTTGCTAAAGAAAGATGTTTTCTATCCTGAATTTTTTATATATTCAAGTTTTAGAAAAGTGATTGAAGTTAATAAATTGATTTATAAGCACCTTATATTAGAAAATCTTTCAGGGCTGGAGAGATGGCCTAGCGGTTAAGAGCGCGGACTGCTCTTGCAGAGGACCTGGGTTTGATTACCAGCACCCACTTGGCGGCTGAGAACCGTCTGTAACTCCAATTCCAGAAGAACTCCAGTTCTGACCTCCGCAGCATTGCACAACACGGGTGCACAAATCTACATGCAAGACAGTACGTTCATACACATAAAAAATAAATAAAGACATCCGCTGTGAGTTATTCCTCCAAGGAGAGAGCTAATAGCCAAATAGATTTGGAATATATATATAGACACTTGGCTGCCACTGTTGCACAGTATCTCCAGGCTGTTGAGCTGTAACTGATATTGACAGGGGAGTCTTGCTTGTCTCAGGGAGACCAATATTTTGCTGTATTGCTTTAGTGGACTTTGGTAACGGTCTCTGGCATTTCAGAGGCCAGTTGTACGCTAGCAAGTGACGTCTCATAACATTTTTCATGCTCACACCAGCTTATGTCCTCTAGTGGTTAGGAGATGTTATAAGCCACAATAAGAACTTGTCACCCTTTATAGAGAAACCACAGTTTGCGGATTAGCATACCATCCAAGCATCTGTGTCTATGCTCACAGCTTAGCTTGACATAATAAGTGGTACTGCTTAAATGCTTGTACATCCAATAGCTTGTGCTTTTTTAGTATGACTAAAAAGGGTATCAGTGGAAAAGCTGTCAACCCATGAAGGGAAACAACCTGAACAGACTGGAGTCCAAAATGACAACTCCAAAGAAATTAGACTGTTTGTTTTCTTCTCACCCACTTGTGCCCCTTTTCCAAAGCCCAATTGCGGAAGAGGAGGCGTGGTAGATTGTAAGGGCTGCAGAGAGATAGGGGTGAATCATGAGACTACAGGAATATAGTCTGGACTCCTAACTAATCAACATGCCTGTGCATACAAGCTTCTCCAACTGGACTATGGGAACCTTGGGTTGTTCAAAATTTGGACATAGATACTTGTAAAATGCACCAATTACTTAATTGTATGACATACTGAGTAACATCAATGTTATCTGCAAACAACTGTGTCATTATATTATAGAATCCCTTAAAAATAAAAAAATTAAAAAATGTTAAAAAATATAAAAAAATAAAAATAAATAAATAAATAAAGAGGACTGGAGAGATGGTCTAGCAGTTAAGAGCACCTACTGCTCTTACAGAGGACCTAGGTTCGATCCCCAGCACCCACATGATGGCCAAGAACCGTCCAAAACTCCAATTCCAGGAGAACTCCAGTTCCAGGGGAATCTGAGACCCTCTTCTGACCTCCGTGGCATTGCACAACACGGGTGCACAAACCTGCATGCAGACAGTACATTGATACACATACAGAAATAAATAAAGAAAATTAAAAAAAAGAAAGAAAATAAAAAAGAAAATATGTCATAGTTATTATAATACATTGTTTAAAATACATAATATATATTTAAATTGGATAGGTCAGAGAAAATGAACTAGTAACTAAGATTATTATTAATGTGAAATTATGTGCATGCCTTCTTTGTAAATCTAGAATAACATATATCTACTAGACTGCTATATCTTCTTCCAAATCATCATAAAAATATTGGGTAAAATTTATGAAGATATTTAAATAAGATTAAAAATTAAGACAAAGTAAAATAATCATTTTACAGATAATTAATATATTTCTGAAACAACTAGCACAGCCAGCCTAGAACAATTCCGAATCAGTTTCATTTTCTGAAATAAACACGCTCTGTGTTGTGAAATAGCAGTCCCTACACACTGCCAGGCAAGCAGTAAATCCCCCACTTGCTATCCACTCTTTCCCTCAGGATCCCAGGAGCCACACCACAAAGAAAATTTGCCAAACAACTCTTTCACTTAAGATTCTTTTGCATTATCAAATAATATGAACTGAATAGTATGTGTCTAAAAAATGTGTGATGTACCCTTGGTAACTGTCGAGCATACAGAGAGAAGATAGACAGATGAATGCACAGAAAGATCCAGAAGTGACTTCACTTAAACCAGCATTATGTAAAAAATTTCTTGAAGAATGATTGAAAAGACTTGAAAGTGTGCAATAAAAGAGAGAAAATGGAATGTTGGTGAAATATTACATATTTCAATTTATTGCTTATTCCCAAATTAGGGTGAAACTAAGACAAAAAATACTAAAAATGTAGAACATAGGAAATAAATACATCTCCATAGAGACGTAAATTTCACTAATAAAGAGACATAATTAGCAGCAAGAACTTGCTCCATTTTACATTTATGTTGCTGTAAAGAATACAAAAACCAGGACCCATTTAAGAAGACCTGAGGACTATATGCAGGTCTGGAAAGTTGAGACTTGATTAGCACATGAGGCTGCAGAGTAACAAAGCCTATAGGGACTCTGAGCAAAGCTTGCACCTTTCTAATCACAGTATAGCTGCTGCAGACTGGAACTACAAGTGGTCAACCATCCTCTGTGTGTCTCTGTGTGGGAATCATGTTTTTCTTTTTTCTAGGAAGACCAAATCATGAGTATACTAAGCACCCAATTCTGAACAACATTCAGAAAAGCATGGGCACCACTTGGTCAAAACAGAGAAGAAGCAGTATAAAGTCCACAAATGACTGATTTCCTTTCTTCTAACCAGGTAAAAGTAAATATGGTATGCATCAAATGAAAGAATGTCAAAATGAGGGATTACGTTTTTATAATAAAAACAATGGAAGGAATAAGAAAATAGAATGAACTATCAGAGAAAATGAAGTGCACAGAGACAGGGCGAAAGTTTGAAAAGAGCATTTACACACTGTAATAATTATGGAATATTGGACCTATAAGTAATGTAGCAATTAAAAATTACTAACAGCCGGGCGTGGTGGCCCGCACCTTTAATCTCAGCACTCCGGAGGGAGAGGCAGCCAGATCTCTGTGAGTTCAAAGCCAGCATGGTCTACATAGTGAGCTCCAGGCCAGCTGGGACTAAAGAGAGACCCTGTCTCAAAAAGACCAAAAAAACAATTACTAACAATGTAGATCTCTTTGTTTTTGCCAAAAGCAGATGTGTGAGGCCAATGTTATTCTAATATACTCAATGTATACATGTGTTGAATTATTATTCCACTCAATTAAAATATTAGGTCAAGTTATTTGAAAAATATGAACATATGTGAAAATTAGTTGAAGAGAGAAAAGGCTGCACATTTGAAGAATCAGAGAAAAAGAAGGTTGTTGAAAATTGATATGCACAGGAAAAATTTTTTAAAGAGTAGCTTTAATGAAGAAGCAATAAAATAATAAGAAAGGAAACATTGAAAGAGCAATTGAGAGAAAAGGAGGGGAATAAAGGAAGGAGAGTAAGTGTTGAAAGGACATACCACATAAAAATGGAAGGGAATGAAAAGCCACATATTGATGAATTTGCTAATGGAAGGGAGATGAAACAAACAAAACAAAATAATTGATCATAAATTAGAAATGTTTTCTTACGGAAGTAATCAATCACATTCTTATTGGACCTAAGGTCCATTCATAAGATAGAGCCCAATACCTGACATTGATATTGGGCCTAGGAACATGAGGCAGGACAGGCACAGGCCACCAGGAAAAGCTCCATGCTATTATTCTTCTAAATAGATTGAGTATTAAAGTAAATCCTAATGACTTACTGTTATAGCCATAGATTAGTGTGTCTTTCAACCCTCATCAGAGAAGATTCATTATTTAGCAAGATGTTGATTAGAACAGAAACTCATAACTGGCCAATGTGCAGAGAATACAAGTTTAAAGAGTGATTATGCCTGAATTGAACACTTATATCAAACTTGGGACACTTATAGCCCAAGGCTCAATGATGATTGCAGAAGATATGGTGAAATGATTGTAAGAAACAGAGGTGATGCATGACCACAAGGAAACAGAGTTCTCCAGAAAGCTGGTGACTTACACATATGAACTCAAAGCAACGGTGACAACATGCACAAGTCCCATGTGAGTTCACGTCAGGCAAAATGCCAGTATCCACATGGGATGTGGATAAGAAACCCCAAGCTTACGTGAGAAACTGTTGGCAGCTGATGGCTGCTGGGAAGGAGAGTCATTCTCTTTTAAGGGTAGTAGGTTAACCAGGTTCCAGTGGATGGATGTATAACAAAGGACATTTGGGGACACAAGTTTGACTCTGTAGGTATGCATATATATGTATATGTATATGCATATCTATATATATCTATATATGTATATTCCAGCATATATTGGAGCATATGAAATTGTGTGGGAGAAATAGAGTGTTGAATATAGGGGAGATGATCTAAATACAATAAAAAATGTAATGTAAGGAGACATCTTGCAGAGAGAGCTTGTATGAAATTTAAAAATAAACCTATAAAAAGGTTCTTGATAAAAATAGTCAGAAGAAAGAAAATTGTAACTTTACTACACAAATAGTATTGTGCTGTTGAAACTAAAGGAGTACAAATTCTTCATCCAAAAATTATAAGGAAGAAGCTCAGAGAGCTGAAAATTTTGTCATGAAATATCATTTTGTCCTTATTCTGATGGATAGTATTTCATTTAGGTACAATACACACACACACACACACACACACACACACACACACACACACACACACATATATATATATTTAAACCAAAAAAGAAAAAAATTATAGTATGTACATTGAAATGTCTCACAAGACCACAAGCCTCCACAGGAAGGAACTAATTATGGGGAGGATGGAAGAAGAAAAATCCAGTATTGATCATTCTAAAACATCCTAAAGAAAACAAAAATCACAGCTTTGAGAATGAATATGAAAATTATATCACAAAAGCATAAAAGGTATATCTAATACCTTAGTCATGAAAGAAAGAATAAAACAATATCAAATTCTTATAGTAGAGATAAAATAGCATTTCTTCGTTTTTCATTCAGCTATAGAAATCACAAATTTTAAAACTACTTTACTAGATGAAGAATGTAAAGCAAGAAATGTACACATTTTGAAATCACTTTACGTAAATGATCATTTAAGTAGAGTGAAAAACCTTACAACAAAGGAATTAAAGGAAAGTATGAAGTAGAAATAATGTAGTCATAAATCACAAAAAGCAGTGAGTATATAAAGTCAAATCCAAGAACTGGAGAGAGGGCTCAGCAGTTGAGAACACTGGGTGCTCTTGCAGAACACCCAGGTTTAAGTCCCAGCACCCACATGGCAGCTAACAACCATCCATGCCCTCTTCTGTCCTTCATAGCCATTACATGACATGGTGCACTAGTATACATGCAGGCATAACATTCATACATATAAAATAAAAATTAAAACAATTAAAAATCAAGTTCAAGTGATTAAGATAAAATATAACTTGTCACTTACAAAAATATGTACTTTAAGAGGGAAAATCTAAATTGATGAAATAAAAATCCTTTAAATAATATAAATAATGTCTAAGATATGTTTAGAAAATTTTGAAAGTTTAGTATACAAAATTAAGATGCCATTGCATAGAATTAAGAGAACAATCATTTTATACAAAACACATAAATATATTTCTACTTGATATTGTTTGGATAGAGCTATAGAAGCATTTTGTTTTTTGCTTAACTGTGTGTTTCTGTGTATATATCTTCATTTGTATGTGTGTACCCACAGAAAATAGAAGAGGTTGTTAGATCTCTTGGAATTGGAGTTACAGGGAGTTGTGAACCACCCAGTGTGGGTACCTAGACCTGAGCAATAGCTCTCTGGGAGACCAGCAAATGGTCTTAACTGCTGAGCATTTTGTCTAACACCATACCAGAACTTGCAATATGATAACTGAGGTAGCATAGAATAACACTGCAGACAACTAAACATCTTCACACTAAAAAGGAAAGAACAAGCACATGATTCTAGGTCCCTATAGATCAATAAATAGCAGTCAAGCAGAAATAATAGAATTTAAACATTCAAAGAGGCAATTCTTTAGAAGTTGTATCATCAAAATAGTGTTTTCATATTCAAAGTTAAATATACTTATTTTTTTCTTTATTCAAAGGAGACAAATAACATTGTTGTACACACTAACAAAAATTAATGTTGGAATAAAGCTATAAATTAAGTAAAATTATTGTTAAAGACCTATAAATCAGTAGACACGGCAGAGATAGAAGTCTTCATAAATCTAATACCACAATAGAAAACCAAGCAACAAATAAAATTTATTTGGAAAATAAAGTTGATCAGAAATGTACCTACCAGAATTAATGTAATAAAAATAAATTATCATCAGAAACAATGGCAAGGTTCTTTGTTATACAACAGGAAGTGAAAACTATAAAATCTAAAACATGTTTGCTAATGTTTCTGCATAAAAACATATTTTAGTAGAAGATACAGCATCACAAAAAAACAAGAAGGGGCTGGAGAGATGAAACAATGGTCAGGAGTAATGACTCCTCTTGTCAAGGATCTGGGTTTACATCCCATTTCTGAGCTGCCTGGACATTGCACTGCAAGGGTGAACTTACATACTCACACTCAATATACTAACACATATTTAGAAAAATTAAACAAGAAAGGGTCATCCATAAAAAAACAGAAATGAAGTTTTGTCATTAGTAGATAATTCTGGAATTATGTTTGAAGCAATTATGAATTTATTTTCTGGAAAGCAATGTCAAGAAAGAAGATTGTATATTTCTCTCTATGTGTGTATGTGTGTGTATTTCTGAATATCTGTAAAATATGTACTAGACATCATTAAGCAAAATATGAGAGCACAGAAAAAGAAGTGATTTGTAAGACTGGGAATAGAGTGGCTGGTTAAACGCTCAGTGACTAAGGGCACCAGCTACTCATACAGTGGACCTGAGTTCAGTTCCCGGGATCCGCATGATGGCTAACAAACATGCATATTGTCAGTTTATTCCAAAAGGTACTTCTCCTCAAAACCTATAGGGTACAACAATGGTAATGTCGATGAAATGTGTCAATTCTTACATATGAAAACATTAAAAGGTAAATATTTACAATTATTTCTTTTAAATACTTAATTGTGGTAAGAAAATTGGAAACAAAAAAAGTGCTAACTAGACTTGGTAAAAGATATTGATAGGACACTATTTTGTAGACAGTTTTACTCATACATTACCATGATATTCCTTGAAATACACACAATAACTCCATGTTCAGTAAATAGTTTCTAGCAGGAAATTAATAATGTAAGTTAGGAAGCCTCATCTCTCTACTTTGTTACTGAGTTAGTAAAAATCACCTCCACAATAGAGAAAATGTGGTACATCTACACAATGGAGTTCTATGTAGCAGTAAAGAAAGATGGCATCATGAACTTTGCAGGTAAATGGATGGAACTAGAAGATATTATGCTAAGTGAAGTAACACAGTCCCAGAAAAACAAATGACGAATGGTATCCCCAATTTGTGGATGTTAGCACGAAGCACAGAGTTGTAAGCCAAACTCAGCAACACCAATGTTATATTCCTCTTTTTTTCTGAAAGCAACTATGGTCTTATAATGTAAATCCCTTAACAGGCTCTAGAATTAACCTGCCACTTATTTTCAGACTTTGTAATCTTGGTATGTGGGTAGAGGGTATGTAGGCATATTTTAGAGTAATATAAATTTAAAAAGGAAAAATGCGAATCCTAAAATAGGATATGAAAATACCATACAATTTATTTGCAGATATTTATTGCTTCAACATATGCATACATTTATTTCACATCTATAATTTTAGAATAGGTGTGACATAAATATATGCATATGTTGAAGCAATACAAATTGGCGGGAACAACAAGAACAAAAGAACTGTGACAAAGAACCAACTGAAATGGTAAAGTTCCCCCAAAACAATAATCCTCTGCTTTGAAAAACTTTAAAGACTCAGAAAAAGATACAAGGCAATTATGGCAGATTGCATGGACTTGGGTGGGGCGGGGGGGCATGGAAAGGGAAATGAGACTGAGATATGATGTATGCAATGCACAGAACTTCAATAAAATATTAAAAAGTCACCTGCACAGATAGCGCATGGCTATCAAGCAAACATTATTATATTCCTCACAAAATGATGGAAATAGAATGTTCTCTAAATGGGTTAAGATCAAAGTTCAGAGCTAAATTCATCTGTTCTTGTTACATATAACAGGGAGCTACACAACAATATCTACCAACCTTCTGTCCATAAGGAGAAAAATCTAAAAGGGCAAATACAGCATTAAATTACCATGTTAGGAGACAGAAGTAACTGTGAAACCCTCCTTGGTTTTGTCCCAAACTTCCTTGACAATTATCCACCTCCTTTCTCCACTCAGCTTTGATCTCAGTCATTCCTACAACATTTTTGTTCTCTACATTGGCAGATGAAGAATTGACAATCATGTTAGTGGTCCCTTAGCCCACAGGTCCCCAACACTGAGGTACCAGACATAAAGAGTCCGTACACAAAAAGATGAGCCATGGATTGAAACAAGTACCTTTTTCCCTATTGCATCTATTATCCATTAATCTTAACATAGAAAGATCCCTGGGTCACTCTATTGCCTTTCTTGTTTTGTTTTCATTCTGTGTGGCCCATTCACAGCGACTCCTTTAAAACTCTGGGTGTATTTGTCAGCCTTCTGCCACAGAGATATCTTTGTAATAGACACAAATATTTGAAATACATAACTTGATAGGTGTAGGAAAGTGCACATACTGGTAAATCCAGACATCAAAACAAGGTGGTTCTGGAGACTTCAGATTTTCCTTGTGCTCTTTTTCTTACCTCCTTCCAACAGTTTCATCCATCACACTTAAGGCTGTACATTAGTATAGTTTCCTAGAGATCTATTTAAAATCTATAGAGTCATACAGAATATTCTCTTTCTGACTGATTTCCTTATCAGCATAAATACTTTGAGATGAACACATGTTGTGTCATTGTATGATCCATTTAGTAGTACCCACTTTACAGTCACCTTAATTTATTCATCTAGAGAGTATAAGAAAACCTTTAAAATGGCATGTCCTTCCATAACTCTTAGTTGATTACCTAAAGTAAAAAAAAAATAGTTCACCTAACTGAGTTCATGACTGGCCTTTAAATAAATGGACAAAATCTTTTCCAAAATGATTTTACCCCTTTGTCTCTTCGCCAGCAATTCATGAAAGTTTCAGTTCTTCCATGTTTTCGCCAATAGTTTATATAATAATTTGAATTTAATTACTTTAGTCTATGACTTACATTTTCATTCCTTTATAATTCTTTAATCTAGCTTCCCAAAGATGCAAAGTATTAAAATTTTAAGTTTATTTTTTGTTCAGTCAGGCTTTTGTTGTTATATATAAAAAGGCTTTGCCCAATACTAAATTACAAAGATTTTCCTCAATGACATAGTGCATAATGACATAGTTTTAGAGTTTTAGGTTTCAGGTATATGTCTATAAACAATAGAATCAAAGTAGTATGACTATGCTATATTTCTTTTTGTTTATTTTGATGTATGGATACTAACTACAGAATGCTATTTGTTGAACTACCTGTACAACACTGTCCAAGAACAGTTGTACTTATGAGTGCAGTTTCTATTTAGACTCTTGGTCATTGATTTGTTTGTATGATGCAAAGTTCACAATGCACAAGGCTTGTAAGGCCTGAAACAAAGAAGGGTTGACTTTCAGATTTGCTCTTCTTTTATAAATTTCCTCTGGCTATTCTTGGTCTTTTTGTAGTTTGGTGTTAATTTGAAAAATTTAAAAATATGATTATAAACTATGTCTGATAGGATTTTTTTGAGATGTTATTGAAACTACAGGTAAGGCTAAGGGTACTGATTATATCTTGCTTGATATCATGAACTTTACAATTTATCTGACACATTATGCCTTTGTCTCTGCAATAATTTATAGTTTTTTGTATAAGTCTTGGGTATTATGTCAGACTTAGACCTAAATATTTCAGTTTTGTTGATATTATAAATGATGGATTTAATTTAATTTTGATTGTTCTTAACAGAAAAACATGTAATTGTTTTTCATGTGAAAATCTGTATGTTGTAAATTTACTAAGCTTGCTAATTTTAGTAGGCATTTTGATAAATTCCTTTGCATTCTCTAATTTTCTTAATTTCTTATGCTACAATTGGTACATATAGCAATTTGGCATTTTTTCTCATTAAATCCAGAGATATTTCATTCTTGTCTTCTTCAAATGGGTAGAATGTCTACTTCAGGTTGAATGGAGTGATGAGCACAAGCACCAAGTCTTGCTCTGGTCTTATCTTGAAAGTTGTTACCCGCTCCATTGTGTATCATCAATAACTGTGCTTTCACAGACCTCTCACCAGGTTAAAGAAGCCTTCTGGTATTCCTGGGTTTTGAGATTTTTTTATAACTGGAAATGTATGTTGGATTTTGTCATCTACTTAGTCTGCAAATACTGAGGTGATCAGATGCTTTGCACAAGGAATTCATGGATCAGTTCTATGGTGCTATTCTAACAACATAGTCCATGGGTCAGAGATTTTTGCTTTTGATTTGTTAAAATATACTTAGAATTTTACATAAATATTCACAAGGGATTTTTGCCTACAATTTTCTTTCCTTCAACTTGTCTTCTTTTGAAATTCTTCTGCTCCAACTTTTGTTTCAACATTCTTCACGTTGTAGGAATTTGTGTTAGTCCCTCCCATTTGGTAGCATTTATCAGTGATGTTGCCTGTTCTTGCATTTCTCTGTGTGGAAAGGTGTTATAAATATGCAATTTTGCACCATATATAGAGACATCACAAGATCTATGGTATTTTCTAGCATATTTGGTGGTTTATGTCTTAAAGTTACCAAATTCAGTGGAAAACAAGCTTGTCATACTTCATATTGGGCTTTGAATATGCTGAATGTCTGAGGTGATGCACCTGTTGTTGGTTTTGTTGATGATGGATCTCAGGAGTCCTTTTAGAAAACTGCTGATTTCTCAAAGAACAAGCTTCTCATTTCATAATTTTTTTCTGCTTTTTATTTGATACATTTTCAACTTAGTTCTTCATTAGTGATATTCATGTTCATTTGTAGCTCTATTTGCTCTTCTGTATCTAATTGATTAAAGTAGAAGCTAATGCCATTTTTGAGACTTTTTAAACAAAAGTGCCCACTGTATACGTTTACCTTGAAACATGAGTTCTGCTTTTAGTCAGGATCTTCTTCTACAATTCCTTTGTCTTGTACTTTCCTATACTTTCAAGAATTAGATATGAAAAATATCTAGTCTAAATATGCACCTAGAGATATACATAGCCAAGATTTATATATACACAGATTACACATATTATGCATATTTTATATATCTACATATTATTTATGTTATATTCATATGTAACATATATACATTCACACAGTAAACATACATACATGCCCTCACATATATAATATATAACATATAATGAAATGTAATATACTATGTACATATATATATACATGTAAGTATATATGAATATAGAGTATATATACATGCATACATAATTTACATGGAATTAGGTGGATATGTGTGGAATCGTTTACTTATATTATCTTATATTGTAACATATTTCACAATTACAGCACAAGGTTTGATCTGGCGATGATAGTTGCAAACATCACCAAGTCAATAAGGTCTGGTGAGGACCTCACAAGCAGGATAGCATAGGACAATAATAGCTACTATCTACTAAGAGCACTAACTACATACAGAGGTTACATAATGAATTTTTATTACCTGATGTCCTTGTATCACCCTGTGGAGTACAAAGAGAATCATTATTTTATAGATAAGGCATGTTTAATAGATAAATTTGGCATAAGCTTCATCGTGTGCTCATGGTCCTACAGCTGTGTGGCAAGGCTACTGCTTGAGCCCAGGTCCTTTACACTTCAAAGTATTTCTAGAGAGAAAAGAAAAATATGACTTTCTTTTTAATTTCAGCCTCTCTGTGTCACTCTATGGCATTTGTTCAGATTTGTCCAGATTTCATTACCTGTGAGCCTCAGACTCAATTGGAAGAAATCTTTCATCAAGACTTTAACCATATCTTTCCCATATAATAGGAGAAAATTCTACCATCCGTGAAAATTGCTTCCTCCAATAGAGCATGTCATCCGAAAAAAACGGCTTCTTAGAGAGTGAAGAAAATTACAGAAGTGTCTCTGCCGGAATCCACACCTCTTCCCTGAGGCTAGTTTCCTCCAGTACATTCTCTTTCGGTGTGCTAGAAAACTTTTATTTGCTTTATAGCTTGGGTCCTCATTTTCATCTGCAGAACCTCCAACACAGAACTGAATGCAGGCATTCTTCTTCTCCCGCCCATCCCATATCCAGAGTGCAAAAGACAAAAGGCAGAATCCTAAACCCACAGAGACCTAACTAAACACTACAAATCCTCAGAGCTGAGGGCTGCTTCTTGGGATTCCCAAACTCAACTATTCAAATGTCTTGCAGGAAGTTTTATTTTCTCTACTGTGTATTTTCTTCACCAACTTTACCTCTCACATGGAATTATTTAAACCTATAATACTATTACTATGACAATTCATCTAGAATTGTTGAGAATAAGAGTGTTTTTGTTTTAAACTTATAGAAACTTATTCGTCCTTAAACATTAATAAAATTAAGCATTTCATCTATGTAATCAAAAGTTTGTGTTTATATATGAATGCATGAATGTAATAGCCATGGAGGCTGGAAGATTGTGTTCGTTCTTCTGGAGTTAGATTAAAACGTAGTTGTGAGTCTTGTGGTCTGGGTTCTGTACCCATACTCAGGTCTGCAGGAGCCATACATGTTCTTGACTGTGGCACCAGAAATCTAGACCCCCAAATCAAGGTCTTGATGTCACTTTAAAAAATACCTATACACCCCCAGTTTTTAAATGAGTTTGAAATTGTTTTAGAAATAGCTACAATTGGTGAATAAGTATACTGTGATCATTACATAGTACACATTCCATCTAACTCCAGGTTTCAGGCTTGCTTCTGAACCTTCCTTCACTACAGAAGAGTGCTCTTAGCCCCTGTAAATCAAAATTGTATGTAGTAGCGCAGTGTTCCTTCAAGAGTTATTTGGCTTTTGTTTCCCCGGGGTTCACTGTGCAAAATCTGTAGACACTGTCATATTTGAAAGGTGGGGGTTGATGGAGGTGCGGTGGATAGGGGCCAGCAATGCGTCCTATGGCACTCAGAATTTATTCATTCCTGTGCTATGTGGTCTAAACTCTCAACAGTATTGTGGATAAGAAACCATTTACTAGGCACTGTGGCCTGTGAGAAGAATGGCAGCATGTATAAGTTCCCCAGGGAGCATATTTATATAAAAAAAATCATGCCAGGCGTGGTGGCTCATGATTTAATCCTAGCACTCGGGCGGCAGAGCCACGGCAGATCTCTGTGAGTTCAAGGCCAGCCAGGGTTATAGGGAGACTCTGCCTCAAAAAAAATCATTTATTATTTTATTTTATGTGTATGATTGTACTGTTGTCTGCATACATGTAAGTCCACCTGTGTTGTGCAATGCCTGTGAAAATCAGAAGAGGTCTTGTCAGTGACGGGATCTGAACCCAGATCATCTGCAAGAGCAGCCAGCCAGCGCTTTCAATGCTGAGCTCTCTCTCCAGCCCCATCCCAAGAGATCATTTTTGTGGCTCCAATTTTCTATACACTTACCTGAGCCTTCACAGCTGTGCCAAGTGCTAATACTGTCTTTGGGATGCACAGCTAAAAGTGACATGGGAACAAGGAACTGAAAAGAAGCTTCTGGAGCTGCCTAGCCCTGTTAGTGTTTTGCTCATGGTTCCGTTTGTAGGAACTTAGCCTGTGCAGCATGGGAGTGATGAAAACTGCTTCAGCATTTTAGAGTCCGTCCATGCCACCAGATAACACTGTAACACTCTTCAATCAAACCTATTATATTTGTCCAGTGCAATTCATAGTAATGTTTTTCCATACAATATAAGCTGTAGTTTTCCATAGTCCAGGTGAATTAAGAATCCTTGTGAATTTGCAATGCTGCTTCATGTATCACTTAGGATGTTTACCTTTCTTTTGCTAAATGCATGGATGTTCACCTACACTAGATTAAAGCAGTGTATGCTGAAATCTATACTGCGTACCTTCCTATTCATGCATCTTAAAAATTTTTTTTATTAATTTTATTTATTTCTGTATGTGTATGAATGTACTGTCTGCATGCAAGTCTGTGCACCCATGTCGTGCAACGCCACGGAGTTCAGAAGAGTGTCTCAGATTCCCCTGGAACTGGAGCTCTCCTGGAACTGGAGTTTCAGACAGTTCTTAGCCTCCATGTGGGTGCTGGGGATCGAACCCGGTTCCATCTGTAAGAGCGGTCGGCGCTCTTAACCACTAGGCCATCTCTCCAGCCCCTAATCATGTATCTTAAACATCTAAGATACTTTAACTTTTTTGTTCTCACCTCCTTTGATATTAAAAAAACAGCAACATGGGGCTCAGAAAAGGAAACTAAAGAAGAAAAAGGTATTTCTTCTCTAGTTCAGAAAAGCTTCAGACACTTTCAATTGGGAATTGCTGCCAGGTCACCTAATTGCTTCATCTTTCTGCAGAAGATGCTTGCTATCAGTTTTAAGCACTGTGATCATCAAAAATATTCCAAGTTCTTAACAGAAATTATTCATAGTACTTCTCTCCTCAGAAATATTGTTGAAGTGAGAGGATAACTGGTCAACATCCTCAGAGATTGGACTTAATCAACATGATTTCAAGAGTATGATCAATTATAAAGTAAAGAATAGGAATATATCGAGGTAGATTGGTCAGGAGATAAGAAACAAAATAGAGAACAATGTTTATTAAAGCAAATAAAGTAATTTGAAGCACAATTGGAATGAACAATCTGCATATTATTGTTTAGAGTTTTCATGAGAACATCATAGAACACAAGTACTCAAACATACAGAAAAGTCTATATTATAAAGCAACAAAGTACAGACAATATTGAAAAAGAAAATATGATGTTAAGAAAAAAATCATAAAATAACTTTCAATATACTTTCAAATTTTTTCAATATACATGATATTATTCAATGCATAAAACATAAATAATTCACATAAATAACATTTTATCACACCTTAAATGACAGAATCAGAATTTGAAATACATCAATTCATTATAGACATTTCTTTTAAAAGACAATTCCAATAAATATAAAAACATTACTGACATCATAACTCTACAGTTCATCTCAGTATCCTAAACAGTTCGTTTGAATCCTACTAGGAAATCATTTCAATAAGTTAAAAACAGAGGTAGGTCTTTATTTACTCTCATGGAAATATGCAGGGATTATTAGATGAAAAACATCTAAATTAATACAGATAAACAAAACTTGGATCAGCATAGCTAGTGTAATATTACTTGTAAAGAAAACTGTATTCATTTAAATTTGGACAGAAATGATCCAGAATAATACAGAACAGAGTATGCACAATCATTTTTTGCTAGAATATTTATCTGTAGATTGTTTATAGAGGATTTTAGACAATATCCTAGTAGGAAGAAATTTCATACATATGTGTCATAGCTTAAAATGTTATACAGTGTATCATTTTATAATTCAATACAGAATTACATTTAAATAGCCAAGGATGGTTTAAGCAAGAAACATGAAATAATTTAGTCTAGTAGATTTACTAAGAAAGATGGAAAAATCACCAAGAAAGTAAAAAGTTTAACAGAGTAGCATTGTTTTCATATATAAATACTTGCATATATACAATAGGTAAGAAAAAGTGAGTTAATGACTTGCAGGCCAAAATAAAGATAATTTAAAAATATCACCATGAGATATAAAGTTAAATAATTTGAACATTTATTTAATATTTATAGAGATACTGTTTAAAATATATAATCAAAGAAATCCAATAAAAGAATTTTTACTATAATTTGTAAGAAAATGAGTTTCTGAGTATACAATAAAAAAAAATCCCACTTAAAATAATTAAAATACGAATGCCATTATCTGAGAGAAATAATCTGTGGTGTTTATAGAATGTAAAAAAAAATTATAAAATACTGTAAAATAGCTTATGAGTCAGGAAAAGTATTATCATCATGCCATGAAAATGGACATATTCCAAAGAAATTAGAATCCACAAAACACAAACTAATATAAGAAACTCTATAGCTCAGAAATTATCAAAGTGGTTAATGTCAAAAGAACAATAGGTACATTTGATCATAACTGAAACAGATAACTCCCAAGATAAAATATTGAAAATGTTGAAATGAGAAGATAAAATATTATTACACTTTTAAAATCAATAAAAGTATTGGGATAGACACAAGTTCCAAGTTTATCTCCAAGTGATTTATTCCAAAAACAGTTGGAATCCCAGTACAGTAAAATAGGTTTTTTTTTTGTTGTTGTTTGTTTGTTTGTTTGTTTGTTTGTTTTTGAGACAGGGTCTCCCCATAGCCCCAGCTGACCTGGTACTCACTCTGTAGACCAGACTGGCCTTGAACTCACATAGATTTGCCTGTCTCTGCCTCCCGAGTGCTAGGATTAAAGTCGTGTGCCACCATACCCGGTAGTAAAATAGTTTTATCCACTAATATTATGTATATATGAGTGCTTACCAGCATATAAATATGCTTTACAGTATAGTCAATGAAAAGGAATTTGGAGTTTCTATACATTAGTTATTTTGTATAATAAAATATATAAATAAATCCTTTAGGAAAATGCTAATAAAAGTTATATGTATTTTTCTCATTTTTGTTATTATGTATTTTCTACAGAAAAAATTATATACAGATTTTGTTTAAATTTTTATTTATATTAAAATGTACCACAACAAAAGTAAATTAAACCCCAAATTAATTTTTAATTTTAACTCTTAAATAAAATAAACACTACAATCTCTCAAGACAAGTTTTATTAACTTCTCAATGAAGATAATGTATATTTAAAATATGTACAATTACAACAAAATAGCAGAATTTGAGTGTGGTCATCTACTCATTTAGTATACGTTTTAAAATATCTACTAATTATAAGACAAGGAGTGAACTACTAGAGTTAGGAAGTTCACGAAAACAGTGACATGCTCAGGGGAGACTCGACTCAAGGGGAGAGCGCCAGGTACCAAGAAGTCATGATCCCTTCCTGAGTGTCAGCAAAGGCTACATGATGGAGGTATTTGACCATTAAAAGATATTAACAATGGTTTCATGATGGGGATATGATGGCGATTAATGGGAGTTGAGTAGCAGTCTACGCCTAGGCTTACAGAAACGGGCGGAAGGAAGGAGGAAACAAATATGAAGGCATGGGGCAGAAACTTCTCATATAAACTGCGAGCAAGAGGAGAAATACAGGGAGTACAGCAGGGGTTTGCATATAAAGAAGGTTTTAGTTCTCATGCTCGGAGCAAGAGGACTCCACTAAATGATGCGTAATAAATTAGAAGAATGAGAAGGATGTTGAACGATCCATGTTTTAAAAGAACATCCAGTGAAACTATTGATTTGAAATAAAAGGGAACAAGGGTGCTGCAGTGGGGTGGATTCATGGCTCTAAGACTTGTAGAATGGGCGCTCAGCCACACTTCATGATAGGTTGCTTTGGAGCAGGAAAGCAAAAATGGAATCACCTATGGGTCCTTGTCGTTTAATTTTCCACAGCGGGTAGCCTCATTCAAAAGACAAAAAATATGGGGAAAAACATGAAAAAAATATTATAGTTTACTTTTAGAAATGAGCTTAAGTGGCATCTTAGATATCAGAATTCAGATACCAAATGAAATTTGATACATGGGAATCAGTGAGAAATATGGAAATACCTTGTTAATAAACTCTGCCACGGAAATGAAGATGGAGAGGAGAGAGAAATAATCTGAGAAAAAGAATTCATGATAAAAGAGTGAGAAATGAATGAATTTAGTGACATATGAGTAGCTGCTGATGTTGCCAAAGGAAAACCTAAAACACAATACTGAGGTAGAGAAATTTAAGCTACAAAGAGATGGAAAGCAATTGTCCTGTGCTGAAAAATTCAAAGAAGAGAGCATTTGATGAAGCAGCCCAAGAGGTGAAAGTTACTGAAATATCAAAACTAAGGCACGGAATCAAAAACTTATTAAGTCTCATGATAATGTACTCAGTGGCAAGCTTAACAAGACTGGCTCTGATGGCTGCCAGGCTGAGCGGACACACTTTAACGTGCTGACCCACGCAGTGATTGATGGGGAAACCAGAGCTGGGCAGAATCCTCTGGGACAGTGTTCTAGCAAAGAAAGGATGAGACAGCACGATTTCAGGTTAGGAAAAAGCTCACTTTTTTTTTTTTTTTTTGGTGCTGTTTTTAGAAGTTAAGACTCCAAGCCCAAGGAAATGATAGTCTCCGGTAAGCAAATTATATTGCTTGAGTCAAATTCAATCTATGATGTGCTTTTTCGGTTGCGAGAGGACCTCATTCATTGCATAGTATCTACAGTTTCTTTCATCCTCTTTTGGTGAAGTACAAAGAGAAATCACAAGTCTCAGACTTATATCTTGTTCTTGTAGAAATAGACTGTGGACTTTGATCCAGATGTAGCCATTTAATTTTATAAGAAAGTGAATGGAAACTAATCAGACAAAGGTATTTAAGATATCTGAGCAGATTGGAAGAGTATTCCGCCAGACACAAGTAATATTATACCTGGAAGTAGACATAGAAATAATTCACTGTAAATGGACTATAAGTTCCCTCAAGGTTTTTACATATCTTTATAAAAGCTAAAATCACTACCAATTATGAAGAAGAATCAACTAACAAAACATATTCAGAAAGCACAACTGAAGGAATAATAGCTCTTTCAGGAAACTTAAGGAAAACATCTAATGATGGAACAATTTCTTCTGAATTTTAAATGTGCAGATAAAGGATTAAATATCTCCTTCAGTGATCTCATGATAAATATATGACTAAAGATGTTTAAGAAAACTATTATGATGTAATCTAAGGGTTATACTCACTGCATCTTCAATGCTATGGGTTCCTTTCTAAGAAATTATAATCACAGATTCTGATTAAAAGACAAAAATATTCAAACCAATCTGGAAATATATATATATATTTTTTTTCTCCATATATTCAAAATAGGAGTCCAGATAGGCAATTTTGGTGGATACTTTATATTTCAAGAAAAATCAAATTCTGTATTATTTTTAAAATTTTGGAGGGTAATGATGACAAATAACTAAATATTACTAATGGAGAGGGAACATCATTAAGACATTTGTAAAATAATAAATGAGTGCTGACAAAATGGCTCAGTGGGTAAAGATACTTGCTGCCAAGTCTATCAAACTGAGTTTGATCCCAGGGACACAGACAGTAGAAGGAGAGAAGAGGCTCTCACAAGTTGGCCTTTGACCTACACATACACACCACTCACACACACACACACACACATGCACACACACACGCACACACACACACACACACACACAAACCCCAATATACATAATAAATAAAATATTTAAAAATCACCAAATAAAAAGAGAAATGACATCTACAAATTTTACCTCATGTGGAGTTAACCTGGAAAAGAATAGTATGACTAATAGTGCTGTAGAAATTCGAATAATACTTATCATGGAAAATTGTGGATATAAATATATAATATAAAATTAAAGTATGCAAAAGCATATGCCTTACAGGAAAAAAGAACAAAGTAGTAAAACTACCCTTTCCATTTATTTTCCAACTCTATACATTTGTATTTTACAAATGCTAGTATATCTACTATAATTGTTATTTGAAAAGATTTGGCTAAAACAATTATTTTTCACTATGCAAAACGCATATAATTCCCTATGAAAGAAAAATATATTCCACTGAATAAAAAGTATATTAACACTAAACTGATTGAATGGGTCATAAAAAGAGTTCATGAAGGGGGAGAGGCAGTTCATAAGGCATGGGAGGAGGTGAGAGGGGGGTGGATTTGAAAATAAAACCTCAGTTTGTATTTGTATGAAATTTTCAAACAATAAATACAAAATAAGATTAACTACGTAAGGAAATTTGCTTAACTATGCTCTGAGAAAAAGTTGTTGAGGAACATATTCATAATTATTTAAAATTCTAGAATATTTAGGCAGTACACTACGTAAGTTAAGGAGCAAATATACCATAATCAAATTTCAAAAGGATGTACCAAAATTAACAGATATAATTAAAGTGCTAATAATTACTGATATGTAAATACATATTTACATTGAAATAAATGTATTAGAATTTTAAAATAATCCCAAACAAGTGTTTACTAAAATTAAAAGAAGTTGATTTAAGTGGCACTCTATGCATTACCATATCATCTGTGATAATTCCTTCAAAGAATTTTAGAGCTTCTGATTATTCAACCAGGAATCCATAGACTCAGATAATCCTATCTAAACTCTGTGTGTGTGTATGTGTATGTGTATGTGTGTGTGTGTTTGTGTGTGTGTATATGTGTGTGTCTGTATGTCTATGTGTATGTGAATGTGTGTGTGTGTGTGTGTGTGTGTGTGTGTGTTTGTTCAGGGGACAAATAGAGAGGTACAAATTTTTATTTCAGTTATTTATACCAAAGAAGAATCAATACAGTCATTTTGAAGTATATGTGGAATTTACTTTTTATAGAAATACACCCATTCATTAAAAACGAGCTATATAACTGTTTAAAATTTTGATTTTGATACAAAGGAATAGTGAATTTGGAGAGCTACAGAAGTACAAAAATGACTTGCATGCATGGAAGTCTTACACCATAAGATTAAAGATGTTGGAAAAATTGTAATTTAATGAGAAAACCAAATTAGTCTCTATTTTCTGAAATATGTTAACATGAGTTTTAAAGAGATTATGGGCTAAAATATAAAACTGAATATTTAGAGAAAATTATAGAAATGTAATAAATGCTGGTTATAACAATAATAGCAAAGACCAGTTTTGTAAACTGTTGTTATTTCTCAAAGGCTACTCAAATGTTTCAAAATAAGAAATTCAAGAATACAACATGTAAATTCTCCTATTAATATGTTAAATCCAAAGATAGGAGCCAGGTTCAGGGCTGTGTGTCTGGAATCCCAGATGTAGAGGAAAGGGGATCCGGAGTTCATGACCAGTCCTGGCTCCATAGTGAACTCAAGGCCAGTGAACTACAGAGACCCTGGATCAAAAAAATATATAAAATAAAATAAAATAGTAATAAGGATTAAACAAAACAAAGTTTGTCAGCCTACAGAAAAGTCTAATACAGTTGATGCGTATGTGGACCAGTCATTAATCACATGATAATACAAAAGGCATGTATACATATAATGTAATTTTGTAAAATGAGCTAAAATGCTTTTGCTATTTCTGACCATATTTTTCCTCTGTTAGGAATACATCTCAATGAGGAACTCATTAGGGGAGGATTTATGAAAGTGATGAGGACTGTCACACAAGTCCCATGGTAAGGAAATTTTAAGAAAAACAAGAAAGTCCTACTGTTGTAGTTAAATAAAATATATTCAGTAAGTGCTCAATAAATCACAAAATGTAAATTTTAAAGGGGCAGCATGAAACCATCAAAATCCCAATATCAGGTTAATATTTTACATGACTCATATCCATATTCATGCACCTGCACATATGATAGAAGTAAAACTGGAAGAATTCCTAGAATATTTTCTATCAAAATATTTAAATGCTTTATTTAATTTATAAAAAGTGTTACATTTTAAACATTGTAAAATGTTTACTAAAGAAGCATTCATTTATAAAGTAATGGAAAATAAAAACATTAATTTAATCCACATAATTATATGTTTCATACTTCAGAATACATTGTATTTGACAAAGAAGTGCTAATTCTAATATATTAATTTTTCAGTATGATGAGCATACACACAATCTGAAAAATCCGTGTAATAGAATAGTATATTTTCACGTGCAATTTTTATAATTTTCAGAAATTTTCAATTTAAATGAGAACAGATATTCATTTCTTTCTATCTCAATAATCTTAATACATCTTGGTATCTGGGAGATGATCATTAAGCAAATCCACAAGGAAAATGTCACGCCCATGTTGAAGGGGAAATATAAGGGAATTCAGATTTAAAAACTCCTACTACAGAGTCATTTGAGAAAAGACAGAGTGTTTGTAGACAGAGACAACAGGCTTGTGAGTTGGGAAATTTGCAAATTTGATATTTAAATTTTCCTTATCTTGCCTTTCAAGTTTCAAGATTTAGATTTGAGTGCTGTTTTCTTCTTTTTCTTTTTCTTTTTTTTAAATTAGTTTTTATTGATGCTTTGTGCATTTCATACATTTTTCCAATTCAGTTCAGGCTTATTTCCCTTTCCCTCCCCCCTCACCCCCACCCCATCCCAGATCATGCATTCTGCCATAACTGTCCTGCATCTTTCTCTCAGTTTTTTTTTTTTTCATTTTTAAGCTATAAGTGATAAAATCCCATTTGAGTACAAGCAATCCTGTCATGCAAAACCTGTTCTGCAAGGCTGTTGTGCCCAAAACAGACCTAACAGCCCCACCAATCCAGTGGGGGTTGACAGGTTTGTTTGTTTGTTCACTCCAAGTTGATCAAATGAGTGTCCAGCTACATTGCTGTTAAGTTCAAACCCATTCTTACCAATCCAGAACGCAATTGCAGCCCTTACATTCTTACCACGCCCCTGGTCTTTTTCGATGCAGGCTTCCTGTAGTTCCAGCTGTCCTGGAACTTTCTCTGTAGACCAGGCTGGCCTTAAACTCACAAAGATCCGCCTGCCTCTGCCTCCCAAGTGCTAGGATTAAAGGCGTGCGCCAGCACGCCCGGGAAAAAGGAATTATGGATTCACACCAAAGGTCCCAAGATGGCAAAGGGAAATGTGTTTGAGAAGAGTTCAAGTCAAGGCTGATGGTTTGTGATGGTTCTCTGTGCTGCTGTTTAGAAGTAGTCACCTCTACTATCAAATCACAATCTCAAAGTACAGTAAGCAAAGGCTCCAGGGATAATCCCAAGTCAGCACTCCACCTCCCTACACATGGTGGGAAAAGTTCCAAGACTCAAAATGCCAGGCCACAAGTGACACCAGCTGGGATCACAGTGTCCCTAGCAAAGAGTGGCAGGGCCATCTTACAAATCTTACTTATTTTGTATAAGTAGAGGATATGAAATCCCTGAAAGAGAATCACATTCAGACACTCCAGTCCCAGCCTTGAGCCAGTTTACAAGCCTAGAAGCCACTGTGTGACAGGGTTGTCAGAGTCCCTTGAGGAAGAACTCTGCTACCTTATGGTTCATCTCTTTATTCCTTCGGTGTCCCCAAAGGCATTAAGGAGTTGTCATCACAGAGAAATGTGAGGCAATCAGACTCTTGGACATTATTGGGTATTGGTTCTCAAATGACAGGCGTTCCTGGAAAACCAGGATCCAGGATCAAAGTGACCTCCAGAGTTAGGATGTAGCACACTGCATTTTCAGAGAAGGTCAAGTGGGTCCCCAACCCCTTCCTGTGGTCCTGAAGATAATTCAGTCATTCAGGATTCATAGAGATGTATTGAGCAGCATGTGGGATTTCTTAAATTCTGCCTTTCCCATCATAAAGAAAACCACCTGTAATCTCCAGAGATATTAATATGCTTTTTATTGTTCTTTCTTCCTTTGTTTTCTTGTTTCTTTCTTCCCTCCTTCCCTCCCTCCCTCTCTCCCTCCCTCCCTTCCTCTCCCTTCCTTCCTTCCTTCCTTCCTTCCTTCCTTCCTTCCTTCCTTCCTTCCTTCCTTCCATTTTAAACATGTCGCATCCTATAACCATGGATGACCTTGAACGCCTGCTCCTCCTGCCTCCACCTTTATAGTTTGCCATCAACTCTAGTTCATGCAGTGATGGCAGTGACTGAACCCAGACCTTTGAGTATGCTAGGCTTCACCAACAGAGCTACCACCCCAGACCCCAAAGTTGATTCATTGTCTGTTTGGTCTGTGTGAGTTTTATATTTTTTAAGGATTTTTGCCAGTGTTTTCTACTCTGCTTAATAGCATTCAGTATTATAGGAAGGAGTCCATGGGGAATATGAATATGTTATTTTACTTCAAAATGTACATATGGGGATTACCAATAAGGATGGAATAATATATCTGGAAAATTACCTCTGGTTATATTCAATAAATATATCAAGAATGAAATATGATCTGTATGTGTCTAATTTATAGGTATAAGTACAGATATGGAATACATATATACATATATATGTGTAGCCATGATATATTACATGCATATCAATAGTTCAATCAACTAAGGACTGCTAATGTAGAATATAAAGATAGTACTGACAATGAAGCCACCCAGTTTGTGGTGAGATACAATGTGCTGTATGCACAACAGTGCAATTCTCCATTAGGTAACATTTCTAAGCAATTCATGCCTCTCTATATACATGTTTGACTGACATAGATGCCCTATTAAATTCTTACTTGGTTTGTGTAAGTAGAGGAGTTCTGGGTCAAGTTAACTGGTATCTCACTGAGATCACCAAGAGATCATTCATATGTTGCCCAGAATTATCAAATTTTCTTGAAATTAAACATTATTTTTTAATCAATAAGAGATATTTTATATGTTATTGCAAAACTCCTATCTATGATATATAAATATTTGGGTAATTTTAAACAACTTTCGTTGCTAAGAAAATGAACAGAGGCAATACTTGGTGAGACTGGGGATTTATGAGTTGTTTTTATAAGCCATTTATTTTTTAGAGCTGGAACCAATAAAAGAATTATAAATATTGCTTTCGGAGCAAGGTGAATACAAAGCTCAGCCAAAGGAATGTTTTGCAAATCTGAAGTATTATTAAATATTACTGTGCCTGTACCCAAACTAAATTACAGTTTAGACAAGGGACAGAAAGGTCAGGTTTATTATTCCCTTTAGAAGAAATGCAAGCATGATACTACCTTGTATATCACATAGTATTATAGGCATCATTACAATTAGCAATAACTAGTAAAATAATACAACTCTATTGTATTTAGAACTTTTCAGTATACAACAAGACTTGTACTTAATAATCATTTTTATTTCTAGTTTAGCAAGCTTTTTATGAAGAAGTTGAGAGAGTTTTCAAATAGTACCTCATTAATCATGTCAGCCAGTTACTTGGAAAGTTATTATCCCAATTCAATAGATAGAAAAATTATATCACAGAAAGGTCAGTTACATATTTCCTTGTCCAATCTTGGAAAAGTAAAGGGAGTCAATCTCAAATCTGAGACCTCTTTCAGCCGTTGCTCTGACTATTGGACCACAGCACTACTGATCTTTGCTGTGGTTAGACATCACCCTGAAGCACTTCATAGCTGGCCTCTCTGGTCTTACTTTTACAGATTATAATCACAGAGAAAAAATCAATTTTTCATCTATCAGGATCACATGAAGAAAATGCTGGGATCATTAATTTCCATTTCTATTTGTTAAAGTCTTTTGGAAATACTTGTCTATTGTTTTTGTCAAATTAAAATTGTAAATATCAAAGTGTATACTAGTGAAATCAAAATAATAAATTTATGATTTGATAAATACAACACCATAAGGCTTTATTTGGACATGAAGAATTTATCTCATGCTAAATCAGAAAGAGAAGCAAGAAACCAATTTATAGCAGTTTTCAGCCCCTCAAACAAGTTGATCACCAGAAGTTAATAAATAATAAGGAAGCCATGCTACAGTAACAGTAATTGGAGGAGAAAGACAAGAATGGAAATTAAATATAAAATTTATATTCAAAAACTGTTAAACTGTTTTGTTTATTTTATTTTATTTCAATCTTATTCATCAAATGATATTTAACTTTAAAGGAAAGAAAGTAAACAAAATTGTTACTCTTTTAAAAGTAAAATATACAATAAATATGAATTAAGAGGTTTTGCCCCTCAAAATTTGTAATATTTTATATTCTAAAACCAGCATGAACATGGATTGCTTTCAAACATTAAAATATCCATGATGAAATCAAGTATAACTACATATATCCATTTTGAAATGTATGTTTTACTTAGAGTTTAAAATACTAGTTCCTGGTGGTGGTTTGGGCTTGCCAAGGAGAAGCCTTCAAACATATCTTTCAGCTTAATAAAAAAAATCATAAGCTGAAGATGCTAAAACCTATGATATATGTGGCATGCACCTATGCATATTTTGGAGTGATGCATATTGAAAGGAATAACAACAACAACAACAACAACAACAAGAAAAAGATGAAAAACATGTTTGACAGAATGAATGAGCTCTGGTGGGATTGGGGGGGCAGGGAGGGGAGCACGGGACTAGATTTGATTTGAGAATTTGTATGAAATGCACACAAAAAAAATAAAGTTCTTACAATGCAAAAAAAAAAAATAAAGACTCTCCCAACAACAACAAAAAAAGAAATGCACAAAGATTCAATAAAAAATTGGCTTTGAAAAAAAAACTAGTTCCCTTGTTGTATTCAACACAGTTTATCTACATTGAAACTTTCAAATAAATATACTTGTCTGTCATTTAAGTCAGTGAGATTTGAAGTTCCAAGTCATTGGGCTGGGATAGTGAGTAAAAGTAAACACTATGAATCTGTGTCAGAAGTTTTGAACCTATAGCGAGTGACTCTTTATCTTTGACAACTGGTATTGAATACCTTGTGTTTAAAGAAAAACAAGAATTAATAATATATATTTGTGCAAGAGATGGTGATATGAGCAACTCAAAATTCAGGCCAAGCAGAGGAAATGAATCAATAAAAAATATTGTTATGACTTTAAATTCCTCTCGGTATGTTCTTATAATATTTATTTTGGAGACAAATAATATGAACTTTATAGGTTATATAGAACTAAGTATATTCAAAAGTGAAATCATATAATTTCATAAATGCAATTTTTACAAATTATTTTTATGCTATGGGAAAATATTCACTTGTATACCATTTAGACTATTTCAAATTACAAAAATATTGCTAAATTACATAAAACACTTTACTTACTTATTGAACAATTGATTGATTGGAGTTTGTGTTCAGTGATTTTCTTTTAGTCATGCTAAAAGGAGGACATAAGTCTGGGCAATTTTTACATTTCCACCATTTCCATGTGTTTTTTTTTTCCTGTTTTTCTGCTTCACTGCTACTTTGCTCCCAAACCTTATGCTTATAAATAGTGCCATGTGTTCAGTGAGATGATTCGGTGGATCTCTGTGCTTGCTGCCATCCTGATAACCTGAGTTCAATCTCCCAGTCTCATGTGTTGGAGGGAGAGGACAAGCTCCCACAAGTTGTGGTCTGAACTCTAGAGTGCATGGTAGCCCATATATAGATGCACACACGTGCATGATAAATGTAATAAAAATGTTTGAATGTATTTGGTAAGATCAAATATTTTTCTTCAAAGGAGTAATCTCTCCTTATTGTATTTGTTTAGACCCTTTTTTTCTCTTGCCAGTTAATAAAACAGTCTTTAGCAGTGTTTTAAAAGTGGCTTTGCATATGCCTAGCATGTATTCAATTAAAAAAAATGGCCTTGATATCACAGAAAATACTGTGATTTTTCTCAACCATCCTCAACTTCCACTTAGAGCTTTAATGGCTTATGGAGAGTTTGAGAAAAATGGCCTCATAATTTCTCTTCCCTCTTAAGAATATTGAGATTATATTAAACTGACTCAGTGAATGATGGTTCTTCTAGCACTATAAAAAGCAATTTTAATTTTTAAAATATATTCAGCATCACTTCATACTTCTGCCTAACCAAAAGACATACTAATTTTTCATAACTCTCCCTGTCTGCTGATGTACAAGGTGTGAATTTCTCCTGGACTTAGTGCATCATGAAACTCTGGAGACCTGAGATTTCAAATGAGTCACCAATGCTGATGTTAATGAACAACCTCTAAAGTGTAAAACTGTCTACAAAGGCAATCCTGAAATGAACAGAAGTTATTAGATCTTATCTAATATAAAAAAATCAAGATTTGATTTCTGTGTTATTGAGGTGAATCAAATCTATAGATGCTTAAGACCTTAGATTCCTCGGTGTGAGGTGTCAAAGTAGAACCCATGTTTCCAAGTTTGTCTTGAAAATCTGCTGCCAGCTAATTCTAAAAGAAAGAAAGAAAGAAAGAAAGAAAGAAAGAAAGAAAGAAAGAAAGAAAGAAAGAAAGAAAGAAAGAAAATTCCACCATTTTTACTAAGTTTAAACATCTTTACTGAACTCACCATGTCAGACCTTGTTGGCATCTGTCACCATTTTCAACTCTAATGAAAGTGATGCTCACAATAGACTTAAATTGAATCAAGTCAGACAACCAATTATTCTTTAAAAACACTCGTAATTTTAAGTGCTTTCAAAATAACTAGTTACCTAGAAGAATACAAAAAGTACAGATATGTGTACCTGCATGCCTGGATGTCTATGGCACTTAAGTTTATGCACGTTTTGCCTAAAAATGGGAGAAACTGTATGACTGCACAAATGAGCACCTGATTTATAATGATTCAAGGTACTTTTATTTTCTTTTTAGCAAGTGAACAAAAATAGCCCAGTTTCTTTCCATGTCTCATTTTTTTTCTGGGTTTAATCCTGTATATGACTACAGAGATTTTACGTAATTGACTAAAGTAATCTGAAGGCGCTCTGAGTTGGGAAATACAATGCTTGTTAAATATACTCTTTTGATTGATGGGTCAAAGAGATATGACTAGCCTCAAGAAATATCTAAATGCCAGTATGTTATAAAGGTGCAGGTTTGACTACCTTAAATTTTTTTCATGAAAAAGTTGATCACATGATATAAAAGACCCATAATTTTTAAAGATAAAAAAAATATTATCTCCTCTGCCCTGAGCAAATATATGTCTATATACAAACAGACACAAAAATATATCTATGCAGCCAGGTGTGGTGGCGCAAGCCTTTAATCCTAGCACTTGGGAGGCAGAGGCAGGCAGATCTTCATGAGTTCAAGGCCAGCCTGTTCTACAGAGTGAGTTCCAGAAGAGCTGGGGCTACAGGGAGACCCTGTCTCAAAAAGACCAAAAAAAAAAAAATAAATGATATATATATATATATATTATAATACTATATATGATTGCATATGCATTGCAAGCCGAGGAAGCAAACATACACTTAATAACACAAATACTTCACCAAATGTTCTGTATGTAAACTACACAAGATGAAGCTATTGATTATAGCATTTCACGCATGACACAGTTTAAACTATCTAAATAAATTTGATATTTTCTGTAACTATATTGGTAAGCAGTTCATGAAGCCTTGAGCCCCAGCCCTCTTCACCTGAGAATCTGTTTCAACATATATTAAACCTTATAGTCTTTTGAACTCTATTTAGTAACATGGAAAATGCCAAATTTGGGAACATTGAAAGAAATTAACATTCCATTTTAAGTCAGTAGCTTCAACCTGACATATCACCCAATTATTAGAAGCAGCCAATACCAGCCAATGCAAAACAGAGGAATACTAGGAGCACTCACTAACAATATACATGTTCTATTCTTATAATTATTCTAAATCACGTAATTGAAATATCACGAATCTGGAAAATGGATGTTTCTCTTGTCATCTGTGGAGATATTGTTAGTCCTCTGGAATACTTCAAGATACCTTGCAAAGTCTACATTTAAAAATCTTTGGATGAAGAATCTTTATAATGATTTTTTTCCTTCAATACTTCAACAGTGGTACTAAATAATGGGAATGCGTGTGGTGGTGTACACCCTCGATCCCAGCACTCAGCAGACAGAGGCAGGTGGATGTCTGTAAGTTCAAGGCCAGTCTTGTGTCTACATGGAGATTTCCAGGCCACCTAGTACTAAAAAAAAAAAAAAAAAAAAAGACAAACTAGAAATACTTTCTTCTGTTTTGTATTCACATAGACTAATGTTAATAAATTTCTTGTTTATTATCAGTTGAGAGAGCAAATCTTAGAATAACTAAGCATTTAAAACTTTGTTCATTGCAAGCCAGGCGTGGTGGCACATGCCTTTAATCCTAGCACTTGGGGGGCAGAGGCAGGTGGATCTTTATGAGTTCAAGCCCAGCCTGGTCTACAAAGTGAGTTCCAGGACAGCTGGGGCTGCAGGGAAACCCTGTCTCAAAAATACCCTCCCCCCAAAAAAAACTTTGTTCAATGCAATATCTAACAGGAAAATGTTATACATAATGATATGTATGCTCATATTCCCTATAATATTTTTCATGAAATAAAATTGTGTTTCACAAGCTATTTCTGAAAATAGAAATTTGCAATTTTATCTGGGTTTTAATAGTCCCTTACTATATTTCAGAGAAAGCTGAATCCCATTAGTTTTGACTTCATTTTTCAAGTACTTAAAGACAGGCAAACTAAATAATTCTTTTCAATTGAGCACACTGTCCCACTAAGATAATCATGATTGAAATGCATGTATTGAGTATATGTGTTCCATTATCATATTAATTATACATATCTCTCCTGTATACAGAATATTTACTACTTGTCTTATTAAAATATTATCTCCCAATATATTAGCATGATACACATATGAATTCTTCAGAACTTCCAAGTATACAGGGAATACACTTAATTTGAGAATGAAGAACTATTGAACAGCTGCCCACAGATGATTTCCCAATGAGGGATTGTAACATTTTAATTTTACTACTAAAAAAACCAAAATGTATATTTCAACCGTATTTGATTTATGACAACTGAATACATAAATTAGATACAAAATGGAATTTTCCAGTTAACACATTATTTTCAAGGCACTATCTTAAATATTTAGCAGTCACTGCTGTGTTTCTAGTCATGGCTTTATAGGAAGATGATCATTATTTTAAAGTTTTTAAATCATCAAAAGTGCACTAAAATATGTAAACAATTTTCTATGTCTCTGCTGATGATGTTTCTTTTGATTTATGTAAACAATGCCAGGCTCAAAGTCAAAAAACATTAACTCTTCCTAAAATATCATAAACCTGAAAACTACTTACTTCACTTCTTAGTTCTGTAAACTTCTTAAAGCAACTTTCTTAAAGTAAATTTCTTTAAAGGACTATTTCTCAATAGCAGAAATATCATGACAAAGAATTGAAGAGATTTATAATTTGTATACCCATTTATAATTCCAATATCTAAATATATTATCCAAAATAGGGGTGGTAGCTATGTTGTTTAAATGTGCTTACATTTCTGAATAAGGTAATATTTACTTAAGCCTAACTATATTGCACCTTTCACCTTGGCAGATGTAGGCTACTTTGTGGAAAGTAAATAGCCCATTTTTTCCAAGTTCTAAGGTATGGCAAGATTGATTTTCACTGGTAGTTGTCATTTGCCTCAGAAGCATAATTATAGCTTTGAAAATTTATTTATTACTTAATGCCTCAAAAACCGAATCTTCCTTAATGATGCTATTTTAATGCCATGTCCATACCATTTTCTGTACAGAATATATGGTAGTCTGTATTTTAAGTCTGCATTTTAATTCACATGCTTTTAAGAGGTACAACACCTTTTATTTTTACATCATAATAATGTCTAACATTATTAAGGGAAACTATATGTAATTTTAAATCTCTAGAAAAGTTTCAAACGCCTGTTCTCAAATACTCCTACTATGAGAGTCTTCTTTTTTGGTGATTCTCATAACTAAGGATCACCATTGTATTCCAGAAGTCCAGAGAAAATGAACAAATAGACCTGGATTCTCTTTCTGTTCTATTTTTATGTTACTAGCCTCAAAGGGTATCACAAATATACATAGGACTTAGAATAGAATACAATGAAATTGCATTGTGTATATTCACCTCTATTGTGTCAATGTAGGCCTGTAAGAAAAACATCAAGCCTTGTTAGACTTTCATAGAAATCTTTTATTCTCTTTCACTTTTAAGGGCAATTGCTTATACAGTTTTCTCTTAAGGGTTTATTATCTGGGACCATGTCTTTTATTTTCAATGATACACAAGAAAAGATAAAGGAGAGGGCAAACTCAGTGAGGAACAGATCAAATAGTCCAAATTATACTAAGTTGGAGATCATTTCAAATTCACCACAGTGTTTGAAAACATATTCATTAACAACTTCATTAGGTCAATGGAAAAATTGGAGTATATATTTTCAAAAAGCAAACCATGTTTTCTAACTGTCAGTAGAGCTTTAAAAGGGCAGTATCTTTAAAATGCTCATTAAAACTCTCTTTTGAAAAAGTCATCATCTACTGTCAGATACTAAAAGAGCCAATTGTCAGAACACAAACTTTGCTCTGTATTCTAGCAACAAAGCTTGACAATTGGGCATTACACAGTAGGACCAATTTTCTCAAGAAAGTAACAACTTATATCCGGTATAACTCAATGACAAGATGAAAGTAGGCGACTATTTTTCTACATGACATGTTCCAATAAGTGACCTTAAATTTAAATAATCAGAAACTGAATGCAACTCATTCACACACTAATAAAAAGAATACTGCAGGAAATTCAGACCTTCATTTGAGGCTATGACACAAAGGGAGAAGACCCGAGGTAAACTAACTCTTTTATTCATAAATATTTGCATCACTTAGTTTTGGATCAAGTTAACAAGAGTTCATTTCATTTCTTATGGGGGTTATAGAAAACAACATGACAAGCAGTCCTTATCATGCCTGTCATTAAATGACTGCTATGTCATCCACTGCATCTTGACCTTCTGTTAGTTACCAGAGGAAAAAGCAAATCATAGAATTTCAGTTTCATTCTAATTACACACAAATAGCCAGCACTTAGGACCTTTGAAAGTTGATCCACATCGCAGTAATTTTTTTAAAAAAGCAAAGAAAAATGAAAGAATCCTTAATATCATGACACAGTTCTAGAGTATGCTTCAAACATTCTCTATGCTGATATAACTCATAAAATGGCATGTGACATGACTGTGACTTCCCACTTGCATGCTTTAATTCAAACCAAAAATTTACAACAGCAACAACAAAATCAAACCTTGGGTCAATTACTCTTTGGTTTCAATCTTCATTACTGCCTGAGATTTTGGCTAACTCTCTTAGTTTTTAAATTAAGCGGGCCCTTCCATCTCTGCCCCTTCCAACCGTCAAACACCAAGAACCAGACATAAATTTCAGAACAAAAAGAGTTTTGTTTGTGAGTATGCATGTTTTCAAGTCCGACCCCTGCATACAAACTGTTAATTATAATAAAAAGATATATTTTATTCCAACTTAATCTCATCCATGAATGAACTTCTTTCAAGTTTCAACCATTAAAAAAAGTCAATTTCCTGGTGGTTGTAATTTAATTAAGTAACCTTTCACACTGAGCAAAACCCAAAAGCATAAGTGTCATTAATCTTTCTAGTGATTACAGACACCGCTAGAGCTTCAAACATTTACCTCTCCTTCCCCGCAGTAGAAATGGTTTTAGGAGGATCATGGTTCATACCTCACACTCCCTGGAGCCAGAGATGGTATATGTGCAGGGCCCAGATCCGTTTACTGATAGATCCATGGTCTCAGAGTTCGTAGGTTTGTAGTCCACATAGTATTCCTGTAAAGGGGAGTTCATTTGTCTTTCAGACTCCCTGGCCTTTTTCCTCCGCCTCTTCATCAGAGAATGCTGCTGAAGCTGTTTCATGCTGGCTGGGTACCGTTTCCAGGACACATAGATGACGAGGAGGATCATGGCCACCGACAGGAACAGAGCCACGCTCCCGGCGATAATTTTGTGAAAGGAGACATGTTCATATTCTTGATCTGCGCCAGGAATCTGGAAGCTGGGGGATGGGCTTGCTGCCTCCAAGGTGGGAGGGACGCCATCAGGTTTGAAGATGGTGGGTTTGGAGATGATCAAGGGCTTCTGGGGAGTCTGTGGTGCCAGGTGTGATCTTTCTGTGTTGACCACCTGGACCTCAGAACAGATGTTGTACATCTCAACTGCATCACTGACTTTTTCCCCCTGTACGTGCTTAGGTCCCGCACATATCATGGTGCTTTCCTTATTTCCTTTGAAGTTCTTCAGCCAGTGGAACAGAGGACAGATGCTCCGACTACATTCCCACATATTTCCAGACAAGGTGATGGATATTAATGATATCCACGCATTGACAGTCTCTTGTGAGATGTTGGTGAGCTTGTTGGAATCCAAATTCAGTTTTTGCAAGTTGGGGAGGCATTTAAACGTGCCTGGCTCTATCCCTTGAATATCATTCCCTGATAAATCCAAGTTGTGTAAGGAACTCCAAGTCCACGTCAGGCCTTGGCTAATGGAGCGGATCCTGTTCCACTGCAGGTAAATTGAGCGCAGGTTGAAGAGGCGTGGGAAATGGGCAAAGTTAATCTTTGAAAACTGATTGTGCTCCAGATGAAGTTCCTTCAGTTTCAAAAGGCCAGCAAAAGCATTTCGGGATAAGCTTCTGAGACGATTGTAACCCAGATCCAGAAAGTCAAGATTCCGACAGTCTTGAAAGACTCTTATAGGGACGGTCTTTAGGGAGTTGGATCGCAAGTGCAAAATGATGAGTTTCCGAAGACCTTTAAACTGTTCGGACTGAAGCGTCTGAAGTTTATTGTAGGAGAGATCCAGGTTTCTAAGATTAGGAACAGGGTGAAATGTTTTATTGTGCAGATAAGTAATTTTGTTGGAGCTTAGAATTAATTCTTTCAGTCTGCGGATCCCTTGAAAGGCGTCTTCATCCACGGAGCTAATGTAATTATGGTCAAGATAAAGCCATATAAGCTGGTTAAGGCCGGCAAACTGATTGGATTTGAGTTTCTGAATGCTGTTGAACCTTAAGGATAAACCTTGTGACCCTCCAGAAATGTTTTCTGGGATGTCAGCGAAGGCGTGAGACTCACAGTAGACAATCTTGCCATCGCACCTGCAGTTCTTTGGGCAAGCTCTCTGAGCCCCAGTGAGCACAACCAGGAGGGTAGGAAATAGCACCAGAAACACACTCATGCCTTCCAGCTTCGTAATTAGACGGAAACCTGCAACATCAAAGGGGAGACAGATGCACAGTGTCAAGCCGTAATAATACATCAGCAGCAAGATCAGGGGCATTCTGGCTAGTGCAGAAACTAGACAGTGCATTTAAAAACACATTGCAACATTTAATTTCTTGCAGCCTCCCAAGCTTGCTGTTTAGATTTCATTTTTTTTCCTTTCATTTTCAAAATACAAGAGTGCTGCTTTAACTATAAAAAACGCCTTTCTGAGTTTTAGAGTTCTTGTCCATCTCAACCCTGAAAAGCCCAAAGCCTTTCTTTGTAGCAAATGCAATGACAACGTTTGGCTAGTCACTGTATTGAACGACAGTAAGGAAAGGAAGTATATACTCTACCTTCTGCTAAGGGCAAAATTGTGACTTAGGAGACCTGAGGTATGTACATCTTTTCTAGTTGATCAAACAGGCTGTGATTTATTTAGCAATA
Source organism: Rhizomys pruinosus (assembly GCA_009823505.1). Taxonomy (NCBI): domain Eukaryota; kingdom Metazoa; phylum Chordata; class Mammalia; order Rodentia; family Spalacidae; genus Rhizomys; species Rhizomys pruinosus. The sequence continues at coordinate 7,459,522 of VZQC01011344.1, forward strand.
GAGCTTCTGGATACTATCAAAGTAATCCAAGTTTGTTCTGGCTGAAATTACATGCTTACTCAAATTACATACATATATACTATGATGGCAATATATGACCTCTGAAAGCTGGCAGGGGGATTTGTGAAGGATCCCATGGAACCTGGTTTGGAGCCTCGGGACAGGGTAAGGGACACTTAGTTGATTAATAAAGGATTTAGTATCCCATATCTTCCCTCTGGGCCAGGGGATACGTGAGACCCTAGCACAATCAGAGATAATAAATAGTTAGTAAATATGTGCAGAACATAAAATAAGCATGCTATTAGGTTGTTAGGAAGCTTCTGCAAATTTGAGAGCTAAATGACAGAAAGCACGAAATCCGTTCCCATCATCCTGACCCACTGAAATCTCTTACTGACTTTTTCCATCTTTTCCCCTGTCTCTGTTAACTTCTGAAAACCCATGAAGTTGCAGTCTATTAGCATATGTGCTGCATTTTCAAGTAATTCTGTGTAAGGGCACTTCTTTCCTCTGTCAACAGTAGATACATTATTTTTTAACTGTAGAAAAAAGAGTTAATGCATGTTACAGATTCTTTTATTCCCCTTTTAATAGTCATCTTTTTAACCAAGAGGCAAACAGCCTAAACTGCAGTCTAAAATCTTCCTCTTCTCAAAGAGTTTATTTTTTTT
>VZQC01011351.1:0-55543 GCA_009823505.1 Rhizomys pruinosus
CTGAGAGAAATATGCAGGACAGTTATGGCAGAATGCATGATCTCGGTTGGGGGGGTGGAGGGGAAGGGGAAGGGAAAGGGAAATATGCCTGAACTGAATTGGAAAATGATGTATGAAATGCACAAAGCATCAATAAAAAAAGAAAAAAAAAGATTATTATGAAAAAAAGACTATAAAAACAGCAGCTGACTAATACTCAGCCTTTCTTCCTTTACTGTCCCTCTTTTCAGAAGAAATTACCAGTGCCTGTTTTTTTTTTCTTCGTTTACCTGATATTCTTTTACTCTACTGTGCAGTCCTGACAAAACTGCTCTTAATGATCGTTAAATGTAAGGGGAAACACCCCAGGGGCAGGAAGGTTTAACTGGGGATGGGAGACAGAGAAATAGGAAAGACGAGATGGAGGAGAGTCAATCAAAATCAAGAATTATGCAATGCCATGAGGAAACCTGTTACTTAGTATGTTAATTTTAAAATAAATTAAAAATAAAGCTAACCAGTGACTTCTCCCTTGTAGAATCCAATATGCAGTGCCCAGTCCTTCACTTCCTTCCATCTTTAATTCCTCTATATATTCATCTTGACCTCTTAAAAATTCTCCCCTGACCTCCAAAATACTGTCTTATTTGATTTCCATCATCTGACCATATTTTTTCTCCCTTTAGTTGAGTTTGTCCTTTCCTCTTCACCTATCCCAACATAAGCATTCTCCCAAAGATTCTCTCTCTCTCTGTCTGTCTGTCTGTCTCTCTCTCTCTGTCTCTCTGTCTCTCTCTCTCCTAAATCTCCATCCCTGGTACATGTTCTAAATCCCTGCTAAGACATAATCACTTAGAGACTCAGCTGCCAATATAAACTCAGCGTTTTCCAATCTAAAAAAAAAAGAAAAAAAAAAAAGACAACCTCGATTGTCTTAATGGCACAAACACCTCTCGAATCAAAACCTCAGATTAGATAGCAGAGTGATTCCCAACTGCCTTCTAACTGATCCAGGAAGTATTTTTCTGTGCGTGTGCTTGTTACTTTTTTTTTTGTCAAAGACAATTTTTTATTGAAACTTTGTGCATTTCATGCAAAATTTCAAATCAAATCTAAACTCATGCCCCCCTACCTGACCCCTGCCCCAGCAGAGCTCATGCATTCTGCCAAACATGTTTTTCATCTTTTTCTCACTCTCTCTCAAAATCGTTGATGCAGAAGTTTACTGTTTCGAGCAGAAGTTCACCATTTCAGTCAGTTCTTTGACCCAGTCTTGTTGTTGTTGTTGTTGTTGTTCTTGTTGTTGTTCTTGTTCTTGTTGTTATTCCTTCCAATATGCATCACTTCAAAATATACACATATGCATGCCACATATATAATAGGTTTTAGCATCTTCGGCTTATGAATATTTTTTTCTTTATTAGGCTGAAAGATGTCATGTTTGAAGGCTCCTCCTTGGAAAGCCCAAACCTCCATCAGTTCTGCCCTTGTGTTCCACACTGGGGTTTTCCCTTCTCATGGTCACCAAATGAGGTCCAGAAAGTACCACATCCTGTCTTGATCTTCCTGTATTAGTCTCCATGATACAGCCTGGGTAGTCCAACAATGGCAGTTTATACTCTGAAGAGGCAGAAACCACATTAGTAGCTCAGTCCACAAGTTGGATGTCTCAGCTGTCCCCATCTGGCACTGAAGGTTTGGAGGATCTTGGAGAGACATGAGTCTTCAGTCCATATTGGAAGGTTGAAAACCTGTGTCTCATGTCTTTGAAGGATGGCAAAAGCAATGGCAGTAACAGGGTAGCTGCACTTGCCAATAATACAGGCAAAACAACTGTGCTCTTTTTTTCCTTTTTGTCTTTTTACTAAGATCTCAAGTTTTATACCTGAAGTACAATTTCTCAGTCCTTACTATTTATTTATTTATTTATTTATTTATTTATTTACTTATTTATGGTTTTACTTTCCTTTTGGATGTTTAAGGCCACACAGCCCAGATTAACCAAGGATTTTGTTTTCTCAAGGTCTCTTGAGGATCTGGTCCTCAAGTGTCACTCAGGGTTTTTTTTGTGGGGGGAGCCCCTGGCTCCTTTTGGCTTTTCAATCACCAGTTCCAACCACTCAAGGAGAAAGTCAGGTCTTGCTAGACCAGGCTTCCCTTTTTGAAGCATGAGCAGACTTTCCTCTTTATAGACTGGACACTGGATGAAGTCCCATTAGTGGATTTCCAAGACCTCCCTGCACAGGAAGACTGGTAACTCACATTTGCATGACATTTCAAGAGATGCCCCCATTCATAGTCCCCTGGGACTTAGTTGATCTCTGAGGGCAAGAAACAAAGTTATCCCTTAAGACCCTCTGCCAAGTTGGCATGGGCGTTAAGTATGGTCGTTAAGCATCCAGAAAAGCTAAGTTACATCAGCCTGATACTTTTAACTACTGTGTAATATTTTAGAGAAGGCTTGGACGAAAGCTCAAGCAGTCTTGCATAAGAAATACTAAGAAACACTCCCATAGCATGTTACAATTATTAAACATGCTGATCAGATTCATTCATTCATCCACCACTGCTGTCAATAGTTGCATTCAATAACTACAGTGGTTTGGATCTGGAATGTCTCCCAACATCTCCTGTGTTCAATGTGCAGCATTATTTGAAAATGGCACAACCTTCCCAAAGCAGGTGTGAGCAACTGAGGCTGTTGGGCCTATGCTCTTGAAGGAGATATTGGGAGACTGGTCTTTGTAGTGTCTCTCTATCTCTCCCTAGTGTCTCTCTCATCATCTCCCTCTCTTCTAGACATCATGCATTAGGATGTTTCCACTGTCACAGACTCCCACCATGATGTGCTAGGTTTCTTTGAGCTGAAATCAGCAGAGACAAATGACCACAGACAGGGCTGGAGAGATGGATCAACAGTTGAGAGCACTGGCTGCTCTTGCAGAGGACACAGGTTCAATTTCCAGCACTTCCATGGTGGCTAACAAATGTCTGTAACTCCAGTTCCAGGGGATCTGACACTATATTCTGACCTCTGAGGGCATGGCATGACCTACATGCAGGCCTCACATTCATACACATAAAAATATAAACAATAAATAAAATAGTTTTTATTAACTCCATGCCAGGCCACTCTTGACAATTTCTTTTATTTTATTGATGCTTTGTATATTTCATACATCATTTTCCAATTCAGTTCAGGCATATTTCCCTTTCCCTTCCCCCATCCCACCCCACCCCATCCCAGTTCATGCATTCTGCCATAACTGTCCTGCATCTTTCCACTCAGTTTTTTTTTCATTTTTTAGCAATAAGTGATAATTTATGTGTAGAAGCATCCCTCATGTAAAATCAATTTGCAGGCTGTTGTGCCCAATCCCCCACAGCCCCACCATCCAGCAGGGAGGTCTTATAAGTTGATCAAGTGAGTGTCCAGATATATTGCTGTAGTTTCACCATTCACCCCTATCTCAGCCCTTACGTTCTACCACGCCACCTCTTCCACAGATTGTTCCCTAGGCTTAGAAAAGGGGCACAGGTGGATGAGAAGCAAAACAGTCTACTTTCACTGGAGCTGTTGTCTTGGACTCTGGTCAATTCTGGCTGTTTCCTTTCATGGGCTGACAGTTTGTCCAGGAATAACCCTTCGATCCTACTAATGAAGCACACGCNATGCAGAGCACTGCTGCAAATCCGCTGACCTGGCTCCAAAGAAAGGTGAAGGGTGGTCCTGCTCAGAAGTCCTCAGAGATGCAAGCCCCTAGCTGCAGCCCCAGAAAGAGCCCACCTGCAAAAATACTTGCCTAATTGACTTCACAGCTGCCCGCCCAAAGGTGAAGAGCACTGCCTCAAATCCCGTGCAGAGCACTGCCCCAAATCCACTGACCCAGCGCCAAAGAAAGGCGAAGGGCGGTCCAGCGCAGAAATAATCGGAGACCCTACCCCATAGCTGCAGCCCCGGAAAGAGACCACTTGCAAAATTACATGCCCAAGTGACTTCCCGGCTGCTCGCCCAAAGGTGCAGAGCACTGCCCCAAATCCCGTGCAGAGCACAGCATCAAATCCGCCAACCTGGTGCCAAAGAAAGGCTAAGGGCGGTCCCACAAAGAAGTCCTCAGAGACGTGACCCCCAAGCTGCAGCCCCTGAAATAGCCCACCTGCAAAAATACTTGCCCAAGTGACTTCCCAGCTGCACGCCCAAAGGAGCAGAGCACTGCCCCAAATCCCGTGCAAAGCACTGCCCCAAATCCGCTGACCTGGCTCCAAAGAAAGGTGAAGGGTGGTCCTGCTCAGAAGTCCTCAGAGATGCAAGCCCCTAGCTGCAGCCCCAGAAAGAGCCCACCTGCAAAAATACTTGCCCAATTGACTTCGCGGCTGCCCGCCCAAAGGTGAAGAGCACTGCCTCAAATCCCATGCAGAGCACTGCCCCAAATCCACTGACCCAGCGCCAAAGAAAGGCGAAGGGTAGTCCAGCGCAGAAATAATCGGAGACGCGACCCCCTAGCTGCAGCCCCGGAAAGAGACCACTTGCAAAAATACTTGCCCAAGTGACTTCCCGGCTGCTCACCCAAAGGTGCAGAGCACTACCCCAAATCCCGTGCAGAGCACAGCATCAAATCCGCCGACCTGGTGCCAAAGAAAGGCTAAGGGTGGTCCCACAAAGAAGTCCTCAGAGACGCGACCCCCAAGCTGCAGCCCCTGAAATAGCCCACCTGCAAAAATACTTGCCCCAGTGACTTCCCAACTGCCCGTCCAAAGGTGCAGAACACTTCTTCAAATCCCGTGCAGAGCACTGCCCCAAATCCGTCGACCCAGTGCCAAAGAAAGGCGAAGGGCGGTCCTGCCCAGAAGTCCACAGAGACGGGACCCCATAGCTGCAGCCCCGGAAAGAGCACACCTGCAAAAAATATTGCCCAAGTGACTTCCTGGCTGCCTGCCCAAAGGTGCAGAGCACTGCCCCTAATTCCGTGCAGAGATCTGCCCCCAAACTGCCGACCTGGTGCCAAAGAAAGGAAAAGTGTGGTCATGCCTGGAAGTCCACGGAGACCCGACCCTTAGCTACAGCCCCAGAAAAAGCCCATCTGCAAAAATTCTTGCCCAAGTGACTTCCCGGCTGCCTGACCAAAGGTGCGGAGCACTTCCCCAAATCCCTTGCAGAGCACTGTCCCAAATTGGCCAACCCAGCACCAAAGAAAGGTGAATGGCAGTCCTGCCCAGAAATCCTCAGAGACATGACCACCTAGCTTCAGCCCCGGAAAGAGCCCACCTGAAAAATACTTGCCCAAGTGACTTCCTGGCTGCCCACCCAAAGGTGCAGAACACTGCCCCAAATCCCGTGCAGAGGACGGCCACAAATCTGCCGACCCGGCACTAAAGAAAGGCAAAGTGCGGTCCCGCTCAGAAGTCCTCGGAGACCTGATCCCCTAGCTGCAGCCCTGTAAAGAGCCCACCTGCAAAAATACTTGCCCAAGTGACTTCCCAGCTACCCGACCAAAGGTGCAGAGCACTGCCACAAATCCGCCAACTCGGCGCCAAAGAAAGGCAAAGGGCCATCCCGCCCAGATGTCCTCAGAAATGTGAACCCCTAGCTGCAGCTCCGGAAAGAGCCCACCTGCAAAAATACTTGCCCAAGTGACTTCCCGGCTGCCCACCCAAAAATGCAGAGCACTACCCCAAATCCCGTGCAGAGTACTGCCCCAAATCTGCTGACTAGGTGCCAAAGAAAGGTGAAGGGTGGTCCCGTCCAGAAGTCCTCAGTGACGCGACCCCCTAGCTGCAGCCCCGGAAAGAGACCACCTGCACAAATACTAGCCCAAGTGACTTCCCGGCTGCCTGCCCAAAGGTGCAGAGCACTGACCCAAATAGGCTGACCCATAGTCAAAAAAAGGCAAATGGGCATCCTGCCCAGAAGTCCTCAGATTCGCGACCCCCTGTCTGCAGCCCCGGAAAGAGCCCACCTGCAAAAATACTTGCCCAATTAACTTCCCGGCTGCCCGCCTAAAGGTGCAGGGCACTGCCCCAAATCCCTTACAGAGCACTGCCCAGAATCCAACGAACCAGTGCCAAAGAAAGGCGAAGGGCGGTCCCACCCAGAAGTCCACAGAGACACGATCCCCTAGCTGCAGCCCCGGAAAGAGCCCACCTGCAAAAATACTTGCCCAAGTGACGTCCTGGCTGCCTGCCCAAAGGTGCAGAGCACTGCCCCAAATCCCGTGCAGAGGACTGCCCCAAATCCGCCAAACCGGTGCCAAAGAAAGGCGAAGTGCAGTCCCACCAGGAAGTCCTCAGAGACACAACCCCCTAGCTGCAGCCCCGGAAAGAGCCCACCTGCAAAAATACTTGCCCAAGTGACTTCCTGGCTCCTCGCTCAAAGGTGCAGAACACTGCCCCAAATCCCGTGCAGATCACTGCTCCAAATCCACCAACACGGTGCCAAAAAAATGCAAAGTGCAGTCCTATCCAGAAGTCCTCAGAGATGCGACCCCCTAACTGCAGCCCCGGAAAGACCCCACCTGCATAAGTGCTTGCTCAAGTGACTCCCGGGCTGCCCGCACAAAGGTGCAGAGCACTGCCCCAAATCCCATGCAGAGCACAGCCTCAAATCTGCCGACCTGGTGCAAAAGAAAGGCGAAGGGTGGTCCTGCACAGAAGTCCTCAGAGACGCAACCCCCTAGCTGCAGCCCCGGAAAGAGCCCACCTGCAAAATTACTTGACCAAGTGACTTCCCGACTGCATGCCCAAAGGTACAGAGCACTGCTTCAAATCCCGTGCAGAGCACTGCCCCTAATGCACTGATCCATCGCCAAAGAAATGTGAAGGGTGGTCCTGCCCAGAAGTCCTCAGAGACGCGACCCCCTAACTGCAGCCCCGGAAAGACCCCACCTGCATAAGTACTTGCCCAAGTGACTCCCGGGCTGCCCAACAAAAGGTGCAGACCACTGACCCAAATCTCGTGCAGAGCACTGCCTCAAATCCGTCGACCTGGCAACAAAGAAATGTGAAGGGCAGTCCTGCCCAGAAATAATCGGAGACCCGACCCCATATTTGCAGCCCCGGAAAAAGCCCACCTGCAAAAATACTTGCACATGTGACTTCCCAGCTACTGGCCCAAAGGTGCAGAGCACTGCCCCAAATCCCATGCTGAGCACCTCCCCTAATGCACAGATCCAGCACCAAAGAAAGGCGAAGGGCGGTCCTGCCCAGAAGTCCTCAGAGACACGACCCCTTATCTGCAGCCCTGGAAAGAGCCCACCTGCAAAAATACTTGCCCAGGTGACTTCACGGCTGCCCGCCCAAAGGTGCAGAGCACTGCCCCAAATCCCATGCAGAGCACTGCCCCAAATCCACTGACCCGGTGCCAAAGAAAGGCAAAGGGCGGTCCTGCCCAGAAGTCCTCAGCAACGCAACCCCCTAGCTGCAGCCCAGGAAAGAGCCCACCTGCAATAATACTTGCCCAAGTGACTTCCCGGCGGCCCGCCCAAAGGAGCAGAGCACTGCCCCAAATTCCGTGCAAAGCACTGACCCAAATCCGCCGACCTGGCGCCAAAAAAGGCGAAGGGCGGTCCCGCCCAGAAGTGCTCGGAGACCCAACCACCTAGCTGCAGCCCTGGAAAGAGACCACCTGCAAAAATTCTTGCCAAAATGACTTCCCAGCTACCCGCCCAAATGTGCAGCTCTCTGCCCCAAATACTATGCAGAGCACTGCTGCAAATCCGCTGACCTGGCTCCAAAGAAAGGTGAAGGGTGGTCCTGCTCAGAAGTCCTCAGAGATGCAAGCCCCTAGCTGCAGCCCCAGAAAGAGCCCACCTGCAAAAATACTTGCCTAATTGACTTCACAGCTGCCCGCCCAAAGGTGAAGAGCACTGCCTCAAATCCCGTGCAGAGCACTGCCCCAAATCCACTGACCCAGCGCCAAAGAAAGGCGAAGGGCGGTCCAGCGCAGAAATAATCGGAGACCCTACCCCATAGCTGCAGCCCCGGAAAGAGACCACTTGCAAAATTACATGCCCAAGTGACTTCCCGGCTGCTCGCCCAAAGGTGCAGAGCACTGCCCCAAATCCCGTGCAGAGCACAGCATCAAATCCGCCAACCTGGTGCCAAAGAAAGGCTAAGGGCGGTCCCACAAAGAAGTCCTCAGAGACGTGACCCCCAAGCTGCAGCCCCTGAAATAGCCCACCTGCAAAAATACTTGCCCAAGTGACTTCCCAGCTGCACGCCCAAAGGAGCAGAGCACTGCCCCAAATCCCGTGCAAAGCACTGCCCCAAATCCGCTGACCTGGCTCCAAAGAAAGGTGAAGGGTGGTCCTGCTCAGAAGTCCTCAGAGATGCAAGCCCCTAGCTGCAGCCCCAGAAAGAGCCCACCTGCAAAAATACTTGCCCAATTGACTTCGCGGCTGCCCGCCCAAAGGTGAAGAGCACTGCCTCAAATCCCATGCAGAGCACTGCCCCAAATCCACTGACCCAGCGCCAAAGAAAGGCGAAGGGTAGTCCAGCGCAGAAATAATCGGAGACGCGACCCCCTAGCTGCAGCCCCGGAAAGAGACCACTTGCAAAAATACTTGCCCAAGTGACTTCCCGGCTGCTCACCCAAAGGTGCAGAGCACTACCCCAAATCCCGTGCAGAGCACAGCATCAAATCCGCCGACCTGGTGCCAAAGAAAGGCTAAGGGTGGTCCCACAAAGAAGTCCTCAGAGACGCGACCCCCAAGCTGCAGCCCCTGAAATAGCCCACCTGCAAAAATACTTGCCCCAGTGACTTCCCAACTGCCCGTCCAAAGGTGCAGAACACTTCTTCAAATCCCGTGCAGAGCACTGCCCCAAATCCGTCGACCCAGTGCCAAAGAAAGGCGAAGGGCGGTCCTGCCCAGAAGTCCACAGAGACGGGACCCCATAGCTGCAGCCCCGGAAAGAGCACACCTGCAAAAAATATTGCCCAAGTGACTTCCTGGCTGCCTGCCCAAAGGTGCAGAGCACTGCCCCTAATTCCGTGCAGAGATCTGCCCCCAAACTGCCGACCTGGTGCCAAAGAAAGGAAAAGTGTGGTCATGCCTGGAAGTCCACGGAGACCCGACCCTTAGCTACAGCCCCAGAAAAAGCCCATCTGCAAAAATTCTTGCCCAAGTGACTTCCCGGCTGCCTGACCAAAGGTGCGGAGCACTTCCCCAAATCCCTTGCAGAGCACTGTCCCAAATTGGCCAACCCAGCACCAAAGAAAGGTGAATGGCAGTCCTGCCCAGAAATCCTCAGAGACATGACCACCTAGCTTCAGCCCCGGAAAGAGCCCACCTGAAAAATACTTGCCCAAGTGACTTCCTGGCTGCCCACCCAAAGGTGCAGAACACTGCCCCAAATCCCGTGCAGAGGACGGCCACAAATCTGCCGACCCGGCACTAAAGAAAGGCAAAGTGCGGTCCCGCTCAGAAGTCCTCGGAGACCTGATCCCCTAGCTGCAGCCCTGTAAAGAGCCCACCTGCAAAAATACTTGCCCAAGTGACTTCCCAGCTACCCGACCAAAGGTGCAGAGCACTGCCACAAATCCGCCAACTCGGCGCCAAAGAAAGGCAAAGGGCCATCCCGCCCAGATGTCCTCAGAAATGTGAACCCCTAGCTGCAGCTCCGGAAAGAGCCCACCTGCAAAAATACTTGCCCAAGTGACTTCCCGGCTGCCCACCCAAAAATGCAGAGCACTACCCCAAATCCCGTGCAGAGTACTGCCCCAAATCTGCTGACTAGGTGCCAAAGAAAGGTGAAGGGTGGTCCCGTCCAGAAGTCCTCAGTGACGCGACCCCCTAGCTGCAGCCCCGGAAAGAGACCACCTGCACAAATACTAGCCCAAGTGACTTCCCGGCTGCCTGCCCAAAGGTGCAGAGCACTGACCCAAATAGGCTGACCCATAGTCAAAAAAAGGCAAATGGGCATCCTGCCCAGAAGTCCTCAGATTCGCGACCCCCTGTCTGCAGCCCCGGAAAGAGCCCACCTGCAAAAATACTTGCCCAATTAACTTCCCGGCTGCCCGCCTAAAGGTGCAGGGCACTGCCCCAAATCCCTTACAGAGCACTGCCCAGAATCCAACGAACCAGTGCCAAAGAAAGGCGAAGGGCGGTCCCACCCAGAAGTCCACAGAGACACGATCCCCTAGCTGCAGCCCCGGAAAGAGCCCACCTGCAAAAATACTTGCCCAAGTGACGTCCTGGCTGCCTGCCCAAAGGTGCAGAGCACTGCCCCAAATCCCGTGCAGAGGACTGCCCCAAATCCGCCAAACCGGTGCCAAAGAAAGGCGAAGTGCAGTCCCACCAGGAAGTCCTCAGAGACACAACCCCCTAGCTGCAGCCCCGGAAAGAGCCCACCTGCAAAAATACTTGCCCAAGTGACTTCCTGGCTCCTCGCTCAAAGGTGCAGAACACTGCCCCAAATCCCGTGCAGATCACTGCTCCAAATCCACCAACACGGTGCCAAAAAAATGCAAAGTGCAGTCCTATCCAGAAGTCCTCAGAGATGCGACCCCCTAACTGCAGCCCCGGAAAGACCCCACCTGCATAAGTGCTTGCTCAAGTGACTCCCGGGCTGCCCGCACAAAGGTGCAGAGCACTGCCCCAAATCCCATGCAGAGCACAGCCTCAAATCTGCCGACCTGGTGCAAAAGAAAGGCGAAGGGTGGTCCTGCACAGAAGTCCTCAGAGACGCAACCCCCTAGCTGCAGCCCCGGAAAGAGCCCACCTGCAAAATTACTTGACCAAGTGACTTCCCGACTGCATGCCCAAAGGTACAGAGCACTGCTTCAAATCCCGTGCAGAGCACTGCCCCTAATGCACTGATCCATCGCCAAAGAAATGTGAAGGGTGGTCCTGCCCAGAAGTCCTCAGAGACGCGACCCCCTAACTGCAGCCCCGGAAAGACCCCACCTGCATAAGTACTTGCCCAAGTGACTCCCGGGCTGCCCAACAAAAGGTGCAGACCACTGACCCAAATCTCGTGCAGAGCACTGCCTCAAATCCGTCGACCTGGCAACAAAGAAATGTGAAGGGCAGTCCTGCCCAGAAATAATCGGAGACCCGACCCCATATTTGCAGCCCCGGAAAAAGCCCACCTGCAAAAATACTTGCACATGTGACTTCCCAGCTACTGGCCCAAAGGTGCAGAGCACTGCCCCAAATCCCATGCTGAGCACCTCCCCTAATGCACAGATCCAGCACCAAAGAAAGGCGAAGGGCGGTCCTGCCCAGAAGTCCTCAGAGACACGACCCCTTATCTGCAGCCCTGGAAAGAGCCCACCTGCAAAAATACTTGCCCAGGTGACTTCACGGCTGCCCGCCCAAAGGTGCAGAGCACTGCCCCAAATCCCATGCAGAGCACTGCCCCAAATCCACTGACCCGGTGCCAAAGAAAGGCAAAGGGCGGTCCTGCCCAGAAGTCCTCAGCAACGCAACCCCCTAGCTGCAGCCCAGGAAAGAGCCCACCTGCAATAATACTTGCCCAAGTGACTTCCCGGCGGCCCGCCCAAAGGAGCAGAGCACTGCCCCAAATTCCGTGCAAAGCACTGACCCAAATCCGCCGACCTGGCGCCAAAAAAGGCGAAGGGCGGTCCCGCCCAGAAGTGCTCGGAGACCCAACCACCTAGCTGCAGCCCTGGAAAGAGACCACCTGCAAAAATTCTTGCCAAAATGACTTCCCAGCTACCCGCCCAAATGTGCAGCTCTCTGCCCCAAATACTATGCAGAGCACTGCTGCAAATCCGCTGACCTGGCTCCAAAGAAAGGTGAAGGGTGGTCCTGCTCAGAAGTCCTCAGAGATGCAAGCCCCTAGCTGCAGCCCCAGAAAGAGCCCACCTGCAAAAATACTTGCCCAATTGACTTCGCGGCTGCCCGCCCAAAGGTGAAGAGCACTGCCTCAAATCCCATGCAGAGCACTGCCCCAAATCCACTGACCCAGCGCCAAAGAAAGGCGAAGGGTAGTCCAGCGCAGAAATAATCGGAGACGCGACCCCCTAGCTGCAGCCCCGGAAAGAGACCACTTGCAAAAATACTTGCCCAAGTGACTTCCCGGCTGCTCACCCAAAGGTGCAGAGCACTACCCCAAATCCCGTGCAGAGCACAGCATCAAATCCGCCGACCTGGTGCCAAAGAAAGGCTAAGGGTGGTCCCACAAAGAAGTCCTCAGAGACGCGACCCCCAAGCTGCAGCCCCTGAAATAGCCCACCTGCAAAAATACTTGCCCCAGTGACTTCCCAACTGCCCGTCCAAAGGTGCAGAACACTTCTTCAAATCCCGTGCAGAGCACTGCCCCAAATCCGTCGACCCAGTGCCAAAGAAAGGCGAAGGGCGGTCCTGCCCAGAAGTCCACAGAGACGGGACCCCATAGCTGCAGCCCAGGAAAGAGCACACCTGCAAAAAATATTGCCCAAGTGACTTCCTGGCTGCCTGCCCAAAGGTGCAGAGCACTGCCCCTAATTCCGTGCAGAGATCTGCCCCCAAACTGCCGACCTGGTGCCAAAGAAAGGAAAAGTGTGGTCATGCCTGGAAGTCCACGGAGACCCGACCCTTAGCTACAGCCCCAGAAAAAGCCCATCTGCAAAAATTCTTGCCCAAGTGACTTCCCGGCTGCCTGACCAAAGGTGCGGAGCACTTCCCCAAATCCCTTGCAGAGCACTGTCCCAAATTGGCCAACCCAGCACCAAAGAAAGGTGAATGGCAGTCCTGCCCAGAAATCCTCAGAGACATGACCACCTAGCTTCAGCCCCGGAAAGAGCCCACCTGAAAAATACTTGCCCAAGTGACTTCCTGGCTGCCCACCCAAAGGTGCAGAACACTGCCCCAAATCCCGTGCAGAGGACGGCCACAAATCTGCCGACCCGGCACTAAAGAAAGGCAAAGTGCGGTCCCGCTCAGAAGTCCTCGGAGACCTGATCCCCTAGCTGCAGCCCTGTAAAGAGCCCACCTGCAAAAATACTTGCCCAAGTGACTTCCCAGCTACCCGACCAAAGGTGCAGAGCACTGCCACAAATCCGCCAACTCGGCGCCAAAGAAAGGCAAAGGGCCATCCCGCCCAGATGTCCTCAGAAATGTGAACCCCTAGCTGCAGCTCCGGAAAGAGCCCACCTGCAAAAATACTTGCCCAAGTGACTTCCCGGCTGCCCACCCAAAAATGCAGAGCACTACCCCAAATCCCGTGCAGAGTACTGCCCCAAATCTGCTGACTAGGTGCCAAAGAAAGGTGAAGGGTGGTCCCGTCCAGAAGTCCTCAGTGACGCGACCCCCTAGCTGCAGCCCCGGAAAGAGACCACCTGCACAAATACTAGCCCAAGTGACTTCCCGGCTGCCTGCCCAAAGGTGCAGAGCACTGACCCAAATAGGCTGACCCATAGTCAAAAAAAGGCAAATGGGCATCCTGCCCAGAAGTCCTCAGATTCGCGACCCCCTGTCTGCAGCCCCGGAAAGAGCCCACCTGCAAAAATACTTGCCCAATTAACTTCCCGGCTGCCCGCCTAAAGGTGCAGGGCACTGCCCCAAATCCCTTACAGAGCACTGCCCAGAATCCAACGAACCAGTGCCAAAGAAAGGCGAAGGGCGGTCCCACCCAGAAGTCCACAGAGACACGATCCCCTAGCTGCAGCCCCGGAAAGAGCCCACCTGCAAAAATACTTGCCCAAGTGACGTCCTGGCTGCCTGCCCAAAGGTGCAGAGCACTGCCCCAAATCCCGTGCAGAGGACTGCCCCAAATCCGCCAAACCGGTGCCAAAGAAAGGCGAAGTGCAGTCCCACCAGGAAGTCCTCAGAGACACAACCCCCTAGCTGCAGCCCCGGAAAGAGCCCACCTGCAAAAATACTTGCCCAAGTGACTTCCTGGCTCCTCGCTCAAAGGTGCAGAACACTGCCCCAAATCCCGTGCAGATCACTGCTCCAAATCCACCAACACGGTGCCAAAAAAATGCAAAGTGCAGTCCTATCCAGAAGTCCTCAGAGATGCGACCCCCTAACTGCAGCCCCGGAAAGACCCCACCTGCATAAGTGCTTGCTCAAGTGACTCCCGGGCTGCCCGCACAAAGGTGCAGAGCACTGCCCCAAATCCCATGCAGAGCACAGCCTCAAATCTGCCGACCTGGTGCAAAAGAAAGGCGAAGGGTGGTCCTGCACAGAAGTCCTCAGAGACGCAACCCCCTAGCTGCAGCCCCGGAAAGAGCCCACCTGCAAAATTACTTGACCAAGTGACTTCCCGACTGCAAGCCCAAAGGTACAGAGCACTGCTTCAAATCCCGTGCAGAGCACTGCCCCTAATGCACTGATCCATCGCCAAAGAAATGTGAAGGGTGGTCCTGCCCAGAAGTCCTCAGAGACGCGACCCCCTAACTGCAGCCCCGGAAAGACCCCACCTGCATAAGTACTTGCCCAAGTGACTCCCGGGCTGCCCAACAAAAGGTGCAGACCACTGACCCAAATCTCGTGCAGAGCACTGCCTCAAATCCGTCGACCTGGCAACAAAGAAATGTGAAGGGCAGTCCTGCCCAGAAATAATCGGAGACCCGACCCCATATTTGCAGCCCCGGAAAAAGCCCACCTGCAAAAATACTTGCACATGTGACTTCCCAGCTACTGGCCCAAAGGTGCAGAGCACTGCCCCAAATCCCATGCTGAGCACCTCCCCTAATGCACAGATCCAGCACCAAAGAAAGGCGAAGGGCGGTCCTGCCCAGAAGTCCTCAGAGACACGACCCCTTATCTGCAGCCCTGGAAAGAGCCCACCTGCAAAAATACTTGCCCAGGTGACTTCACGGCTGCCCGCCCAAAGGTGCAGAGCACTGCCCCAAATCCCATGCAGAGCACTGCCCCAAATCCACTGACCCGGTGCCAAAGAAAGGCAAAGGGCGGTCCTGCCCAGAAGTCCTCAGCAACGCAACCCCCTAGCTGCAGCCCAGGAAAGAGCCCACCTGCAATAATACTTGCCCAAGTGACTTCCCGGCGGCCCGCCCAAAGGAGCAGAGCACTGCCCCAAATTCCGTGCAAAGCACTGACCCAAATCCGCCGACCTGGCGCCAAAAAAGGCGAAGGGCGGTCCCGCCCAGAAGTGCTCGGAGACCCAACCACCTAGCTGCAGCCCTGGAAAGAGACCACCTGCAAAAATTCTTGCCAAAATGACTTCCCAGCTACCCGCCCAAATGTGCAGCTCTCTGCCCCAAATACTATGCAGAGCACTGCTGCAAATCCGCTGACCTGGCTCCAAAGAAAGGTGAAGGGTGGTCCTGCTCAGAAGTCCTCAGAGATGCAAGCCCCTAGCTGCAGCCCCAGAAAGAGCCCACCTGCAAAAATACTTGCCTAATTGACTTCACAGCTGCCCGCCCAAAGGTGAAGAGCACTGCCTCAAATCCCGTGCAGAGCACTGCCCCAAATCCACTGACCCAGCGCCAAAGAAAGGCGAAGGGCGGTCCAGCGCAGAAATAATCGGAGACCCTACCCCATAGCTGCAGCCCCGGAAAGAGACCACTTGCAAAATTACATGCCCAAGTGACTTCCCGGCTGCTCGCCCAAAGGTGCAGAGCACTGCCCCAAATCCCGTGCAGAGCACAGCATCAAATCCGCCAACCTGGTGCCAAAGAAAGGCTAAGGGCGGTCCCACAAAGAAGTCCTCAGAGACGTGACCCCCAAGCTGCAGCCCCTGAAATAGCCCACCTGCAAAAATACTTGCCCAAGTGACTTCCCAGCTGCACGCCCAAAGGAGCAGAGCACTGCCCCAAATCCCGTGCAAAGCACTGCCCCAAATCCGCTGACCTGGCTCCAAAGAAAGGTGAAGGGTGGTCCTGCTCAGAAGTCCTCAGAGATGCAAGCCCCTAGCTGCAGCCCCAGAAAGAGCCCACCTGCAAAAATACTTGCCCAAGTGACTTCCCGGCTGCCCACCCAAAAATGCAGAGCACTACCCCAAATCCCGTGCAGAGTACTGCCCCAAATCTGCTGACTAGGTGCCAAAGAAAGGTGAAGGGTGGTCCCGTCCAGAAGTCCTCAGTGACGCGACCCCCTAGCTGCAGCCCCGGAAAGAGACCACCTGCACAAATACTAGCCCAAGTGACTTCCCGGCTGCCTGCCCAAAGGTGCAGAGCACTGACCCAAATAGGCTGACCCATAGTCAAAAAAAGGCAAATGGGCATCCTGCCCAGAAGTCCTCAGATTCGCGACCCCCTGTCTGCAGCCCCGGAAAGAGCCCACCTGCAAAAATACTTGCCCAATTAACTTCCCGGCTGCCCGCCTAAAGGTGCAGGGCACTGCCCCAAATCCCTTACAGAGCACTGCCCAGAATCCAACGAACCAGTGCCAAAGAAAGGCGAAGGGCGGTCCCACCCAGAAGTCCACAGAGACACGATCCCCTAGCTGCAGCCCCGGAAAGAGCCCACCTGCAAAAATACTTGCCCAAGTGACGTCCTGGCTGCCTGCCCAAAGGTGCAGAGCACTGCCCCAAATCCCGTGCAGAGGACTGCCCCAAATCCGCCAAACCGGTGCCAAAGAAAGGCGAAGTGCAGTCCCACCAGGAAGTCCTCAGAGACACAACCCCCTAGCTGCAGCCCCGGAAAGAGCCCACCTGCAAAAATACTTGCCCAAGTGACTTCCTGGCTCCTCGCTCAAAGGTGCAGAACACTGCCCCAAATCCCGTGCAGATCACTGCTCCAAATCCACCAACACGGTGCCAAAAAAATGCAAAGTGCAGTCCTATCCAGAAGTCCTCAGAGATGCGACCCCCTAACTGCAGCCCCGGAAAGACCCCACCTGCATAAGTGCTTGCTCAAGTGACTCCCGGGCTGCCCGCACAAAGGTGCAGAGCACTGCCCCAAATCCCATGCAGAGCACAGCCTCAAATCTGCCGACCTGGTGCAAAAGAAAGGCGAAGGGTGGTCCTGCACAGAAGTCCTCAGAGACGCAACCCCCTAGCTGCAGCCCCGGAAAGAGCCCACCTGCAAAATTACTTGACCAAGTGACTTCCCGACTGCATGCCCAAAGGTACAGAGCACTGCTTCAAATCCCGTGCAGAGCACTGCCCCTAATGCACTGATCCATCGCCAAAGAAATGTGAAGGGTGGTCCTGCCCAGAAGTCCTCAGAGACGCGACCCCCTAACTGCAGCCCCGGAAAGACCCCACCTGCATAAGTACTTGCCCAAGTGACTCCCGGGCTGCCCAACAAAAGGTGCAGACCACTGACCCAAATCTCGTGCAGAGCACTGCCTCAAATCCGTCGACCTGGCAACAAAGAAATGTGAAGGGCAGTCCTGCCCAGAAATAATCGGAGACCCGACCCCATATTTGCAGCCCCGGAAAAAGCCCACCTGCAAAAATACTTGCACATGTGACTTCCCAGCTACTGGCCCAAAGGTGCAGAGCACTGCCCCAAATCCCATGCTGAGCACCTCCCCTAATGCACAGATCCAGCACCAAAGAAAGGCGAAGGGCGGTCCTGCCCAGAAGTCCTCAGAGACACGACCCCTTATCTGCAGCCCTGGAAAGAGCCCACCTGCAAAAATACTTGCCCAGGTGACTTCACGGCTGCCCGCCCAAAGGTGCAGAGCACTGCCCCAAATCCCATGCAGAGCACTGCCCCAAATCCACTGACCCGGTGCCAAAGAAAGGCAAAGGGCGGTCCTGCCCAGAAGTCCTCAGCAACGCAACCCCCTAGCTGCAGCCCAGGAAAGAGCCCACCTGCAATAATACTTGCCCAAGTGACTTCCCGGCTGCCTGCCCAAAGGTGCAGAGCACTGCCCCAAATCCCATGCAGAGCACAGTCCCAAATCCGCCGACCCAGCGCCAAAGAAAGGCGAAGGGCAGTCCCACCCAGAAATCCTCAGAGACGCGAACCCCTAGCTACAGCCCCAGAAAGAGCCCACCTGCAAATATACTTGCACAAGTGACTTCCCGGCTGCCCAAGCAAAGGTGCAGAGCACTGCCCCAATTCCCGTGCAGAGCACTGACCCTAATAAACCTATCTGGTGCCAAAGAAAAGCAAAGGGCCATCCTGCCCAGAAGTCCTCAGAGACACAACCCCCTAGCTGCAGCTCCTGAACAAGCCCACATGCAAAAATACTTGCCCAAGGGACTTCCCAGCTGCCCACCCAAAGGTGCAGAGCACTGCCCCAAATCCCGGGCAGAGCACTGCCCCAAATCCACCGATCCAGCACCAAAGAAAGGCGAAGGGCGGTCCTGCCCAGAAGTCCTCAGAGATGCGACCCCCTAGCTGCAGCCCCTGAAAGAGCCCACCTGTGAACATACTTGCCCAAGTGACTTCGCAGCTGCCCTCACAAAGGTGCAGAGCACTGCCCCAAATCCGCCGACCTGGTGCCAAAATAGTCGAAGGGTGGTTCCGCCCAGAAGTCCTGAGAGACGCGACCCTCTACCTGCAGCTCCGGAAAGAACACACCTGCAAAAATACTTGCCCAAGTTACTTCCCAGATGCCCGCCTAAAGGTGCAGAGCACTGCCCCAAATCCGCCGACCTGGTGCCAAAATAGTCGAAGGGTGGTTCCGCCCAGAAGTCCTGAGAGACGCGACCCTCTACCTGCAGCTCCGGAAAGAACACACCTGCAAAAATACTTGCCCAAGTTACTTCCCAGATGCCCGCCTAAAGGTGCAGAGCACTGCCCCAAATGCGCCGACATGGTGACAAAGAAATGCGAAGGGCGTTCCTGCCCAGAAATAATTGGAGACCTAACCCCATAGTTGCAGCTCCGGAAAGAGCACACCTGCAAAAATAGTTGCCCAAGTGACTTAACGGCTAACGGCCCAAAGGTCCTGAGCACTGTCCCAAATCCCGTGCAGAGGACTGCCAATAATCCACCAATCCGGCACCAAAGAAAGGCAAAGGGCAGTCCTGCCCAGAAGTCCTCAGAGACAAGACCCCCTAACTGAAGCCCCTGAAAGAGCCCACCTGCAATAATGCTTGCCCAAGTGACTTCCGGTCTACATGCCAGAAGGTGCAGAGCACTGCCCCAAATTCCGTGCAGAGCACTGCCCCAAATCCATCGACCCGGCGCCAAAGAAAGTTGAAGGACGGTCCTGCCCAGAAGTCCTCAGAGACCCAACCCCCTAGCTGCAGCCCTGGAAAGAGCCCACCTGCAATAATACTTGCCCAAGTGACTTCCTGGCTGCCCGCCCAAAGGTGCAGAGCACTGCCCCAAATCCTGTGCAGAGCACAGCCCCAAATCTGTCGACCAGGCGCCAAAGAAAGGCGAAGGGCATTCCTGCCCAGAAGTCCTCAGAGACGTGACCCCCTAGCTGCAGCCCCAGAAAGAGCACACATGCAAAAATACTTGCCCAAGTGACTTCCCGGCTGCCCGCCTAAAGGTGCAGAGCACTGCCCCAAATCCCGTGCCGAGCACTGCCCCAAATCCACCGACTTGGCCTCAAAGAAAGGCGAATGGCTGTCCTGCCCAGAAGTCCTCAGAGACGTGACCCCCTAGCTGCAGGCCTTGAAAGAGCACACCTGCAAAAATACTTGCCCAAGTGACTTCCCGGCTGCCTGCCCAAAGGTGCAGAGCACTGCCCCACATCCCGTGCAGAACACTACCCCAAATACGCCGACCTGGCGCCAAAGAAAGGCGAATGGTGGTCCTGCTCAGAAGTCCTCGGAGACCCGATCCCCTACCTGCAGCCCTGTAAAGAGCCCACCTGCAAAATTATTTGCCCAAGTGTCTTCCCGGCTGGCCGCCCAAAGTTACAGAGCACTGCCACAAATCCCATGCAGAGCACAGCCCCAAATCTGCCGACAAGGAGCCAAAGAAAGGCGAAGGGCGTTCATGCCCAGAAGTCCTCAGAGATGCAACCCCTTAGCGGCAGCCCCAGAAAGAGCCCACCTGCAAAAATACTTGCCCAAGTGACTTCCCGACTGCCCAACCAAAGGTGCAGAGCACTGCTTCAAATCCCGTGCAGAGCACTGACCCAAATCCGCCAACCCAGCACCAAAGATAGGCAAAGGGCAGTCCTGCCCAGAAGTCCTCAGAGACGGGACCCCATAGCAGCAGCCCCGGAAAGAGCACACCTGCAAAAATACTTGCCCAAGTGACTTTCAGATGCGCACCCTAAGGTCCAGAGCACTGCCCCAAATCCCATGCAGAGCACTGCCCCAAATCCGCCAACACGGCGCCAAAGAAAGGCGAAGGGCGGTTCCATCCAGAAGTCCTCAGAGACCAGATGCCATACCTGAAGCCCCCAAAAGAGCCCACCTGCAAATATACTTGCCCACGTGACTTCCTGTCTGCCTGCCCAAAGGTGCAGAGCACTGCCCCAAATCCGCCGACCTGGCTCCAAAGATAGGCGAAGGGCGGTCCTGCCCAGAATTCCTCAGAGACGCGACCCCCTAGCTGCAGCCTCGGAAAGAGCGCACCTACAAAAATACTTGCCCAAGTGACTTCCCGGCTGCCTCCCCAAAGGTGCAGAGCACTGCTCCAAATCCCGTGTAGAGCACTGCCCCAAATCCGCCGACCCAGCACCAAAGAAAGGTGAAGGGCGTTCCTGCCCAGAACTCCTCAGAGATGCGACACCCTAGCTGCAGCCCCGGAAAAAGCCCACCTGAAAAATACTTGACCAAGTGACTTTCCGGCTGATTGCCCAAAGGTGCAGAGCACTGCCCCAAATCCCGTGCAGAGCACAACCCCAAATCCGTGGACACGTTGGCAAAGAAAGGCGAAGGGTGATCATGCCCAGAATTCCTCAGAGATGCGACCCCCTAGCTGCAGGACTGGAAAGAGCCCACCTGCAAAAATACTTGCCCAAGTGACTTCCCGACTGCCCACCCAAAGGTGCAGAACAATGCCACATATACCATGCAGAGCACTGCCCCAAATCCGCTGACCTGGTGCCAAAGAAAGGCGAAGGGCGTTCCCGCCCAGGAGTCCTCAGAGACCCGACCCCCTAGCTGCAGCCACGGAAAGAGCCCACCTGCAAAAATACTTGCCCACGTGACTTCCCGTCTGCCCACCCAAAGGTGCAGAGCACTGCCCCAAATCCGCCGACCTGGCTCCAAAGATAGGCGAAGGGCGGTCCCACCCAGAATTCCTCAGAGACGCGAACCCCTACCTGCAGCCCCAGAAAGAGCCCACCTGCAAAAATACTTGCCCAAGTGACTTCTCGGCTGATCACCCAAAGGTGCAGGGGACTGCCCCAAATCCGCTGACCCAGAGCCAAAGATAGGTGAAGGGTGGTCCCGCCCAGAAGTCCTCAGAGTCGCAACCCCCTAGCTGCAGCGCCAGAAAGAGCCCACCTACAAAAATACTTGCCCAAGTGACTTACCGGCTGCCTCCCCAAAGGTGCAGAGCACTGCTCGAAATCCCATGTAGAGCACTGCCCCAAATCCGCCGACCCAGCAACAAAGAAAGGCGAAGGGCGTTCCTGCCCAGAAGTCCTCAGAGACGCAACACCCTAGCTGCAGCCCTGGAAAGAGCCCACCTGAAAAATACTTGACCAAGTGACTTTCCGGCTGATCGCCCAAAGGTGCAGAGGACTGCCCCAAATCTGCTGACCCAGCGCCAAAGATAGGTGAAGGGTGGTCCCGCCCAGAAGTCCTCAGAGACACAACCCCCTAGCTGCAGTGCCAGAAAGAGCCCACCTGCAAAAATACATGCCCATGTGACTTCCCGGCTGTCCGCCCAAAGGTGCAGAGCACTGCTACAAATCCTGTGCAGAGCACTGCCCCAAATCCGCCAACCCAGCGCCAAAGAAAGGGGAAGGGCGGTCCTGCCCCGAAGTCTCAGAGACGCGACCCCATAGCTGCAGCCCCTGAAAGAGCCCACCTACAAACATACTTGCCCAAGTGACTTCCCGGCTGCCTCCCCAAAGGTGCAGAGCACTGCTCCAAATCCCGTGTAGAACACTGCCCCAAATCCGCCAATCCAGCACCAAAGAAAGGTGAAGGGTGTTCCTGCCCAGAACTCCTCAGAGATGTGACACCCTAGCTGCAGCCCTGGAAAAAGCCCACCTGAAAAATACTTGACCAAGTGACTTCCGGCTGATCCCCCAAGGTGCAGAGCACTGCCCCAAATCCCGTGCAGAGCACAAGCCCAAATCTGTGGACACAGTGGCAAAGAAAGATGAAGGGCGATCATGCCCAGAAGTCCTCAGAGACGCGACCACCTAGCTGCAGCCCCGGAAAGAGCCCACCTGCAAAAATACTTGCCCAAGTGACTTCCCAACTGCCCGCGCAAAGGTGCAGAGCCCAGCTTCAAATCCCGTGCAGAGCACTGACCCAAATCCGCCGACCCAGGGCCAAAGAAAGGAGAAGGGCAGTCCTTTCCCAAAGTTCTCAGAGACAGGACCCCGGAGCAGCAGCCTGGGAAGGAGCACACCTGCAAAAATACTTGCCCAAGTGACTTCCGGATGCCGGCCCAAAGGTCCAGAGCACTGCCCCAATTCCCATGCAGAGCACTGCCCCAAATCCGCCGACACGGCGCCAAAGAACGGGGAAGGGCAGTTCCGTCCAGAAGTCTTCAGAGACCAGATGCCATAGCTGCAGCCCCAGAAAGAGCCCACCTGCAAAAATACATGCCCATGTGACTTCCCGGCTGCCTGCCCAAAGGTGCAGAGCACTGCCACAAATCCTGTGCAGAGCACTGCCCCAAATCCGCCAACCCAGCGCCAAAGAACGGGGAAGGGCGGTCCTGCCCCGAAGTCTCAGAGACGCGACCCCCTAGCTGCAGACCCAAAAAGAGCACACCTGCAAAAATACTTTCCCAAGTGACTTACCGGCTGCCCGCCCAAAGATGCAGAGCACTACCCCAAATCCCGTGCAGAGCACTGCCCCAAATCTGCCGACCCGGTGACAAAGAAAGGCGAAGTGCGGTTAGTCCTGCACAGAACTCCTCAGAGACGCGACCCCCTAGGTGCAGCCCAGGAAAGAGCCCACCTGCAAACATACTTGCCCAAGTGACTTTCCGGCTGCCCACCCAAAGGTGCAGAGCACTGCCCCAAATCCCATGCAGAGCACTGCCCCTAATCCACTGATCTGGTGCCAAAGAAAGGTGAAGGGCCGTCCTGCCCAGAAGTCCTCAGAGAAATGACCCCCTAGCTGCAGCTCCTGAACGAACCCACATGCAAAAATACTTGCCCAAGTGACTTCCCGGCTGGCCACCCAAAGGTGAAGAGCACTGCCCCAAATCCCGTGCAGAGCACTGCCCCAAATCAACCGACCCAGCGCCAAAGAAAGGCGAAGGGCGGGTCCAACCAGAAATAATCTGAGACCCTACCCCATAGCTGCAGCCCCGGAAAGAGCCCACTTGGAAAAATACTTGCCCAAGTGACTTCACGGCTGCTCGCCCAAAGGTGCAGAGCACTGCCCCAAATCCCGTGTAGAGCACAGCCCCAAATCCGCCAACCCAGCGCCAAAGAAAGACGAAGGGCCTTCCAGCAAAGAAGTCCTCAGAAACGCGACCCCCAAGCTGTAGCCCCTGAAGTAGCCCACCTGCAATAATACTTGCCCAAGTGACTTCCCAGCTGCCCGCCCAAAGGTGCAGAGCACTGCCCCAAATCCCGTGCAGAGCACTGCCACAAATCCGCTGACCTGGCAGCAAGGAAATGCAAAGGGTGATCCCGGCCAGAAATAATCAGAGACCCTACCCGATAGCTGCAGCCCTGGAAAGAGCCCACTTGCAAAAATACTTGCCCAAGTGACTTCCTGGCTGCTCGCCCAAAGGTGCAGAGCATTGCCCCAAATCCTGTGCAGAGCACTGCCACAAATCTGCCAACCCGGCGCCAATGAAATGCAAACCCGGACCTGCCCAGAAGTCCTCAGAGACGTGACCCCCTAGCTGCAGCCCCGGAAAGAGCCCACCTGAAAAATACTTGACCAAGTGACTTCCCAGCTGCCCGCCCAAAGGTGCACAGCACTGCCCCAAATCCCGTGCAGAGCACTGCCCCAAATCCGCCCACCCGGCGCCAAAGAAAGGTGAAGGGCGGTCATGCCCAGAAGTCCTCAGAGACGCGACCCCCTAGCTGCAGCCCCGGAAAGACCCCACATGCAAAAATACTTGCACAAGTGACTTCCTGGCTGCCCGCCCAAAGGTGCAGAGCACTGCCCCAAATCCCGTGCAGAGCACTGCCACAAATCCGCCGACCTGGCAACAAGGAAATGCAAAGGGCGATCCTGGCCAGAAATCATCAGAGACCCTACCCCATAGCTGCAGCCCTGGAAAGAGCCCACTTGCACAAATACTTGCCCAAGTGACTTCCTGGCTGCTCGCCCAAAGGTGCAGAGCATTGCCCCAAATCCCGTGCAGAGCACTGCCACAAATCCGCCAACCCGGCGCCAATGAAATGCAAAGCCGGACCTGCCCAGAAGTCCTCAGAGACGCGACCCCCTAGCTGCAGCCCCGGAAAGACCCCACACGCAAAAATACTTGCACAAGTGACTTCCCGGCTGCCCGCCCAAAGGTGCAGAGCACAGCCCCAAATCCGCCTACCCAGTGTTAAAGAAAGGTTAAGGGCATTCGTGCACAGAAGTCCTCAGAGAAACGACCCCCTAGCTGCAGCCACGGAACGAGCCCACCTGCAAAAGTACTTGACCAAGTGACTTCTCGACTGCCCACCCAAAGGTGCAGAGCACTGCTTCAAATCCCGTGCAGAGCACTGCCCCAAATCCACTGACCCGGCGCCAAAGAAAGGCGAAGGGCGGTCCCGCACAGAAGACCTCAGAGACCGGATGCCGTAGCTGCAGCCCAGGAAAGAGCCCACCTGCAAAAATACTTGCCCAAATTACTTCCCGGCTGCCCTCCCAAATGTGCACAGCACTGCCCCAAATCCCATGCAGAGCACGGCCCCAAATCCGCCGACACAGCGCCAAAGAAAGGCGAAGGGATTTCCCGCCCAGAAGACCTCAGAAACGCGACCCCCTAGCTGCAAACCCTGAAAGAGCTCACCTAAAAAATACTTGCCCACGTGACTTCCTGGTTGTCTGCCCAAATGTGAAGAGCACTGCCCCAAATCCCATGCAGAGAATTGCCCCAAATCCGCCGACCTGGCTCCAAAGAAAGGTGAAGGGCGGTCCCTCCCAGAAGTCCTCAGAGACGCGACCAGCTAGCTGCAGCCCTGGAAAGAGCCCACCTGCAAAAATACTTGCCCTAGTGACTTCCTGGCTTGCAGACCAAAGGTGCAGAGCACTGCCCCAAATCGCGTGCAGAGCACTGCCCCAAATCTGCCGACCCAGCGCCAAAGAAAGGCGAAGGCTGGTCCCGCACAGAAGTCCTCAGATATGCGACCCTCAGGCTGCTGCTCCCAAAAGAGCCCATCTGAAAAATACTTGCCCAAGTTACTTCCCAGCTGCCCGCCCGAAGGTGCAGAGCACTGCCCCAAATCCTGTGCAGAGCACCGCACCAAATCTGCCGAAAAGGCGCCAAAGAAAGGCGAAGGGCGGCCCCGCCCAGAAGACCTCAGAGACCAGATGCCGTAGCTTCAGCCCCGGAAAGAGCCCACCTGCAAAAATACTTGCCCAAGTGACTTCCCGGCTGCCCGCCCAGAGGTGCAGAGCACTGCCAAAAATCCCGTGCAGAGCACTGCCCCAAATCTGCTAACCCAGCGCCAAAGAAAGGCGATGGGCGGTCCCGCTCAGAAGTCCACAGAGACGTGATCCCTTAGCTGCAGCCCTAGAAAGAGCCCACCTGCAAAAATACTTGCCCAAGTGACGTGCCGGCTGACCGCCAAAAGCTGCAGAGCACTGCCCCAAATCCCCCAACCTGGCGCCAAAGAAAGGCAATGGGCGGTCCCACCAAAAGTCCTTGGAGACCCAACCCCATAGCTGCAGCCCCGGAAAGAGCCCACCTGCAAAAATACTTGTGCAAATGACTTCCCGGCTGCCCGCCCAAAGGTGCAGAGCACTACACCAAACCCCGTGCGGAGCACTGCCCCAATTCTGCCAACTCCACGGGAAAGAAAGGCAAAGGGTTTTTCCGGCCAGAAGTCCTCAGAGAGGCGACCTCCTAGCTGCTGCCCCAGAAAGAGCCCACCTGCAAAAATACATGCCCAAGTGACTTCCCGGCTGCCCGCCAAAAGGTGCAGAGCACTGCCCCAAATCCCATGCAGAGCACTGCCCCTAATCCAAAGATGCGGCGCCAAAGAAAGGCGAAGGGAGGTCCCGCCCAGAAGTCCTCAGAGACACGAGCCCCTAGCTGCAGCACCGGAAAGAGACCACCAGCAAAACTGCTTGCCCAAGGGACTTCCCGGCTGCCCGACCAATGGTGCAGAGCACTGCCCCAAATCCCGTGCAGAGCACTGCCCCAAATCGGCCGACCCGGCACCAAAGAAAGGCGAAGGGCAGTCCTGCCCAGAAGTCCTCAGAGACGTGACCCCCTAGCTGCAACACTGGAAAGAGCCCAACTGAAAAATACTTGCCCAAGTGACTTCCCGGCTGCCCTCCCAAAGGTGCAGAGCACTGCCCCAAATCCCGTGCAGAGCACTGTCCCAAATCCGCCAACCCAGCGCCAAAGAAAGGCGAAGAGCAGTCCAGCCCAGAAGTCGTCAGAGACGCGACCCCCTAGCTGCAGCCAATGAAAGAGCCCACCTGCAAAAATACTTGCCCAAGTGACTTCCCGGCTGCCCGCCCAAAGGTGCAGAGCACTGCCCCATATCCTGTGCAGAGCACTGCACCAAATCTGCTGAACAGGCGCCAAAGAAAGGTGAAGGGCGGTCCCGCCCAGAAGACCTCAGAGACCGGATGCCGTAGCTGCAGCCCAGGAAAGAGCCCACCTGCAAAAATACTTGCCCAAATTACTTCCCGGCTGCCCTCCCAAATGTGCACAGCACTGCCCCAAATCCCATGCAGAGCACGGCCCCAAATCCGCCGACACAGCGCCAAAGAAAGGCGAAGGGATTTCCCGCCCAGAAGACCTCAGAAACGTGACCCCCTAGCTGCAAACCCTGAAAGAGCTCACCTAAAAAAATACTTGCCCACGTGACTTCCTGGTTGTCTGCCCAAATGTGAAGAGCACTGCCCCAAATCCCATGCAGAGAATTGCCCCAAATCCGCCGACTTGGCACCAAAGAAAGGTGAAGGGCGGTCCCTCCCAGAAGTCCTCAGAGACCCTGACCCCCTACCTGTAGCTCCGGATAGCCCACCTGCAAAAATACTTGCCCAAGTGACTTCCAGGCTGCCCACTTAAAGGTGCAGAGCACTGCCCCTATTCCACCAATCCGGCACCAAAGAAAGGCAAAGGGCAGAACTGCCCAGAAGTCCTCAGAGACCCGACCCCCTAGCTGCAGCCCCGGAAAGAGCCCACCTGCAAAAATACTTGCCCAAGTGACATCCCGGCTGCGTGCCCAAAGGTGCAGAGCTCTGCCCCAAATCCTGTGTAGAGCACTGCCCCAAATCCGACGACACAGCACCAAAGAAAGGAGAAGGGCGGTCCCGCCCAGAAGACCTCAGAGACGTGACCACCTAGCTGCAGCCCCAGAAATAGCCCACCTGCAAAATTACTTGCCCTAGTGACTTCCCGGCTGCCCGCCAAAAGGTGTAGAGCACTGCCCCAAATCCCGTACAGAGCACAGCCCCAAATCCGCTGACCCGGTGCCAAAGAAAGGAGAAGGGCGGTCCCACCCAGAAGTCCTCAGAGACCAGACGCCATAGCTGCAGCCCCAGAAAGAGCCCACCTGCAAAAATACTTGCACAAGTGACTTCCCGGCTGCCCGCCCAAAGGTGCAGAGCACTACCCCAAATCCCTTGCAGAGCACTACCCCAATTCTGCCAACCCGGCGGGAAAGAAAGGCAAAGGGCTTTTCCGGCCAGAAGTACTCAGAGACGCGACCTCCTAGCTGCCTCCCCGGAAAGAGCCCACCTGCAAAAATACTTGCCCAAGTGACTTCCCGGCTGCCAGCCAAAAGGTGCAGAGCACTGCCCCAAATCCCGTGCAGAGCACTGCCCCTAATCCAACGATCCGGCGCCGAAGAAAGGTGAAGGGAGGTTCTGCCCAGAAGTCCTCAGAGACGCAAGCCCCTAGCTGCAGCCCCGGAAAGAGCCCACCTGCAAAAATACTGGCACTAGTGACTTCCCGGCTGCTCACCTGAATGTGCAGAGCACTGCGCCAAATCCCATGCAGATCACTGCCCCAAATCCGCCAACCCAGCGCCAAAGAAACCCGAAGGGCAGTCCCGCCCAGAAGTCCTCAGAGATGCATCCCCCTAGCTGCAGCCCTGGAAAAAGCCCACCTGAAAAAATACTTTCCCTAGTGAATTACCAGCTCTCCACCCAAAGGTGCAGAGCACTGCCCCAAATCCCGTGCAGAGCACTGCACCAAATCCACCGACCCGACGCCAAACATAGGCGAAGGGCGGTCCCGCCCAAATGTCCTCAGAGACTCGACCCCATAGCTACAGCTCCGGAAAGAGCCCACCTGCAAATATACTTGCACAAGTGACTTCCCGGCTGCCCGCTCAAAGGTGCAGAGCACTACCCCAAATCCCATGCAGAGCACTACCCCAATTCTGCCAACCCAGAGGGAAAGAAAGGCAAAGGGCTTTTCCGGCCAGAAGTCCTCAGAGCCCTGGAAAGAGCCCACCTGAAAAATACTTGCCCAAGTGACTTCCCGGCGGCCCGCCAAAAGGTGCAGAGCACTGCCCCAAATCCCATGCAGAGCACTGCCCCTAATCCAACGATCTGGCGCCGAAGAAAGGCGAAGGGAGGTCCCGCCCAGAAGTGCTCAGAGATGCGAGCCCCTAGCAGCAGCCCCAGAAAGAGCCCACCTGCAAAAATACTGGCACTAGTGAATTCTCGGCTGCTCGCCCGAATGTGCAGAGCACTGCACCAAATCCCGTGCAGATCACTGCCCCAAATCTGCCAACCCAGCGCCAAAGAAACCCGAAGGGCAGTCCCGCCCAGAAGTCCTCAGAGACGCGTCCCCCTAGGTGCAGCCCCGGAAAGAGCCCACCTGAAAAAATACTTGCCCTAGTGAATTACCGGCTCTCCACCCAAAGGTGCAGAGCACTGCCCCAAATCCCGTGCAGAGCACTGCACCAAATCCACCGACCCGGCGCCAAAGAAAGGTGAAGGGAGGTCCCACCCAAACGTCCTCAGAGACTCGACCCTGTAGCTACAGCTCTGGAAAGAGCCCACCTGCAAAACTACTTGGCCAAGTGACTTCCCGGCTGCCCGCCCAAAGGTGCAGAGCACTGCCCCAAATCCCATGCAGAGCATTGCGCCAAATCTGCCAACCCAGTACCAAAGAAAGATGAAGAGCAGTCCCGCTCAGACATCCTCAGAGACACGACCCCCTAGCTGCAGCCACGGAAAGAGCCCACCTGCAAAAATATTGCCCAAATTACTTCCCGGCTGCCCGCCCAAAGGTGCAGAGTACTGCCCCAAATCCCATGCAGAGCACTGCCCCAAATCCACAGACCCGGAGCCAAAGAAAGGCGAAGGGCCGTCCTGCCCAGAAGTCCTCAGAGACGTGACCCCGTAGCTTGAGCCCCGAAAGAGCCCACCTGCAAAAATACTTGCCCAAGTACTTCCTGGCTGCCCGCCCAAAGGTGCACAGCACTGTCCCAAATCTGGTGCAGAACACTGCCTGCCCCAAATCTGCCTACCTGTCGCCAAAAGAAGGAGAAGGGTGGTCCCGCCCATAAGTCCTCAGAAACGCGACCATCTAGCTGCAGCCCTGGAAAGAGCCCACCTGCAAAAGTACTTGCACAAGTGACTTCCCGGCTGCCCACCCAAAGGGGCAGAACACTGCCCCAAATCCGCCGACACGGCGCCAATCAAAAGCGAAGTTCTGTGCCGCACAGAACTCCTCGGAGACCTGACCCACTAGCTGCAGCCCTGGAAAGAGCCCACCTGCAAAAATACTTGCTCACGTGCCTTCCCAGCTGCCCACCCAAAGTTCCAGAGCACTGCCCGAAATCCAACGACCCACCGCCAAAGAATGGCGAAGGGTGGTCCCGCCCAGAAGTCCTCAGAGACGCGAACCCCTAGCTGCAGCCCCGGAAAGAGCCCACCTGCACAAATACTTGCCCAAGTGACTTCCCGGCTGCCCACACAAAGGTGCAGAGCACTGCCCCAAATCCCGTGCAAAGCACTGCCCCAAATCTGCCGACCTGGCGACAAAGAAAGGAGAAGGGTGGTCCCGCAAAGAAGTCCAAGTAGACCCGAACCCCTAGCTGTAGCCCTGGAAAGAGCCCACCTGCACAAATACTTGCCCAAGTGACTACCCGGCTGCCCACCCAAAGGTGCAGAACACTGCCCCAAATCCCGTGCAGAGAACTGCCCCCAAACCGCCAACCTGGAATCAAAGAAAGGCGAAGGGCGGTCCTGCCCAGAAGTCCTTGGAGACCCGACCCCCTAGCTGCAGCCCCGGAAAAAGCTCAACTGCAAAAATTCTTGCCAAAGTGACTTCCCGGCTGCCTGAACAAAGATGCAGAGCACTGCCCCAAATCCGCTGACCCGGCACAAAAGAAAGGCAAAGGAAGGTCCCACCCAGAAGTCCTCAGAAACGTGACCCCTAGCTGCAGCCCCAGAAAGAGCCCACCTGCAAAAATACTTGATCAAGTGACTTCCCGGCTGCCCTCCCAAATATGCAGAGCACTGCCCCAAATCCCATGCAGAGCACTGCCCCAAATCCGCCGACCTGGCGCCAAAGAAAGGAGAAGGGTGGTCCCACCCACATGTCCTCAGAGACTCGACCCCGTAGCTACAGCTCCGAAAAGAGCCGACCTGCAAAAATACTTGCCCAAGTTACTTCCCAGCTGCCCGCCAAAGGTGCAGAACACTGCCCCAAATCCCGTGCAGAGCACTGCCCTAAATCTGCCAACCCAGCGCCAAAGAGAGGCAAAGGGCCTTCCCGCCCAGATGTCCTCGGAAACCCAACCCCCTAGCTGCAGCCCCGGAAAGAGCCCACCTGCAAAAATACTTGCCCAAATTACTTCCCGGCTGCCCGCCCAAAGGTGCAGAGCACTTCCCCAAATCCCATGCATAGCACTGCCCCAAATCCGCAGACACAGTGCCAAAGAAAGGTGAAGAGCGGTCCCGCCCAGACATCCTCAGAGACGCGACCCCCTAGCTGCAGCCCCGGAAAGAACCCACCTGCAAAAATTCTTGCTCAAATTACTTCCTGGCTGCCCACCCAAAGGTGCAGAGCACTGCCCCAAATCCCGTGCAGAGCACTGCCCCAAATCCACCAACACGGCACCAAAGAAAGGCGAAGGGCTGTCCTGCCCAAAAGTCCTCAGAGACGCAACCCCCTAGCTGCAGCCCAGGAAAGAGCCCACTTGCAAAAATACTTGCCCAAGTACTTCCCGGCTGCCCGCCCAAAGGTGCACAGCACGGTCCCAAATCCGGTGCAGAACACTGCCCCAACTCTGCCTACCAGTTGCCAAAGAAAGGAGAAGGGCGGTCCCGCCCATAAGTTCTCAGAAACACAACCCTCTAGCTGCAGCCCTGGAAAGAGACCTCCTGCAAAAGTACTTGCGCAAGTGACTTCCCAGCTGCCCTCCCAAATGTGCACAGCACTGTCCCAAATCCCATGCAGAGCACTGCCCCAAATCCGCCGACACAGCGCCAAAGAAAGGCGAAGGGATTTCCCGCCCAGAAGTCCTCAGAGACGTGACCCCCTAGCTGCAGAGCACTACCCCAAATCCCGTGCAGAGAACTGCCACCAAACCGCTGACCTGGCACCAAAGAAAGGCGAAGGGCAGTCCTGCCCAGAAGTCCTTGGAGACCCAACACCCTAGCTGCAGCCCCGGCAAAAGCCCACCTGCAAAAATTCTTGCCCAAGTGAATTCCCGGCTGCCCGAACAAAGGTGCAGAAAACTGCCCCAAATACCATGCAGAGCACTGACCCAAATCTGGCGACCCGGCCCAAAAGAAAGGCAAATGGAGGTCCCGCCCAGAAGTCCTCAGAGACGCGACCCCCTAGCTGCAGCCACTGAAAGAACCCACCTGCAAAAATACTTGCCCTAATTACTTCCCAGCTGCCCTCCCAAATGTGCACAGCACTGTCCCAAATCCCATGCAGAGCACTGCCCCAAATTCGCCGACACAGCACCAAAGAAATGCGAAGGGATTTCCCGCCCAGAAGTCCTCAGAGACGTGACCCCCTAGCTGCAAACCCTGAAAGAGCCCACCTAAAAAATACTTGCCCACGTGACTTCCCGGCTGTCTGCCCAAATGTGAAGAGCACTGCCCCAAATCCCGTGCAGAACACTGACCCAAATCTGCTGACCCGGTGCCAAAGAAATTTGAAGGGCAGTCCTGCCGATAATTCCTCAGAGACATGACCCCCTAGCTGCAACCCCGGAAAGAGCCCACCTGCAAAAATAATTGTCCAGGTGACTTCCCAGCTGGCCAACCAAAGGTGCAGAGCACTGCCCCAAATCCCGAGCAGAGCACAGCCTCAAATCCGCCAACCCGGCACCAAAGAAAGGCGAAAGGCGGTCCCGCCCAAATGTCCTCAGAGACTCGACCCCGTAGCTACAGCTCCAGAAAGAGCCCACCTGCAAAAATACTTGCCCAAGTGACTTCCCGGCTGCCCGCACAAAGGTGCATAGCACTGCCCCAAATCCTGTGCACAGCACCGCCTCAAATCAGCTGACCTGGCGCCAAAGAAAGGCGAAGGGCAGTCCCGCCCAGAAGTCCTCAGAGACACGACGCCCTAGCTGCAGAACCGGAAAGAGCCCACCTGCAAAAATAATTTCCCAGGTAACTTCCCAGCTGGCCACCCAAATGTGCAGAGCACTGCCCCAAATTCCATACAGAGCACAGCCCCAAATCCGCCGACCCGGCGCCAAAGAAAGGCGAAGGGTGGTCCCACCCACATGTCCTCAGAGACTCGACCCCGTAGCTACAGCTCCGGAAAGAGCCCACCTGCAAAAATACTTGCCCAAGTGACTTCCCAGCTGCCCACCCAAAGGTGCAGAGCATTGCCCCAAATCCCGTGCAGAGCACTGTCCCAAATCTGGTGACCCAGCCCAAAAGAAAGGCAAATGGAGGTCCCGCCCAGAAGTCCTCAGAGACGCGACCCCCTAGCTGCAGCCCAGGAAAGAGCCCACCTGCAAAAATACTAGCCCAAATTACTTCCCAGCTGCCCTCCCAAATGTGCACAGCACTGTCCCAAATCCCATGCAGAGCACTGCCCCAAATCCGCCGACACAGCGCCAAAGAAAGGCGAAGGGATTTCCCGCCCAGAAGTCCTCAGAGACGTGACCCCCTAGCTGCAAACCCGGAAAGAGCCCACCTAAAAAATACTTGCCCACGTGACTTCCAGTCTGTCTGCTCAAATGTGAAGAGCACTGCCCCAAATCCCGTGCAGAGCACTGACCCAAATCTGCTGACCCGGTGCCAAAGAAAGTTGAAGGGCAGTCCTGCTGATAATTCCTCAGAGACACGACCCCCTAGCTGCAGCCCCGGAAAGAGCCCACCTGAAAAATAATTGCCCAGGTGACTTCCCGGCTGGCCAACCAAAGGTGCAGATCACTGCCCCAAATCCCGAGCAGAGCACAGCCTCAAATCCGCCGACCTGGCACCAAAGAAAGGCGAAAGGCGGTCCCACCCAAATGTCCTCAGAGACTCGACCCCATAGCTACAGCTCCATAAAGAGCCCACCTGCAAAAATACTTGCCCAAGTGACTTCCCGGCTGCCCGCACAAAGGTGCATAGCACTGCCCCAAATCCCGTGCACAGCACTGCCTCAAATCAGCTGACCTGGCGCCAAAGAAAGGCGAAGGGCAGTCCCGCCCAGAAGTCCTCAGAGACACGACGCCCTAGCTGCAGAACCGGAAAGAGCCCACCTGCAAAAATAATTTCCCAGGTAACTTCCCAGTTGGCCACCCAAATGTGCAGAGCACTGCCCCAAATCCCATACAGAGCACAGCCCCAAATCCGCCAACCCGAGGCCAAAGAAAGGTGAAGGGTAGTCCTGCCCACATGTCCTCAGAGACTCGACCCCGTAGCTACAGCTCCGGAAAGAGCCGACCTGCAAAAATACTTGCCCAAGTGACTTCCCAGCTGCCCGCCCAAAGGTGCAGAGCACTGCCCCAAATCCCGTGCAGAGCACTGCCCTAAATCCGCCAACCCAGCGCTAAAGAGAGGCGAAGGGCCTTCTCGCCCAGATGTCCTCAGAGACCTGACCCCCTACCTGCAGCCCCGGAATGAGCCCACCTGCAAAAATACTTGCCCAAATTACTTCCTGGCTGCCCACCCAAAGGTGCAGAGCTCTGCCCCAAATCCCGTGCAGAGCACTGCACTAAATCCACCGACCCGGCACTAAAGAAAGGCGAAGGACCGTCCTGCCCAGAGGTCCTCAGAGACGCGACCCCCTAGCTGCAGCCCAGGAAAGAGCCCACTTGCAAAAATACTTGCCCAAGTACTTTGCGGTTGCCCGCCCAAAGGTGCACAGCACTGTCCCAAATCCGGTGCAGAACACTGCCCCAACTCTGCCTACCTGTTGCCAAAGAAAGGAGAAGGCCGGTCCCGCCCATAAGTCCTCAGAAACGCAACCCTCTAGCTGCAGCCCTGGAAAGAGCCCTCCTGAAAAAGTACTTGCCCAAGTGACTTCCCAGCTGCCCACCCAAAGGTGCAGAGCACTGCCCGAAATCCGCCGACCCAGTGCCAAAGAAAGGTGAAGGGTGGTCCCGCCCAGAAGTCCTCAGAGATGCGACCCCCTAGCTGCAGCCCCGGAAAGAGCCCACCTGCACAAATACTTGCCCAAGTGACTTCCCAGCTGCCCGCACAAAGGTGCAGAGCACTGCCCCAAATCCTGTGCAAAGCACTGCCCCAAATCTGCCAACCTGGTGACAAAGAAAGGAGAAGGGCGGTCCCGCCCAGAAGTCCTCGGAGACCCGACCCCCTAGCTGTAGCCCCGGAAAGAGCCCACCTGAACAAATACTTGCCCAAGTGACTTCCCGGCTGCCCGCCCAAAGGTGCAGAGCACTACCCCAAATCCCGTGCAGAGAACTGCCACCAAACCGCTGACCTGGCACCAAAGAAAGGCAAAGGGCGGTCCTGCCCAGAAGTCCTTGGAGACCCAACACCTTAGCTGCAGCCCCGGAAAAAGCCCACCTGCAAAAATTCTTGCCCAAGTGACTTCCCGGCTGCCCGAACAAAGGTGCAGAGCACTGCCCCAAATCCCGTGCAGAGCACTGCCCCAAATCTGGTGACCTGGCCCAAAAGAAAGGCAAATGGAGGTCCCGCCCAGAAGTCTTCAGAGACGCGAGCCCCTAGCTGCAGCCCCGGAAAGAGCCCACCAGCATAACTGCTTGCCCAAGTGACTTCCCGGCTGCCCGACCAATGGTGCAGAGCACTGCCCCAAATCCCGTGCAGAGCACTGCCCCAATTCTGCCAACCCCACGGGAAAGAAAGGCAAAGGGCTTTTCCAGCCAGAAGTCCTCAGAGACGCGACCTCCTAGCTGCTGCCCCAGAAAGAGCCCATCTGCAAAAATACTTGCCCAAGTGACTTCCCGGCTGCCCGTGAAAAGGTGCAGAGCACTGCCCCTAATCCAATGATCCGGCACCGAAGAAAGACAAAGGGAGGTCCTGCCCAGAAGTCCTCAGAGACGCGAGCCCCTAGCTGCAGCCCCGGAAAGAGACCACCAGCAAAACTGCTTGCCCAAGTGACTTCCCGGCTGCCCGACCAATGGTGCAGAGCACTGCCCCAAATCCCGTGCAGAGCACTGCCACAAATCGGCCGACCAGGCACCAAAGAAAGGCGAAGGGCATTCCTGCCCAGAAGTCCTCAGAGACGTGACCCCCTAGCTGCAACACAAGAAAGAGACCACCTGAAAAATACTTGCCCAAGTGACTTCCCAGCTGCCCGCCCAAAGGTGCAGAGCACTGCCCCAAATCCGCTGACCTGGCGCCAAAGAAAGGCGAAGAGCTGTCCCGCCCAGAAGTCGTCAGAGACGCGACCCCGTAGCTGCAGCCACTGAAAGAGCTCACCTGCAAAAATACTTGCCCAAGTGACTTCCCCGCTGCCTGCCCAAAGATGCAGAGCACTGCCCCAAATGCTGTGCAGAACACTGCCCCTAATCCACAGATCTGTGGCCAAAGAAAGGTGAAAGGCGGTCCTGCCCAGAAGTCCTCAGAGAAGCGACCAGCTAGCTGCAGCCCTGGAAAGAGCCCACCTGCAAAAATACTTGCCCTTGTGACTTCCTGGCTTGCAGCCCAAAGGTGCAGAGCACTGCCCCAAATCTGCCGACCCGGCGCCAAAGAAAGGCGAAGGCCCGTCCTGCACAGAAGTCCTCAGATATGTGACCCCCAGGCTGCTGCTCCGGAAAGAGCCCACCTGCAAAAATACTTGCCCAAGTGACTTCCTAGCTGCCCGCCCAAAGGTGCAGAGCACTGCCCCATATCCTGTGCAGAGCACCGCACCAAATCTGCCGAACAAGCGCCAAAGAAAGGCGAAGGGCGGTCCCACCCAGAAGACCTCAGAGACCTGATGCCGTAGTTGCAGCCCCGGAAAGAGCCCACCTGCAAAAATACTTGCCCAAGTGACTTCCCGGCTGCCCACCCATAGGTGTAGAGCACTGCCCAAAATACCGTGCAGAGCACTGCCCCAAATCTGCTAACCTGGCGCCAAAGAAAGGTGATGGGCAGTCCTGCTCAGAAGTCCTCAGAGACGCGTCCCCCTAGCTGCAGCCCCGGAAAGAGCCCACCTGAAAAAATACTTGCCCTAGTGAATTACCGGCTGCCCGCCCATAGGTGTAGAGCACTGCCCCAAATCCCGTGCAGAGCACAGCCCCAAATCCGCTGACCTGGTGCCAAAGAAAGGTGAAGGGCGGTCCCGCCCAAGAGTCCTCAGAGATCAGACGCCGTAGCTGCAGCCCNCAAATCCCATGCAGAGCACTGCCCCAAATCCGCTGACCTGGTGCCAAAGAAAGGTGAAGGGCGGTCCCGCCCAAGAGTCCTCAGAGATCAGACGCCGTAGCTGCAGCCCCAGAAAGAGCCCACCTGCAAAAATACTTGCCCAAGTGACTTCCCGGCTGCCCACACAAAGGTGCACAGTACTGACCCAAATCTGCTGACCCGGTGCCAAAGAAAGGTGAAGGGCAGTCCTGCCGATAATTCCTCAGAGACACGACCCCTTAGCTGCAGCAAAGGAAAGAGCCTACCTGCAAAAATAATTGCCCAGGTGACTTCCCGGCTGGCCAACCAAAGGTGCAGAGCACTGCTCCACATCCCGAGCAGAGCACAGCCCCAAATCCACCAACCTGGTGCCAAAGAAAGGTGAAGGGCGGTCCTGCCCAAATGTCCTCAGAGACTCGACCCCGTAGCTACAGCTCCAGAAAGAGCCCACCTGCAAAAATACTTGCCCAAGTGACTTCCCGGCTGCCCGCCCAAAGGTGTAGAGCACTGCCCCAAATCCTGTGCAGAGCACTGCCCCAAATCCGCTGACCCAGTACCAAAGAAAGGCGGAGAGTGGTCCCGCCAGACGTCCTCAGAGACACGAACCCCGAGCTGCAGCCCCGGAAAGAGCCCACGTGCAAAATTACTTGTTCAAATTAATTCCCGGCTGCCTGCCCAAAGGAGCAGAGCACTGCCCCAATTCCCGTGCAGAGCACAGCCCCAAATCTGTCGACCTGGCGCCAAAGAAAGGCGAAGGGCGGTCCTGTCCAGAAGTCGTCAGAGACGCGACCCCATACCTGCAGCCCCGGAAAGAGCCCACCTGCAAATATACTTGCCCAAGTGACTTCCCGACTGCCTGTCCATAGGTGCAGAGCACTGCCCCAAATCTAAAGACCTGGCGCCAAAGAAAGGCGAAGGGCTGTCCTGCCAAGGAGTCCTCGGAGACGCAACCACCTAGCTGCAGCTCCGGAAAGAGCCCACCTGAAAATATTTGCCCAAGTGACTTCCTGGCTGCCCGCCCAAAGGTGCAGAGCACTACCCCAAATCCCGTGCAGGGCACTGTGCCAAATCCAATGACCCGGCCCCAAAGAAAGGCAAAGGGCGGTCCCGCCCTGAAGTCCTCCGAGACCTGACCCCTTAGCTGTAGGCCCGGAAAGAGCCCACCAGCACAAATACTTGCCCAAGTGACTTCCCGGCTGCCCACCCAAAGGTGCAGAGCACTGCCCCAAATCCCATGCAGAGAACTGCCCCTAAACAGCCGACCTGGTACCAAAGAATGGTGAAAGGCGGTCCCGCCCAGAATTCCTGGAGGCCGGACCCCCTAGCTGCAGCCTCGGAAAAAGCCCGCCTGCAAAAATTCTTGCCCAAGTGACTTCCCGGCTGCCCGACCAAATGTGCTGAGCACTGCCCCAAATCCCGTGCAGATAATTGCCCCAAATCCGCCGACCTGTCACCAAAGAAAGGCGAAGGATGGTCCCTCCCAGAAGTCTTCGGAGACGCCACCCCATAGCTGCAGCTCCGGAGAGAGCCCACCTGCAAAAATACTTGCCCAAGTGACTTCCAGGCTGCCCACACAAATGTGCAGAGAACTGCCCCTAATCCACCAATCCGGTGCCAAAGAAAGGCAAAGGGCAGTCCTGCACAGAAGTCCTCAGAGACCCGACCCCCTAGCTGCAGCCCCGGAAAGATCCCACCTGCAAAAATACTTGCCCAAATGACTTCCCGGTTGCCCGGCCAAAGGTGGAGAGCACTGCCCCAAATCCCGTGCACAGCACTGCCCCAAATCCGCTGACCCGGCACCAATGAAAAGTGAAAGGCGGTCCTGCCCAGAAGTCCTGGGAGACCCGACCCCCTAGCTGCAGCCCTGGAAAGAGCCCACCTGCAAAAATACTTGCCCAATTGACTTCCCAGCTGCCCGCCCAAAGGTGCAGAGCACTGCCTGAAATCCGCCAACCCGGCGCAAAGAAAGACTAAGGGCGGTCCCGCCCAGAAGTCCTCAGAGACGTGACCCCCTAGCTGCACCCCCAGAAAGAGCCCACCTGCAAAAATACTTGCCCAAGTGACTTCCAGGCTGCCCGCCCAAAGGTGCAGAGCACTGCCCCAAATCCCGTGCAGACCACTCCCCGAAATCCGCCAACCTGCCGCCAAAGAAAGGTGAAGGGCACTCCCACCCAGAAGTACTCGAAGACCCACCCCCATACCTGCAGTCCCGGAAAGAGCCCACCTGCAAAAATACTTGCTGTTCTAGTTTGTCTTCCATTGCTGTGACGAAACACTCTGACCAACACCAACTTGGGAAGGAGAGGGTTTATTCAGCTTACATCTCCTGGGTCACAGCTCTCATGGAGCCCAAGGCAAGAAGTCAGGGAAGGAACCTGGAAGCAGGAGCTGAAGCACAGGCCATGGAGGAGTATTGTTCACTGGCTTGCTCCGACTCATGCCCAGCCTGCTTTCTTATACCGTACACAACCATCTGCCCAGGCTGGCATTACCCATTGTGGGCTGCCCCCCCCATACTGCTCAACCATCAAGACAATACTCCACAGATGTGGCCACAGGCCAATCCAATGGAGCCAATTCCCCAATTGAGGCTCCCTCAACCCAGGTGTGTCAAGTTGACACTAAAGCCATCCAGCACAATTGACCCCTTGTCAACTTGACACACAAAACACATCACTTTTAAACCACCACCTTTTCAGTTCTTATCCCCAACGTATGATGTTAACATTAATCACAACCTAACACAGCACAACCTTAAAAGCCCCACAGTCCTTAAAATGTCCACATGCTTAAAAGTTCAGTCTATTAAAAGTCTCTTAACTGTGGGTTGCTGTAAAATCCAAAACAAGTACTGTCTTATTTCAAAGGGAAGAATCAGGCACTCTCAAACAAAACCTAAGTCCAGCAAAGTAGCTCAAAGCTGGACACCTGGGACTCACTCACGATCTTCTGGGCTCCAAAGGGTTTCGGCAGCTCCCCTTCTCTGACTCTGCCGTCCGTGGCACACACAGCTCATCTCGCAGGCCCAGGCCGACTCCATTCCACACCTGCCGCTGCTCTTGGTGGTCGTCCCATGGTCCTGGCATCTCCAAAAAGCTGGGGTCGCCACTGAAACTGAGGCAGCACCTTCACCAATGGTCTCTTCTGACCTCTCCTGGTGCAAAGCCTCAGCTTCTCTCCATGACCCCTGCAATCCTGGGGTCTTCACTGCAACCGAGGTGCACTTCCACCAATGGTCTTTCCTGACCTCTCACAGTGCCAAGCCTCGGCTGCTCTCTGTGACCCCCTCAAATTTCAACACCGGAACCATATAGGAGACTCTTACACATTACCAAGTCCGGCTTCTGGCTCAAGATGGAGGCTCAGGCCCTTTCTGGGTCACAGCTTCTGTGTGCTGACCTTGAAGATATTCTCCCCAGAAGATTTCACCTCAGTGATGCTGGTCTCTTGTTACTTACAGCTGATTTTTCAGCCCCAGCTAACCAGCATCAATTGCCCCAGTACCACAAAAGTTTCACTTCAGGTTCTGGTCTCTTGTTACTTACAGCTGATTCTCCACAGCCCCAGCTGACCAGAACCCACAGATTACACAGTCCTGATGATCTCTGTTTGCCTTTGAAACTAGAAACTTCACAAGCCAGGCCTCCATCTTCTACAAATCCTTCAACAAAACTGCTCCAAGCTCCACAGCAACAGTCTTCAGGCATTCAATGATCTTCCCAGCCCAAAGTTCCAACCGCCTCCACAATCCTTCCCCAAAACACCAAGGTCAGGTCTGTCACAGCAATACCCCACTCTTATGGTACCAATTTCTGTTCTCGTTTGTCTTCCATTGCTGTGACAAAACACTCTGACCAACACCAACTTGGGGAGGAAAGGGTTTATTCAGCTTACATCGCCTGGGTCACAGTTCTCAGGGAGCCCAAGGCAAGAAGTCAGGGCAGGAACCTAGAGGCAGGAGCTGAAGCACAAGCCATGGAGGAGTATTGTTCACTGGCTTGCTCTGGCTCATGCCCAGCCTGCTTTCTTATACCGTACACAACCACCTGCCCAGGCTGGCACTACTCATTGTGGCCTGGGCCCCCCACACTGCTCGACCATCAAGACAATACTCCACAGATGTGGCCACAGGCCAATCCAATGGAGCCAATTTCCCAATTGAGGCTCCCTCAACCCAGGTGTGTCGAGTTGACCCTGAAGCCATCCAGCACACTTCCCAAGTGACTTCCCGGCTACCCGCCCAAAGGCGCAGAGCAGTGCCCCAAATCCCGTGCAGAGCTCTGCCCCAAATCCGCCAACACGGCGCCAAAGAAAGGCGAAGGGTGGTCATGCCCAGAAGTCCTCAGAGACGCGACCCCCTAGCTGCAGCCCCGGAAAGAGCCAACCCTCAAAAATACTTGCCCAAGTGACTTCCCGGCTCCCTGCCCAAAGGTGCAGAGCACTGTACCAAATCCACTGACCCAGCACCAAATAAAGGCTAAGGGCAGTCCCGCCCAGAAGTCCTCACAGACCCGACCCAATAGCTGCAGCCCCGGAAAGACCCCACCTGCAAAAATGCTTGTCCAAGTTACTTACCAGCTACCAGCCCAAAGGTGCAGAGCTCTGCCCCAAATCCCGTGCAGAGCACTGCCCCAAATCCACCAACCTGGCCCCAAAGAAAGGCGAAGGGCGGTCCCATGCAGAAGTCCTCCAAGACGCGACCCCCTAGCTACAGTCCCAGAAAGAGCCCACCTGCAAAAATACTTGCCCAACTGGCTTCCAGGCTGCCCGCCCAAAGGTGCAGAGCAGTGCCCCAAATCCCGTGCAGAGCACTGCCCCAAATCCGCCAACCCTGCACCAAAGAAAGGCGAAGGGCGGTCCTGCCCAGAAGTCCTCAGAGGCGCGACCCCCTAGCTGCAGCCCTGGAAAGAGCCCACCTGCAAACATACTTGGCCAAGTGACTTCCCGGCTGCCTGCCCAAAGGTGCAGAGCACTGCTCGAAATCACGTGCAGAGCACTGTCCCGTATCCGCCAACCTGGCACCAAAGAAAGGCGAAGGGCGGTCCTGCCCAGAAGTCCTCAGAGACGCGACCCCCTAGCTACAGTCCCAGAAAGAGCCCACCTGCAAAAATACTTGCCCAACTGGCTTCCAAGCTGCCCGCCCAAAGGTGCAGAGCAGTGCCCCAAATCCCGTGCAGAGCACTGCCCCAAATCCGCCAACCCTGCACCAAAGAAAGGCGAAGGGCGGTCCTGCCCAGAAGTCCTCAGAGACGCGACCCCCTAGCTGCAGCCCCAGAAAGAGCCCACCTGCAAAAATACTTGCCCAAGTGACTTCCTGGCTGCCCACCCAAAGGTGCAGAGCACTGTCCCAAATCCCATGCAGAGCACTGCCCCAAATCCACTGACCCAGCGCGAAAGAAAGGCGAAGGGCGGTCCTGCCCAGAAGTCTTTGGAGACCCGACCCCCTAGCTGCAGC
Source organism: Rhizomys pruinosus (assembly GCA_009823505.1). NCBI lineage: Eukaryota > Metazoa > Chordata > Mammalia > Rodentia > Spalacidae > Rhizomys > Rhizomys pruinosus. The sequence goes on from VZQC01011351.1 coordinate 42,200, forward strand.
CACGGAAAGAGCCCACCTGCAATAATACTTGCCCAAGTGACTTCCTGGTTGCCCGCCCAAAGGTGCAGAGCACTGCTCCAAATCCCATGCAGAGCACTGCCCCAAATCTGCCAACCCGGTGCCAAAGAAAGGCTCTTGCTTCCAAAAGTACATTTATGTTCTTAGAAATGATTTCCTTATAGAGGAACTTCTTATTTTAAGTAGGTCCATGAAATAGATTTGCTTTTTAAAGCTCTTTTATTTTCACTACCGTTTAAGTGTCCTACAACTATATAGATAAGAAGCCATAGTAGTAAAAGCAGTTTATAATATTATCATCAATAGCTAGATCATAGCTATCACAGATATTTTTAGTGATTCGTCATTGATGAAGATATGTTAAACATCTAAAATATACTTTCACTATTCTCAGAAATCAGGATACATTCAGAATCACAACTAGAACTCGAACAAAAAATTTTAAACAAGTTTATTTATTCAAGGGATATGAAAATAGTAGTAAGGCCTTCATCAACAATTAACAAATTTTTAGCATATTAACAGCATGAAACATTAGCATTTTATGTCAAAACTTCATGTGTTCTAGTTCAGTCTTGCACTAGTGGCTTCAAGACCTGTCAATACTTGCTTTTTAGACACATGACCCAAGCTCCAGATCCTGCTCTCCTCTGGATCACAGTAGGCCTCTGTTGGGCTCACAGTCATAGAGGAACAGCACAGACTCTGGGGACAAGCTACACACTGAATCCAGAACACAATCAGAGCTCCACAGGTGCTGAAGTGTCAACCAGGGCCCAAAGACACGTTATAACAGGCAGAAGAAGGCTCAGGGTGGGCAGCTCTACAATAGCCCCACAGGCCCTTCCTGGAAGCATGAGACAAGTCTGACTTCTCTCTGGAAGTCAGTCCAAGAATGAGCTGCCTCCCTTTGTTATCCCGCTAATCTAATCCTGAAGACAAAATTCAAAGCAGATACCTAACTGAGACCCTTCACGTAGTACACACAGAGCCTTGGCTGACCAGACTTCTTGCTAGCCCCAAGCCTGTTCGGCACCTATATTAACTGCCTTCCATATGGCTGATGCATACAGACCTCTCTGTGTAGCTGCTGCTCAGCCGCAAACCTAAGATTCTGTGGAAGAAGTACAGGCTTGCTGGCCTGACATCAACAGTAGTTGGTCTCAAAATCTGTGGCCACTGTGTAAGGAGGGTGGAATCATAGTGCCCTGTCCTGAACTGTCTACACCAGGCTAGACATGCTGTAAACACTGGACAACAGGCAGTCGCCTCTAAATCTTCACAAAGTGCGTACAAGAAAATATGTACATAAGCATTTCACAAAGTTTAAAATAATCTCTAAAAAAAAGTATACACAGGATTTAAAATGCCCCAGAGGCTGCCACCCTGCTGTGTGAGGAATGTGGATGGCTGGGCTGAGTGCTGCCCTGGACTGCTCTGGAAGAAGGGCTGGAGGCTTTGGGCCAGACTTTGCACCTGGCCACCTCCAGAAACCAGCAAAGTAAGCCTGCTTTACTCACAGGAAAACCTCCTGGTGACCCCAAGAGTTGCAGAGGAAAAGGTATGTGTGTGGGGGGGGGGCACTACAGCTAAAGAAGAGTTTTCGCTGAGACAGTATCAAAGGGCAGATCAATTTATTCTGACCCATCAGAATTTCAACAGACTGATTTATGGGACTTCCTGACCTGAGATCTTGACGAGTCCACCAGGGAGGTGCAGGCGCCCAGCCCAGTACTTACTCTGCTTCTTTAAAAATGAAAAAAAAAATGATTGGAAAACATTAGAAAAGCTGATCTGTTCCGCAAAAGGGCAGAGCCCGGCTCTCCCTGCGAGGCATGCAGGCAGGATGCAGCAGTCTGGACAGCAGATGGTTTGTCAAGGCCATGTCTGTCAGCCGTCAGGAAAGCAGGAGCTGAAAGACCCCCAGGGCTCAAGCTGGAGCCTGGGACATGTGCTCTAGCTGTCCTTCTCATCCTGGTTCTCATCCTTGTTCCCCTGGAAGTGAGCTTGCTTCTTCCGAACATTCCAGTGCAGACACTGCGCAAGGCTCTCAAACCATTCACTCACAGAGTCAGGCACACAGATAGAAGGCGGTGGGTAGCAGGACGTAGTGATGCTGATGCTGTCTCCATGGCAGATTTCCTGCCTCTTCCATCCGTCAAAAGATACCCATGTGGTGTTTCTGGCCTCTGGTGACAGCATAATCTTCAGCTCGACACCTGCAGGGACTATGATGTGCTGGAATGAGAGCAAGTGGGGGCAGATGTGCGTAACCATGATGGCTGGCACGTTGGGGTGGACCATGAAGGCCCTGGCTGCAGCTGCATATACTGTGCTGCCCGTTGGGGTGGACATGATCACTCCATTGCCTTGCACAGTGGTGATAAGTTGTCCATTCAGGTAGACATCCATGTTGGACAGGTATGAAGATGGACCTCTGTTAATTACCACCTCGTTCAAGACCTGGAATTGCATGGTCTGCTTCTGGCCCTCTGTGTCCAGGCTGTTCTCACCAAGGACATGATGGATGGTCCTCTTCTTGTCTCTGAGCTCCTTCACCACCCTGACTTTCAGCCGACTCCTCAGGATAACAGCTGCATTCCCCTCTATCACTTGGTTCAGTTGGGACTGGAAGTTCTCAAAGTTTAATGGGGTCAGGAAGCCCAGGGAGCCAAGATGGAAGGCCATGACAGGAGGCACAATGCCCTGGAAAAGCCAGGAGGCATACATCAGGATGTCATCACCTCCCAGGCATATGATGAAGTCTATTTGGTTGGAAATGTCATAATCTTTACGGAAAGTGCAGAACTTCTTCTTCACTGGTCCAAAACTTTCATCACCGGCAATAGCAGGATCTTCCAGCACTTTCTTTTCCACATACACGATCATGTTATTTTCCTCCATGAGGTGCATGCAGAGTTCTTTGAAGGGCTGCAGCAGGCTGGCATCACAGATCTTCTTGATGACCAGCACATTCTTGGGAGATTTGTTCCATGTCAACCTCAGGCTCGCAGGGTTCTGGATGTGCATGAATGCCCGGGGTTTCTTCAGCACACAGGTCTCTGGTTCATGGAGAGAGTGCATCCTCCTCAACTCCTTGGTGCTGCCCAGGACAGGTGAGGCTGACAGGCTCAGAGGCTTTGCCCAGCTGGGCGACTTTGCCTGGCCCAGGACGGGGTGATTGTAGTTCCAGGTCTCATCTCCATGATACTCTGAGTCTGGGTCAGGACTCAACTCCTTACTCGCATTCATCTTTTCTTATTCCAATTCCATAGTTGATAAATGAAAAAAAACACCAATGCCATCCACTGTGGCATGCTTGTGCGGGCGTCGACATGCCAGGTCCTACGGCCTACTGCTACCTGCCCCCTGGCCACCCTGAAGCCTGCCCCGCGGGCCCAGCCAACCAGCACTGAGCCATGGCCACCAGTGCACAAACATGTACAGAACATGAACAAATTTATCTAAAAGTCCATGAATAATTATGTCACTCATTTGATTCAATATTTTGATAAATTTTCCATGCATCCTATTTTATGAGAATTCAAAACTTTACTCTGATAAGGCATCCACAGACTTTCCAGACTGCCAAAGAGCTAAAAGTTACTTGCTTAAAAGACATATTGTCATGGACAAGATCCTGGTCTCCAGCCCTAGCTCTAAACACACTCAAAAGATACATTCATGGTTTAATGAATAGCACTTTCTGATAAAAAATTGAGTTAGGATTTAAACTGATTTTTTTTTTTTTTGGTCTTTTCAAGACAGGGTCTTCCTGTAGCCCCAGCTGTCCTAGAACTCACTCTGTAGACCAGGCTGGACTTGAACTCACAAAGATCCGCCTGCCTCTGCCTCCAGAGTGCTAGGATTAAAGGCATGCGCCACCACGCCTGGCTCAAACTGCTTTCTTAAAAACGTCTTTGCATAAGATCCCAATAATTTCAAGCCAGCAAAATTCAAATCAATGTACACATGCTAATTATATCTAAGGTGAAGAAAAACTAAAATCAACTGTTCAGAGCCGTGGTCAACTGGGGATTTGACAGAATTGAAAATGTTGCTGAAATTACAAGGCTAGATATTTTAAAAAGACATTTTAGAGCATTTATTTTACATTAGAAATCTTTTTTTTTTGGTCTTTTTGAGACAGGGTCTCCCTTGCAGCCCCAGGCTGTCCTGAAACTCACTCTGTAGACCAGGCTGGCCTTGAACTCACAAAGAACTGCCTGCCTCTGCCTCCTAAGTGCTAGGATTAAAGGCATGCACCACCATGCCTGGCTCTACATTAGAAATCTTAAATCTCCATGTTGCTAACATTTAAAACTAGATCACTTTTTTGGGGGGGTGTTCAGACAGACAGGGTCTCCCCGTAGTCCCAGCTGGCCTGGAACTCTCCATGTAGACCAGGCTGGCCTTGAACTCACAGAGGTCCACCTGCCTCTACCTGGCACTAAAGACGGTTCTTAGCTGCCATGTGGGTGCTGGGAATAAAACCCAGGTACTCTACAAGAGCAGTCAGTGCTCTGAACCACTGAGCCATCTCTGCAGCCCCAAAGCTGGATCACTTCTGACAAAGAAGGATGTCCTGTGCATTGCAGGACACTTAGCTCCATCCTTGGTTTCCAGTCACTAAGAAACCATTATCGTCACTCTACAATAATGTCCCCTGAGGAACAAGACTGCTGAGGTTGAAAATCTCTATTTTACATGATAGGTTTGTGTGTTTGTGGATGTAGTGTGCATATGTGCATGTTTATGTGTGGGGCAAGTGTGTGTGCTGTGTGTGTGCTCATGGAAGCTGGAGGTAGACAGCAGGTGTCTTCCACTATCACTGCCTCATCTTTTGAGACAGGTCTCTTACTGAACTTGACACTCAGTTGGCTAGACCAGTTAGCCAGTGAACTCCAGGGATCTGCCTGTATCTACCTTCTAAATGCTACAGTTACAGGTCTGTGCCACCATGGCTGGTTTTTCTGTCTATTTCCTTTTTATATGGGTGCTGCTGGCTTCAACTCAGGTCCTCATACTTGTGCAGTAGGCACCCTCCTGACAGAGCCATCTCCACAGCCTCTACCTGATAAATTTTAAGAACATAGTTTACTGAGAAAAAAACTGAACTTGAGCTATTAACTGGCTGGTAATTCATTTAACAGATATTTAGTGTAGTGACTACAGTGTGCTTAGGTTTGCCAGCCTTCAAAAAAGGAAATGATTATTTAGGATTGGATTCAACTCATTTTGATTAATGGGACATTTCTTTCTTATTATCAGTCTATTCTGTTCTCTCAGTCTGGTATAGAAATGGTATATGTTTGATACTCTTAACATTTTCAAGGAGTTACCTGGCTGATAAGATCCCTCAGAGTGAGCAGATATCCATGCATCGCAGCATCATGCAGAGGAGACCAATCAGCCACAACATCTGTATGGAAAAGGAGGAATGGGTTAATGTCATGCTAACACACTTAGACTGGGAGGTTCATCTAGCACCCAAACTAAGGACAAAAGAGACAGACTGGGCTAACACACTAACTAGAGTAAGACAAGCACAGAGAAACAAGAACTGCAGGATCTCACTCCTATGGAAAAACTGACAAAGGTGAGTTCATGGAAGTAGTTAGAAGCTGGACAAAGAGGGCTGGGATAAGAAATATGGAAAGATGGAACAGTGGATACTAAGTCACAGTTTTACACAGGGGAAAGATGCTCTGGTGTCACAAAGCTCCTCTGTAAGATGGTTATAAGTAACAATTACCTATAATACAATTCAAAAAGCTAGAAGATTTTGAATGTCTTTGACATAAATGATCAATGTTTAAAGAGATATGTATTGGTAGCCTGACTTAAATATGGCATGTGTGAAACCATTGCAAATAGTAATCCATAAATAGGTAAAAAATTTGTTTGTATTCGTTGGTTAAAAGTAAATTTGACTTGGGGCTGGAGAGATGGCTCAGTGGTTAAGAGCACTGACTGCTCTTGCAGAGGACCCAGGTTCAATTTCCAGCACCCACATGGCAGCTAAGAACTGTCTTTAAGATGGGTGTGGTTATGCATGCGTTTAATTCCAGCACTGGGGAGGCAGAGGCAGGCGGATCTCTGTGAGTTCAAGGCCATCCTGATCTATAGCGTGAGTTCCAGGCCAGCTGGGGCCATAGGAAAACCCTGTCTAAAAAAAAAAAAAAGTAAATTTGACTTGTTAATATTTTTAAAAATGCAGATTGGGATAACAGATGACTGTACCTCCATTTTCACACTGATTTCAAAGGCAAATGGCCCATTTAGTTAAGTGAGAGCTCCACTGATTACTAGCATTAGCATGTTCAGCTGTGGTTGCCAGTCTAGCTTCCTGCATGAAACATAAACTTTGGCATGTTTCATGCCAAACTACTATTATGTACAAACAGTCCCATGCACTAATAGTAGCAATCATGTAATTATGTACACCATTAGCTTTGGAGTCAAACCTAAACAGAACAGTATCAATTTGGAGGTTACTGCCTGTCCCAACATTAAGCACAAATCAGAGTTCAGTCTAACCCTGAAACTGGGACATTATTTGCCATCCCCAGCCAAAGCAATGTACTAATGAAGTTAAAAGAAAGTTCTGGGGCTGGAGAGACCGCTCAGCGGTTAAAAGCGCCAACTGCTCTTGCAGAGGACCCGGGTTCAATTCCCAGCACCCACATGGAGGCTAAGAACCGTCTTTAACTCCAGTTCCAGGGGAATCCATCCTCCTCTTCTGACCTCCGCGACATTGCACGACACAGGTACACCAACCTACATGCAGACAGTACACTCATACACATAAAAAATAATTAAGAAAAGAAAGTTCTGAATCCAGACCTAATTGCTCACTTAGAAAGAGTAGATCGCTGAACAGACTCTGACCCTCAGCTGCCTTTTGGGTAAAGATAGAATTATACCTATCCATGTCTCAATACTTATTAGCGACTATTATTATCCTGTTCTAACACTAAACACAGTCTTGATTACACCCTGTAAGCACTGCTATTTAAAACAGCAAATGTATTCTACCACCATATAAGAGACATACAAATTTTCAAAAGAGAAGCTTGTAAACCCTGTCCTAACACATTATGTTTTCCTCTTTCCTTGTAATTAAGTGTGGATGTAATTGAATGTGGCATAGACCAGATTTGCTTCTTATCTCAAGCTGCATCTGATTTCCAGAACAAGCAGATGCAGGAAGCCACAATGGGGGAGGCTTGCCTGAGCTTGCATCAGTTCCAGCTCTGCCTGCTTTGATAAGCACCTGACATGTAAGCAAGTTACAACGGTCTGACCTTAGCTGTTCTTTGCATAGAAGCTTAAGAGCTCTTAAAAGCCAAAAAAGCCTGAGAGCCAGACTATTATGTCTTGCAAACCAAAAGGCTGGGAAAAGAGGAAGGCAAGAACGCTTTGTACCTAACGCATGTTAGCAGAGGACTGCCTGCCACCTGGAGCCATCAGTGTCCTGAAAAATCTGTCCCAGTGAGAAAATTGCCATCTTTGCAGATGGGTTCATTAAGCATTTAGTACATAAAAGGATGATGTGTGAGATGCCTACACAAGTCCATCCTGTGCTCTCTCACCAGGGTCACTAAGGTCTTGAGGTAAGGATTTTCCTACCTCTAAAATCTTGGACTCCATACATAATCTTTGTCCTCACCACAGTTTCAAAGCTTCCTAATTTTCTCAGGGGAAAAAAGTGACTTCTTTTACAGACTCTTAACTTCAGACTATAGATATGGAAATAATTATCTCTGAATTAGAGCCACAAGAGCAGATAATGCCATCCTTTCTGAGCTGATGAAGCTCACTATAAACACCAAATATTGAGCAAGAAGAGGCAAACATTGAAGAAGGTTGGACAAAATCAGTTTTAAACACATGTACAAATGTACACCAATGTTTGTCATGATTAGCCTTTTTTTTCTTCTGAGTATTTAGGTGATAAGAAATCTAGTTGTCAGAGCCACAAATCTTCTTAAGGCTGCCTAAAATGATGAGAGTTGGTGGCTTGAACAGTCCAGTCAGGTTATGTAAGTCAGAAATAACAACTCTGTTCAGATTTTATTAAAATTTTGCAGCTATATTATTAAATAAAGACTTGTTCATCATGGGAACATTATTCCTCTTTGCTGGGGCAAATAAAGAAATATGTCACTCCCCAGGATCAAAACAAAGGCTATCTGATGCTTTGTAATGATGCAGAATGTAGCATTTACCTAGCAAAGACAGCCTGTATCTTTGAGAAATACAGACCTTGGTTCTGGAACATATGGTACAGTCTGACAATGTTAATATCTATATCTAGCTAGCGTAGATAACAGCTTAATTGAGCTGTATGCATGGCTTAAGTGAGTGTGTGGTTGTTTGTCATTATCTTGTGAGCAAGCCTATTAAAATTCTCTAGTTTTAATTAAGATTGGAGAACTGTACTTGCATTGCCTTAGGTACTGGAGAAACCTGGCGGGTGGGGCTCTGGGCTGCTGTGGGGTTAGCTCCATGCCGTGCTAGAAAGGAAGTTTCTCTGCAATATGGACATTTCATATAACCAGAACCATAGTACATGTGGTTCTTTAGGAATGAGTCCTTTCATTTAGGGCTTCCTAGCTCCATCCACATTGTAGCATGTATTAGTCAGATATCCTTCATATGGAGAGAGTACACTGTATTTATTCATTCATCAGTTGAAGTAAATTTATGTTGTTTCCACTGTGGCTTAACAATAACCTTGTTACAAACATTCATGTCTATATTTGGGGGCCTATATATGTTTTTGCGTAGACCTCCCAAGAGTGAAACTGTCGAATGATATGTTGTTGAGCCTCTTGAGAGTATTCCAAAGTTGCTGCTCCACTTTACACAAAGTATGAAGCTTTCCCACTCACTCCAAAGCCATTTTGGATGCAGTAATTGTTAAGCCTGTCACTATATACCCATGTTCCTACCAGAAAGAAAGTATATGTCCTTAGCTTAACCTGTCCTAGAACAGTGTCATGATTGTGTTAAAAAATGAAATGCATGAGAGTTCCAGGACAGCTGGGGCTGCAGGGAGACCCTGTCTCAAAAAGAGAGAAAAAAAAATGAAATGCACAAAACTTCAATAAAATATTGGCTTTGAAAAAAAAGAAAAGAAAAAAAGAAATAAAATGGTGAGATTAACTCGTAATGTTCAGACTGCACAAACTTTGCATGCAGGTCAATTTTCAACATGAAGTAATCAATACTCTTTTGATCTAGAAAACACTGAATAGAAAGCTGAGATTTGCATCTTATCAAAGCCAACTAAGAACATGCCTGGAAAGGCCTGGAAATTATTTCTGTACATTTTTCAGAACACACACCTGGAGCAGGCAATGAACTATAGGCTCAACACATAGCCAGTTACACCCTAAGGCAGCCTTACCTGCTTCCTGCCAACTAACAGCTGGAAAGTATAGAGTAAGTGGAAGAGGGAACCTATTTTCCTGCCAGACCATGGATGATGCTTATGGTAGGAGACTAGCTAAGAGATGAAGGGGAGCCTCAAGACCACAATGCTTTACTTTATAGACACCATCAAATTCTTTGAAACCCAAGGGGTCATTTAATGTAGCATGCCATACAAGCTCTTGGCATACATTAAGGATGCATTCACATTACTTGTTCAGGCATGTTCTACTTGGTTTTACTGCTCAAAACAAAGTAGATGGTGAATAAGGTCACTACCAACTCTATAGATCCAGTAGTGTAGCTTTATCGGTAAACTAGGACAGGGAGCACTCATGGCAAAACTACTCCACAAGTCTCCCAATTAGTGGCATTTAAACTTACCCTTAAAAAAATCAAATAAGCCTCTATCAAGCCTGTGGCACATTAAGGTTGCCATTTCATTTTTATTGCACTTTCTGGAATGGTTTCTAAAATTTCCATAATTTCAGGAGAGATTTCAAATGCACTAATTGGTTCATTCTGAAAAGAGTTCTAGTGAATGTGGGGCAGGAGTATAAATCTATCCACTTTAGGAAACATCGTGTAAGTTCAAAATAGTGGGGAAAGGAAGTTGAGATGTCCTTAGGAGATGGATGTATTTGGGATGTGACAAAGGCAGATTCAGTTGCATGGACCAACATTATAGCATTGGAGAGAATCTAGGTACCATGCTTACAATTACAAGGGACCTTGGTGTGATGCCAGGAAGAGGGGGGAGAGAGGGAGGGGAGCAGAGAGAGAAGGGGAAGAGAGAAAGCTCATTGAGACATCTCTTGGGAAATTTGGTCCTGTCCACTCCATTATGTAGCCCCTCCTTTCCTCTTTCTTTCCTCTCTGTACCCTCCTCCCTTCTGCTCTTCAGAATTTCACATTATCACCTATTTTGTTAAAGCAGACAGGATACTCTCAGAAAGCATCCTTCACTGAGTTGTCCCAATATCTAAAACACACCACCAGCATATGAAAACTATTTCCTTTCAATGCTTGTTCTTGCCTGCTCTCTATGTAAATTTGAAAACTCTCTTCTCTGGGGTGGGATCAATTTTATAAAGAATGGTCTCACTGGGCGTGGTGGCGCACGCCTTTAATCCTAACACTTGGGAAGCAGAGGCAGGCAGATCTTTGTGAGTTCAAGGCCAGCCTGGTCTACAGAGTGAGTTCCAGGACAGCTGGGACTACAGGGAGACCCTGTCTCAAAAAGACCAAAAAAAAAAAAAAAAGAATGGTCTCTAGAGTATGATCCTGTGGCCAAACAACAACAACAACAACATCAAAGCAAAAAACAAAACCAGATAAATTGGACTGGTGATAACTCATCAGGTAAAGGCAATTTATGCCACATCTAATGACCTGAGTTCAATCCCTGGAACCAAAATGGTGGAGATAACTGATTCCCACAAGTTATCACCTGACATCAACATGCATACACCCACATTCATACATACACACACAAAAAAATATCTAAAAACTGGGAGCCAGAGAGATGGCTCAATGGTTAAGAGCACTGGCTACTCTTGCAGAGAACACAGGTTTGATTCCTGGCACCTACATGGTGGCTAACAACCATCCATAACTGTAGTTTTAGGGGAATCAGATACCCTCTTCTGACCTCCACTGGCATTGCGCTACATGTACAGGTGCACTTTCATACATGCAGGCAATACATTCATACACATAAAATAAAAATATTAAACTACTTTTCATGTTAAAATGTTTTTAAAAACTTAAAGATAGACACTAATAAATGAGAATAGAGGTTATGTGGTTAGTAGATCTGGGTGGTTAGTTTGCCCTTCAATGTATTTTCCAGTGTTTAGAAATCGTTTGAATTAGTTCCTACAATACTATAACAAAGACCCTCCAAATAGGTGGCTGAAAACAATAGGAGTTTATTTTCTCACAGTTACCAAGGCCAGAAATCTAACAAAAGCCTGACATCAAGACTGCAGCAAGGCCAGGCTCTCTCTGAAGTCTCCAAGAAAGAATCCTTCCTCCCCTCCCCTCCTCTCCCCCTCTCCTCTGGCACTGTTTATCTGTCCTTGGCTTTCTTTGGTTTGTAGATCCCTCACTCTAATGTCTTCCTGTGTTGTCACATAGCATTCTCTCTGTATAGTTCCTCTCCTTTTCTCATAAAACCATCAGTCTGGCGGATTAAGGATCCATCCCTTACCAGCAAAGCCTCATTTTAATAATTATATCCATGGTGATTCTATTTTCTCTAAAATAATACTTTTACAGACTCACTGAGAATTTTATACATTGTACTTCAATCTTATTCAGGCCACTCCCCCATCTCCTTTCAGACCCACTCCCTCCCCCTTACTCCCTCCTCACTTCATGCCCTTTACTAATTTTTGATGGTTAATTGGTGACAAATGCTCTTGGATGGGGGTCCGTCCACCTACTCAGGGACATACCCATAAGGAAAATTGACTCCCTCTTCCAGCAGCTGCCAATTGCTCATAGCTCCTCAGGCTAGGGCTGAGACCTCTTACCCACCCCACCCTTCATGCTGGGTTTTTGTCTGATGTTTGTGCAGGTCTTAGGCATGCTGTCACAAGCACTGTGAGTTCACACGAGTGGCTGCCCTGTTTTGTCCAGATGGTACAGTCTCCTGCCACTCATCTACCACCTCTGCCTCTTACAGTGTTTCATCTCCCTCTTTCAAAATGAGCCCTGAATCTTGGGAAGATAAAGTGGAATGTAGACGTTCCATTTAGAGCCAAGCCTTCTACAGTTTCTTATTCTCTACACATTAACCAGTTGTGAGAGTGAATGTTTTCAACTAAAATCTCATTTTGGAATAAGAGAGCTGATTAGGATACAAACGTATTTGGGGGGTAACACAATTCAATTATTAACACTGAAAAAGAAACCTGCAGGTGGAAGTGGGCACAGTGAAATTAATGCCCCCCCACCCCAGATGAGTCACACTAGGCCTTATGTTCCTTCTGACTTGTGCTTCTACCAGGGGACATGGTTCAGCTTACTTGAGTTTCTCAGCACTTAATTTGGAAACAGAATTCAGAATTTTCCACATTCCAGACTTCACCAAGGTCAAGGCCCCAGAAGCATAAACAAATGCAATCATCTACCACTGAGGTTTTACACAAGGTGCTGGACTGATACGAAGCAGGAACAAATGAGTCCCCTTGGGAAGAGGGAGAAACCTTGGAGGGCTGAATAGAAGCAGAGGTTCAGCTGGGTGCAGAAGGTGGGGACAAATTTGCCATTCTGAATCAGAGAAGAAGGTAAGCAAGCAGGGGTGTCCAGGTGTCCAGGCATCTACCCTGCTGATCTCATTTCTTTGAAAACTACTATTTCCTTAGATCCCATGTAATCGAAACATCAGAATACCTTCCAGTTTCTCTGGCCAACTCACTGGTCCTAAGTCTTCGCTGTCCAGACCTCCAGTTCTTGGCTACTGGAAAATTCCTCTTCACTGAGCTTCAACCACAAGCTCTCCACAGAACATTCTGAGGCTTCACCCTCCCAACATGTGTTCATTGACAACCTCAGCTCCGAATTATCAGGCTACAGATTAAGCAAAGTTGTTAGTAATTTGATGTTCAAAATAGAACTCCAGGGAGCTGGAGAGATGACTTGGTTGATTAAAAAAACAATCCACATGGGCTGGAGACATGGCTTAGTGGTTTAAGAACACTGACTGCTCTTGTAGAGGACCCAGGTTCAATTCTCAATACCCAAATGGCAGCTAACAACCATCCATAACTCCAGTTACAGAGAATCCAACACCCATTTTTGACCTCCAAGGGCAGTGCATGACACAGATGCACATACTTACATGCAGGCATAAAATAAAAATAAAAATAAATTATATATATA
>VZQC01011351.1:58482-109526 GCA_009823505.1 Rhizomys pruinosus
AGCTCGGTCTACTAGTGAGTTCTAGGATAGATGGGGCTACAGGGAGGCCTTGTCTCAAAAAGACCAAAAAAAAAAAAATAAAATAAAAAAAAAATAGGAGGAGGATAAGGAGAAGAAAAGAAGTAGTTCATCAGGGACTAACAATTAAGAAGTGATAGGCAGCACTCTGGAGGCAGAGGTAGGTAGATCTCTGTGAGTTCAAGGCCAGCCTGGTCTACATCGCGAGCTCCAGGACAGCTGGGACTAAAGAAAGGGAGACCTAGTTTCAAAAAGACAAAAAAAAAGAATAGGAACCAGGCATGGTGGAACACATCTTTAATCCCATCACTCAGAAGGCAAGACAGATGGATCTAAATAGGGATTCTAGGCTAGCTAGGCCTACATAGTGAGAACCTGTCTTGAAACACAAAAATAAGGGAGCTGGAGAGATGGATGGTTCAGTGGTTAAGAGCATTGGCTACTCTTCCAGAGGACCTGAGCTCAGTTCCCAATACCCACATATTAGCCAACAATTGTCCATAACTCCAGTTTCATGGGTTCCAACACCCTCTTCTGGCCTCCCCAACGTATGACATGGGTGCACTTATACATACATGCAGGCAAAAGACTCATACACATAAGGGGCTGGAGAGATAGCCTAGAGGTTAAGAGCACCGACCGCTCTTGCAGAGGACCCAGGGTTCAATCCCCAGCACCCACGTGACGCTTGAGAACTGTCTGAAATTCCAATTCCAGGAGAACTCCAGTTCCAGGGGAATCCGAGACCCTCTTCTGACCTCCGTGGCATTGCACGACACGGGTGCACAAGCCTGCATGTAGACAGTACATTCATACACATACAGAAATAAATAAAATTAAAAAAAAAAGACTCATACACATAAAAGAAAAATAAATCATTTAAGAAAAAATAAAAACCAACAAAAAAGTTACAGGGTTTACCTGTAGTGGTGGCAGACACCTGTAATCCTAGGGCTCAGAAAGATGAAGCAGGAAGCTCATGAGTTCCAGGCAAGCAGGAACCACATAGCAAGACCCTGTTTCAAACAAACAAACAAACAAACAAACAAACAAACAAACACAAATTTCCACAGAGCATGTTCTCTTTACTTCTGTCCAATGGTCAGGGCATATTTTCTATGTTGTATCTAAGTGGACTGCTCTATGGAACGAATTCCAAACAATGAGAAAGAACCTCTTGATAAATATCCGCTATACATATAAATTTTTTTTGGTCTTTTTTGAGACAGGGTCTTGCTTTAGTCCCAGCTGGCCTGGAGCTTGCTATGTAGACCAGGCTGGCCTTGAACTCACAGAGATCTGTCTGCCTCTGCCTCTCGAGTGCTGGGATTAAAGGTGTCCGCCAACACACCTGGCTGAGCTCTGCATATTTTATGAGAAAACGTAGGTAAGTGAATAAATGAATGTGCACCCTGTCTGTTCAATCAGAGTGAAGGCATTTTGTATTTTAACCCTTCTGTTCTTTTCCTTTTCCTGAACCTGTTCAATAAGACATATTTTTTAAGTGCTACATGACCTTAGAACCTCTGTTTACTATCTTTCTCATAGACCACTGTTGTGGGCAGTCTCCCAGTGTACTAAATCCAATATTGTGTCCTTGAATGCTTAGAGCTACAATTCTTTCAGCCAGCAGGTACCTGCTGAATGCTAAGAAGAGAGTGGTGACTGAATGCAGGAGGCTCTATACATTAGCAAGATGCCACCTAACAAGTATAATTCACATAGGAAAGCTCTCCAAAGTTTTAAAAGTCTCCATTTTAAAAATACAATAGTGAAGAGCTGGAACCAACCCGAATGACCTGTCTGTTAAGGGTCATTCGGGTTGGTTCCAGCTCTTCACTATTGTGAAGAGAGCTGCAATAAACATGGCTGTGCATGTAAAAAAAAAAAAAATCGACCAGCTCTCAGTATTTCGGCATCATTGACAAATCCTATCCCACTAAATATGAACTATCTAAGAGAACTTTTAACAAAAGAAATATTTTAGCATTTAAAATGTTCCCATAAGGCCTGGTGTGGTGGCGCTTGGGTATACACTCACAACCCCCCCCCCAACACATAACCCAGTAACTTCGGCACTGCATAGGCTGAGACAGGAGGATCATAAGTTTAAGAGCAGCCTCGTCTACATAAGAGACCAAAACCTGCTATTTATAAGTAACTTTTAAACCTCTGATTTAATAAATAAGGCATCTTACTCATAAAAGAATGATCCCTTGAAGCAGACATTTTCACTACTAGGAATACCCTATGACAATTAAACTCATGTCATCTTTATGACGTCATATTTTGGAAGGATCCTGCAAAGGATGAATACCAACAAATTGTGGACAAAGTGTATCCACGAACAGCCCTTGGACAGACCCACTGAAATAGCCCAAACCTCTTCACTCTCCTAAGCACATTAACCACCCCCATCAGCATGAATTTCACATCTTCTATGACTCACCCCCCATCAATGGATTTGAAAGGAGCCTTGCATGGGAAGAGTCTCCTGGCCTTGGCGGCTGCCTGCCATTCCTTCCCCCCTGTCTATCATCCATGGTACTCTCCTGGGCCAGCAAACACCACACTCCATCCACTTCGGTCGCTCAGGAAAACTTGAATGCCATGCTCCTGGTGCCTCCTGGGAAATTCCAGTTCTGTGGTAGGCTGAACTGAGCACGTCCTGGGTTAGGAAGCCTGCCGCAGAGAACAGTACAGGCAGTGAATGAGTATACTACCTGTAATCAAACAGACTCACATGCAGACAGACACATGCACACACACCACACACCACGCACCACACACACTCTACCTATTAGGCTGGAGGCTGGCCAAAGTCCACAATAGCCCACCAAAGTCTCAAGGCTGCAAAATTGCTGATGTCATATCCTTTCTAAAGCTGAGACTAATCATGGAGCAGGTTTGTTTTGGAGTTTATCAGAAAAAAAATTCACAATTTGTAAGTTTTTACAGACTCAAGCTGGGTAGGTGCTAACTATGAAAACAGCTTGTGGTTACAAAGTTTGTTCGGGCTGCTAAGATCTTTGCTACTCAGGGGCTTCTCAGAGCAGCTCCAGCATCAGGGACCTGGGAAAGCTGGGTTTGCAGCAGTTCCACGGAATAGCTTGCACAGAAGCATGCACAGCCCAGCCTGGCCACCAGCTGGGAGTTTCAATTTTGCTGGGAGTGTCTTAGGGGAAAATGTGTCTATAATGTTACAAAAATGCCTGGGGTGGGGGTGAGAGAGGTCCAATGACCTTGCTTTCCTCTCTGTGTTACAAGTTCATTCCAGGTCCTATTTATCTTTCTTTCACACACTTTTTATTTTAACTTCTAAAATGCTAAACAATTGCAGTCCAGGGGGCGAGGAGGGGGGAGGCGGAATGGATAGTTGGGCTGCAACAGGTGTGAAGGAGACCTGCTATCGTTCAATTGCTAATTACAAAAAAATTGTCTCTTTGTTCAGATGTTTCCTCCATTTGCCTACACAAATATTTAGACTCTGTATATGTAGACTTTCTAACTTCCATTTTCCATTTTCACTGTACCCCTGGGTGCTGTTTCCTTCCTTTCCCTCCCTCCATGATTCCCTCCCTTCCTTCCTTCTTTATTTTTTCTTTCTTTAGATGTGATATGGCTGTGTAGGCCACGCTGGCCTTGAACTCAGTATGTGCAACCAGACTGGCCTCAAGTTTGTAGCAAACCTGCTGTTTCTGCCTTTGAGTTTAAAGGTGTACATCACCACACCTGGGAGTATCCTTTGTATTTATTTTTAGATGGATTTCTATGTCCACACACATTCATCTTTGCACACTTTTCCTTCAGTGTAATGGTATCACTAAGTGGTTCTGCAGTTTTTACACTTAGTCTGGGAAATCTTTCTATTTCCACATATGAAGCTATATTCCTTTATTCTCTATAGTATTTCACATCATGCCAAAAGTATTTATTCCCCAATAATTTTAACAGTGTTAACATTTATTTGACTGCTAGAAAAATATTGCAATCAGCATTTTGGTACACATGGCTCTGGGCACGTATGAGTATTTCTAAAGGAGAGATTCCTAAGAGTAGAAATATAAAAGGAAGGCTCTTGCAGGGCTGCAGAGATGGCTCAGTGGTTAAATGCATGTACTTCTCTTGCAGAGGACCCAAGTTCAGTTCTCACTGCCTGCATTGGGAAGCTCAAAATTGCCTCTTCTGGCCTCTGTGGGAATCCATATCACACACACACACACACACACACACACACACACACACACACACAAATTTTTAAAACTAAAAATAATTTTTTAAAAAAGGTATAGTCTTATATTATACATGTGATAAATTGTATGAAACCAAAGTTACACACACAAATTTTCTCTCTCTCTCTCTTTCTCTCCTCGCTCTTACACACACACACATACACACACACACACATACACGCACGTGTGAGTACAAGTAATCTTGGAGAATTTTTATTATCATCAGATTGCATGAATGTTTGGGGGGTTGGGCATGTGTATGTATGTAGTATGCATACATGTATGTGTGTTCACATGTGTGTGGGTATATGCATAATATATGTAGGTATGCAGACCCATGCATGTGGAAGCTGCTGGTTGATGTCAGATGTCTTCATCAATTGCCCTCCATCTTCTTTATTGAGACAAGTTCTCTCGCTTGAACTCGGAGTTCACAGATTCAGCTGGTGTCCCTAGCTATCCTCCTATTAGGATTCCCTGGCTCTGCTTCCCCAGTCCTAGGATGACTGGCAGCCAGCCCTACATGCCTAGTTAGCATTTACCTGGTTCCTGAGGATCTGAACTCAGGTCCTCATGTTTGTGCAGCAAGTGCTTTACCGGCTGAGCCATCTCTTCAACCCATAAATGTTTACTTCTGGTTGTGATATTTTACTATACTTTTGCTAAAGTTTACCATTAAGGGACACTGATCTGAGTATACAAGAGAGCTCTCTTAATTGTTTCTTGGAACTGTGCATGAATCAATAATTATGACAGTATAAATTTTCATTTTAAAGAGGCTGCTTGTTTAAAATTGGGATAAATGCTGTCAAATTGCTCACCATCTCTATTTGCAGAATTTACTGAGAAGGGCATATGCATCCAAACCCTCCACCACTGTATGAGGAAAGACTTTCAGAGTGATAAACATTTGGCAGAGGGTGACATATTCACTTCCAACATAGACAATCTAAGAATGACTTAAACAGAGGAACATCATGGGGCAGCTGAGCTATTGCCATTTGTTCCCACTAAAATCTTCAGAGTCCAAGTTATTTACTTTTAATTAAGTTTGAAGATGAGGCTTTTTCCACAGTCGAATCTGTTTCAAAATGACAATGAAGAAAATTTCCAGATTGTGCTAATCTCTGAAAAGGAATTCATCAGCTTGTGATCCTCTCATTGTATTTATTATAACTACCAGCAAATAAAGTGGGAGCTGGAACTTTTAATTGCTGGACAATAGTTCTTTACAAGAGAACTGCATGCATGTTTAAGGATGTGAACAACCATAAAACTGAACTGCATGTATATGAGCTGTGATTATAGGAAATAGGGAGCTTGATCACAAGTCATAGAAACAACAGTGAACCTCTGTGCCCATCAGAGAGAGAGGAGGGAAGAGTTTGTGTTCATGTTCATTGGGATTGATCTAGATTAAGTAAACACAAAGAACAGCAGCTTCCACCAGATGACAAAGCCACACCTTCCCAAAAGCAGTGTTCACGGGAGCCAGTGTCTCTGAGCCATGGTCACTTAAATGAACAAATCACACCTTGCTCACATTTTACCAGTCTCTTTACTTCTGAAGACTTGGGGATCCTTTAAAGTCATTTCCAAAAGCCCAGTACAGTGGCTCACCCCTCTACTCCCTGATCTGGAGAGGCTAAAGCAGAAGGATCACCACAACTTTGAGGCCAGCCTGGGCTATGTAGTGAATACCAGGCCAGTCAGGACTACATAACGAAACCCTGTCTGACAACATGGCTCAGTGGTTAAGAGCACTGGCTATTCGTGCAAAAGATCTGGGTTCAAATCCCAGCATCCATATGGTGGCTAACAACTTATACCTCCAGTTCCAGGGGATCTGACACCTTCTTCTGTCCCCTGTGGGCACTGCATGACACAGGTGCACTTACATATATGTAGACATCACATGCATAAACATAAAATAAAAAGAATAAAAAGTAAAAATGAAAAAAACAAAACAGTTGACGCTGCAGCTGAATAGTAGCATAGCTGCTTCATATGCATGTGGTCCTAGGTTCAATCCCCAGTACTGCAAAAGAAGAGAAGGAGGGAAAGAGAGAGGGAGGGACACAGGGAGGGCAGGAGGGAGGGCAGGAGGGAGGGAGGGAGGGATGGAGGGATGGAGCAAAGGAGGGAGAGACACAGAGAGAGAGACAGACCTTCTAATCAATCAGCAGTGGTCCGGGACAAACCAGCCTTTAGTACATACTCTTTAAAACCTGAGAGACACACAATTACTCTGATACTTTGGAATCCTCTGTTTCTAAGGCAGAACTCCTCTCCTTTCTGTTGTTCTTGATGGACTGGCTATGCGTGCTGTGTCATCAATGCTGCCTAGAGAGAACACATGCATTCCTGTTCCATAAAGCTGTACCACAAGATTGAAAAGAAAGTGTTTTTTATTAATATAATGAAATATTCATGAAGAGAACTTAAATTTAAAGACAGTCTAGCTAGCAATGTGACTCTACTATTAAAAAAATATCAGTGGCACAAAAGACAAAAGTGGGAGAGGAAGCTTTCCAGAATAAGTTCTGATGATTGTTCCTTGATGGCATCTTGAATGGCAGAACAAGACAAAAAGACATGAATTTCTCCTTACAGTACATGACACATGTAAGCATATAATGTAAATTAATATGACTATGTAATCTGGGTCAGCGTGAAGAAGAAAGAAAAAGTCAGTGTTTTATTAGTTTCTAAATGAATTTACTCAAATAAGTATTAAGAACAAAAGATGAAGTAATAAAAATAATAAATGAAGCTTTTTAAAAAAAAGCAAACTACATTATAATATTTGCCTTGGAAGCTGTCTTTTTTAACTCCCACTTAGTTTTTTAATTTTTGTTTTTTGCCTCAGGGAGGCAAGATGGTTCAGCTATTAAAAGGTGATTACCACCAAGCTTGATAAGCTGAGTTTGATCCCAGGCACCCATATTGTGGAAGGAGAGAATCAACTCCCACGAGTTGTCCTGTGACACATGGGCTGTGGCACATATGCACATACATGCAAAAATAAATAATAAACAAATAAGCACATTAATGTAAAAAATTTTGATTTTTTTTTACCTCACTCATCTTAACTCTAGCCTTGGTGAAAGTTCACAATTCCTGCAAGTTACAAGTAGTTCATATATATATGTATATATATATATATGCATTCATGAATACATCAAAAGAAGGAAATATGGCAAAATGCCAATGGTTGATGAATTGGGGTTATGGCAGAAAAGTAGCTGTTGAATGACTTTTGCAATTCTTGGGCAATCTGGAAGCTTTTCAACACAGCAATAGTAGGGGAAGAGACATTGGTAAATGAAAGTTAAAACCTGGTACACGTTGTGTATAGGTAAAATTCATTAAGCTAGGAAACTGATATTGTTTGTGCTACAGATGTACTTGCTCTGGTACAAGCTTTACTGAGGAAAAGAGAGGATGGAGTCTACCTTTGTGCAGGAGCACACATTGGCAATGATTTGCAATAGGAGAAAGCATGGGGTACTTCAGTAGGTGGATGCTCCATAATAGCTACAGGCAACATCTCTGAATCATCAGCTAATCATCCATGAGCCTTGTCTGCATTTGGCAGGGCAATATTTGAAATCTGAGGGACAAAAATTACTTTAGAAGAAACACATTGGAGTGATTAATATTGTTAAGTTGACAGGCTCTAGAATCCCCTGGAGGTCAAAGCTCTGGCAGTTTCCATGGAGAGGTTTCTAGACTGGGTTAACAGAAGTGGGGAATCTATATTAAATGTGAACAGAATCCTTCCCTGGGCTGGGATCCCAGACGGAATAACTGGGAGAACACATATGGAGCATTAGCGTTCATCTCTCTCTGCTTCCTGACAGGGGACTGTATCCTCAGGCTCCCTTACCACATAATGTGCTGTGTCTCCACTTAAACTGTAAGCTAAAAGAAACATTTTTCCCTTAAGTTGTTTCTGCTAGGTTATTTTATCACAGCAAGGAGGAAAGTAAATAACACTAAATATTCAATAAAATGTGAACAGAAATGAGAAATGTTGAATGAAGCATGCAAACATTTAAAGATTCTGAAAGGGGCTGGAGAGGTGGCTCATCAGTTAAGAGCACTGGCTCTGCTTGCAGAAGACCCAGGTTTGAATCTCAGCACCCACATGGCAGCTATGTCCTTAACTCTGGTTTCAATGGATCAGATGCCTTCTTCTGTCCTCCACGGACACTGCATAATACGGGTGCACTTACACATATGCAGGAATAACACTTAAACACATAAAATAAATATAAATAAATCAAAAAAAATGTTAAAGCATTTACGTTTAAAATTTTCATGTGGTAATCTGGGCATGGTGGTGCACACCTTTAATCCCAGAACTTGGGAGGCAGAGGCAGGCGGATCTCAGTGAGTTCAAGGCCAGCCTGGTCTACATAGCAAGCTCCAGGACAGCTGGGACTAAAGGGAGACCCTGCCTCAAAAAGACCAAAAAAATTCATGTGATACAAGCAAGCTTAACTTAAATATAATATGACAAGGCAGATGGTGAATCAATAAGTCAAATAAATGATAGAGAGGAAGACATATATTAAATAGAAATATACACTCACATTTTCCATATGCATAGATAATAGATTGATAGATACATGATAGTTAGATTATAGATAGATAGATAAATGGACAGATGGATAGAGAGATAGATAGATATAGACAGATAGATAGATAGATAGATAGATAGATAGATAGATAGATAGATAGATAGATAATGTATGCATAGGTTTTAAGAGACAGAATCTCAGATAAGCATGCAGGATCACTGAGGCATACATCTTCTTCTTGGTCTGAAACAAAGGTCTGGAGGCTTTAACTCTTGCCAGCAGTGTTCTCTTTCGGGGTAAATAGTCTAAACCGATTCAGAAGACAAAGGCAGGACCTGGACTGAGAAAAGGAACCCAACCCTACCCCTAGACTGATAAAATGGTTTCAACAAGGTGATAATTGGGTTACAAAAATATTTTTCCCAGAGTTGAAGCTATAGCTTAGTGGTAGAGTGCTTGCCTAGCATGTGTGAAGCCTTGAGTTCATCCCCAATACTGAAAATAAAAGTGAGTTTTCCCATAAAATTATTCATTGTGCACATATTTTAAATTTTTGAACTACTACTTTAAATTTTTTAATAGGTCAATTTTATATCTTGACATAGCAAAAGAAATCCTTCAAACATTTATTTTTTAACAGAGATAATCTAATAATCTAAGCAGCTAACATTATGGAAATAGTGAAAGAATATGATACAACCATTTGAAAGGAATAGTGCCAAAATGTTTGAAATTTGCCAAAATACTTCTATAAGGCTTTTGAAAGAAGCATCCATCATAAATTCTTTTATAATAAAGTATCTACATTAAATCAGAGGGAAAGGTCTAAGAAAAATGCATATTATACCTGTTTTGGTTCCCAGGGTTTCAGTTACTGGGGGTAACTCAACAGCACACCAGTCATTTCATCATGCATGATAAGATCTCCTACTCTCTTGCTTTGTCCTGACCAAAACATAAACTATCTTATAATGTAGTGTGTCTGTACTTTACAGTCCAGTGCTCTTACCTCTTCCTAGTTAATCATTTCAGTAGTTGGCCTTGAGTATCAGATCAACTTCAGAAGTCTCATAGTGCTGTTGCTCAAGTGATCTGTAGCCTGAGGCCACATCACAATGCCCACATTGTTCTGCTCATGTCATCACCTTACATAGGCATTCGTTGTATCATCTCACATAATCACCAGGAAATGGAGAGGTAAATACAGCCCAATAAAGTATTTTAAGAGGGGTCACATTCTTGTCATTTGATGATAATTATTTTAATGTTATTATATACACTTATCATATATGGTACTGTGTTACATGAATATAATTTCATAAACATATGTAGTATATGTCAAGCATACTCTCCACCATGCCTCGTTACTGTCCTCTTTTATACCATTCCCCTTTGTGTCCTCTGGGTAGTTTCACTTCTACTTTCGTATCACCTATGTATGTACCTGATTTTATGTATCTATATAAAATCTAGGAGCTACAACTAAGGGAAAATACATATTTATCATTCTGAAACTGGCTTAGTTCACTTACTACGATTATCTCTAGTTGCATCAATTTTCCTGCAAAAAACATGACTTTGTTCTTAATGGCTAAAAATTCCATTGTGTGTATATACCATATTTCTAATACATTCCTCTGCTATTGGATACCTAAGCTGGTTTTATATTATTACAATCATTCTATTTATTATTATTTATTACTGATAATCTCTTACTGTGCTTATTTTATAAATTCAACTTTATCTTATGTGGAGGGAGGTATAGGAAAAGAAGAGTATAAATTGGATTCAGCACTATCCAAGGTTTCAGGCATGGACTGGGGACTTGGAACATATTCTTTTCCAATAGGCAGTAGATTATTATACTGAAAATACATTGAAAAACATCACTAAAACCTCAACAGTAAAAATTAACTAATCAATATTATATACATAAAGAACAATGATTTTAAAATTCAGTCACTCTGCCAGGACCTTATCTTAATCAAGTTATCTAAAGGTTATCCTCATATCTCTCCCCTTATCTTTTTAATTTTTGTTCTTTTCCATATTTTTGGAAATTTTTTATTGAATTTTTGCAAAATTCATACATCTTGATCTTATTTAGACCTCCTCCCTATAGTCCCAGATCAGATTTCATGCATTCTGTCATATATGTGAAAGCCTGTCAAGCCAAGATTGTGTCCCCAAATGTCCCTGGGTGTGAATCCATCTACTGGTCAAGTCATCTAACATCACTGCCTTTAAGAAAACCAACTCTTGCCAGGCGTGGTGGCACACGCCTTTAATCCTAGCACTCGGGAGGCAGAGGCAGGCGGATCTTTGTGAGTTCAAGGCCAGCCTGGTCTACAGAGTGAGTTCCAGGACAGCTGGGGCTACAGGGAGACCCTGTCTCGAAAAGACCAAAAAAAAAAAAAAAAGAAAACCAACTCTTTAGTAGTTGTATTAGTCACTTTTCTGTTGCTGTGATAAAGCACTATGACCAAGGAACTTATAAAAGGAAGAGTTTATTTGAGCTTACGATTGGCGGTTCCAGGGAATTAGAGTCTATTGTGGCGGGAGGCTTGGTGGCTGGATCTGGAGCCCCAAACCGAGAGTCGCATCTCGCAAAGAGCACAGGAAACAGAGAGGGCAACTGTAGACCACGAGGCTTGTTAAAACTCACTAAGCCTGCCCCGAGTGACACACTTCCCCCAGCATGGCCACACCTTCTAAGACCTCCACAAACAGCGCCACCAACTGGAGACAAATGTCTGGCTCATTTTGTCCCCTCTTCTGTGATTTTCCCTGAGCCCTCAGTTGGACATGTTTGATATAGATGTCCTACCCAAGGAAAAGTTGACCTGATGTTTTGTACTAATATATTGTTTATTCTCTTCTCTCCAACTAACACCAAGTTTTTCAAAGGAGGGCACATATTTTACTGTTTTGCAAGTGAAACATCATACTTAGTGTGAAAAATGAAATATGTATTAACTATTAATAAAACACAAGGAAAATAATCTCATAAAAGACAGATGACTAGTCTGATAAGTATAGTGTAATGAAATATAGGATTTGAAGGAAATGTAGAAACAAGAAATGTATCTTGTGTCCAACACACACACACACACACACACACACACTCACACACACACACACACCAGGGCATGAGAGATCCATACCAATTACTTGCAGTATGATATGCCTTTCCCAAAAGGAGTGGAGTAACAATATCTCAAGTTCCTTGGAGACACATACATCTTGAACACCCTAGAATGGCCTCTGGCTCAACACAAAGCCAGGGCTTTAATAAATATCCAAACTTAACACAAAATGCAATCCTGAACAACTTTGGAAAGTGGATCCCACAGTTTCTGAATGACTCTGTGATAAGAAGATACTCACCCTTCATTCTCTGATCTTCCCCTGGCCAACAGTGGCTCAAATGACTCACTGTTCTATTTTGAATCCATCTCTTCTCTCATTCATTTTTCCATCTTTATCATTTTACTTATTAGATATTTATTTACTCATGTGTCACATTTGTTAAGTTTCTCTTTGCTAACATTTCTATATTTAAAAATATTTCTCATAGGGCTGGAGAGATGACTCAACAGTTAAGAGCGCCAACTGCTCTTGCAGAGGACCTGGGTTAGATTCCCAGCACCCAAATGGTGGCTAAGAACTATCTTTAGGCCAGGTGTGGTGGTGCACACCTTTAATCCCAGAACTCGGGAAGCAGAGGTGGGGGGAGGGGGGACGTGAATCTCTGTGAGTTCAAGGCCAGCCTGGCCTACACAGTGAGTTCCAGTCCATCTGGGGTATAGGGAGACCCTGTCTCAAAAAAATTGTCATATTAAAATATAAATGAATCATTTCCATGCTGACATGTAGGCACAGTGAGATCACTCTGCTCTCTTTAATTGAATTGCACTTCCTGCCATGGTTTTTGGAATGTTCTATAACTTCTTCCCAATAATGCTGAAAATTTACCTCTGTAAGATTTCGGAAAATTTTTCAAGAATTAACATTTTGTTGTTGCATCTTGTTAGGCTGGGCAGGGGGCAAAAAGCCAAGATGGACCTTTCCTTCTTTTCAGCTCTGTAGCTGTTATTTGCCCGGCCCCTGACCTGGCTTAATTGGCCAGATTCCAACAGGTCACCATCTCCCCTCCCCCCTACAAAAGGCTCTCTCCACCTCTCAAAAACGCTCTTGGCCATGGATTCACCCAAGAGAAAACGCATTTCCTGGAATAAAGGCCTACCTTTATTTAATTTAATTCGAACTGATTCAGCCTTTTCTCTACTTCTCACATCTCACCTACAACAGGCGAGTTTACACATTTTCATCACAGTGCAATGCTATATTTATCTGGCTCTACATGCTATACTATAGCCTTTAATCTGAGCACTCCGGATACTATAGTATAGCATGTGGAGCCAGATAAATAATCTAGACTGCTTCCTTAATAGCATCTCAAAAGGACAAGAGTATCCTGTATGATTTAGACTTTACTGAAGGTATGGATAACATCAACATTTTATAACCAGTAAGTCAGAAAGTGAGAATTGAGCACTAACATCCATGTTAAGCAAAAGGGATCTCAAACAGTTGTTTCTCATTCTCCACTGGGAAAGGTGAGGACACTAAGGGTAATGAGTGAGAATCTTCTTTATCCTACCTGTATGGTCAGAATATTGGCCTTTGAGTTGCCACAAATGTCACACACAGAATTCCTCCATTTGGGCCCACCCTTTCATTTAATAGATAACAATTTATAATGAATGTTGTTTATCGTGTATTCTAATTAATCAGTATTTTTCTTTAAAGATTTTTTCTTTGATATTATGCTTACAAAAATGTTATCATTTTCATATAAACACATGTACATTTTAGCATTTTAATAGTATTATTGGAATTTTAAAACATTTGTAAAAATGTTCAAGATTTGGTTTTAGAATAAGATAATTAGGTATCAAAAAAGATAATTAGGTATTATAAAATTGCAAAATCAGAAAACAATCTAGAATGGTGCTTACAATAATATAATATAACCCACATATGTAATTTAAAACTTTATTGTAGTTGGGGCTGGAGAGATGGCTGTGACTGCCCCTCGAAGGAACGACACATCTCTATTCTCTGACTTGCTCTAAAGTTTATTTTATCAGAATGCTAAATTAGTGAGAGTCTCATGCTATTATTCTAAAGTGCAAATCAAGTTAAGATCCCAACTTTATAGTTCCAGGAAACAAGACTGCTTTTAGACCATACCACAACTATATAGAGATCTATGTATATATATGTATATATATATTATTTATATATATATAAAATTATTTCCAAAGTTCTTGAGAGCTATCTTCTAAGGTCCAGTCTCTGACAGTGGGCAAGCTCAGTGCTTCACTTTTGACTGACAAGGAGTTCACCAACTCACAGTGGAACTTGCAGATGTGTCTGTACAGGTCTCCAGACCGCGTGAACTTGCTCTCGCACCACTTGCAGGCGTGTGGTTTCTCACGGGTATGTACCATGGCGTGGTGGCTCAGGTTGTTCGAGTACTGGAAGCTCTTGCTGCACTGGGTGCACGTGTATGCCCTTGTGGTTTTTTTATTTTTTTACTCTTCTTTGAAAAAATATTTTTTTTAATTTTCATTTTTTATTGATGCTTTGTGTATTTCATAAATCATTTTCCAGGCCAAGTTAGCCAATAAGAAGCTTCTCAACAAATGGTTCTATCACAAATGGTTTCATAGGGCTTCATTTTGTAAACACTACATTGTCTTGAGCTCTTTTCTTGTGCCCCACATTATTTTGTTGTTTTGTTTTGTTTTTGAAAGTAGAAAGACCACAGTAAGACCCTGTCATATTTAACAGGAAAAAATGTAGTTCGTGGATCAACATATCATCTAAACATATGTGTCTATACCAAAGTAACCTCCCATAACTATTAATGCTGCTTAAGTACCTATATGTCTAATTGCTTGTGCTTCATTAGTAGGATCGAAAGGTTATTCCTGGACAGACTGTCAGCCCATGAAAGGAAACAGCCAGAATTGACCAGAATCCAAGACAACAGCTCCAGAGAGAGTGGACTGTTCTGCTTCTCATCCACCTGTGCCCCTTTTCTAAGCCCAGGGAATAATCTGCGGAAGAGGGGGCGTGGTAGAATGTAAGGGCTGCGATTGGGGTGAAGGGTGAAACTACAGCAATGTAGTCTGGACCCTCATTTGATTAACCTGATTGAACATACAACCCCTCACTCCCCGCTGGAAGGTGGGGCTGTGGGTGTTTGGGCACAACAGCCTGCAAATTGGTTATACATGAAGGATGCTTGTACTCATGGATTATCACTTATAGCTAAAAAATGGAAAAAAAAAACTGAGAGAGATATGCAGGATAGTCATGGCAGAATGCATGATCTCGGTTGGGGTGGGGGTGGGGGGGGGAAGGGAAGGGGAG
Source organism: Rhizomys pruinosus (assembly GCA_009823505.1). Classification (NCBI taxonomy): domain Eukaryota; kingdom Metazoa; phylum Chordata; class Mammalia; order Rodentia; family Spalacidae; genus Rhizomys; species Rhizomys pruinosus. The sequence continues at coordinate 73,763 of VZQC01011351.1, forward strand.
ATATGCCTGAACTGAATTGGAAAATGATGTATGAAATGCACAAAGCATCAATAAAAAAAAAATAAAAATAATTAAAAAAATAAAAAAGAAAGTAGAAAGAAATTCCCTCCAGTTTTATTAGCCTCTTTCTATGTCTCAAATTGCATGAATTTTTTCTGGCTGTTGGAAACCTGAATGCTTTTAGACCCAAATGGGAAATTTTCTGAAATGCTGGAATTATCTACTTTTAAACAAGCAGTTGACTTAAAACTTTCTGTGGCAACTTCTGGTTTTCTGACGTTTCCCAGTGAAAGAAATTCTGACAGTACACTCGGATCACTGGGACTGTCATTGTGAAGGTTTGCTCGAGATGAAAAAGGATATTGCAGCTTCAGCAGTGTTGAACTGTGTGTTTAAAAATGTGAATTACTGTTCTTATATACTGTAATTGATTATATGGGCTGGGGGGGTGTGTCAAAGAACTTGACAGATTGTGTTGATGCTTTTAGTTGAGTCTTGAAAAGTAAATATTAACGCTACAAAAAAAAAAAATAAGAGCACTGACTGCTCTTGCAGAGGAACCAGGTTTGATCCCCAGCACCCACATGGCGGCTGAGAACCCTCTGTAACTCCAATTCCAGGAAAGCTCCAGTTCCAGGGAAATCCGACACCCTCTTCTGGCCTCCACGGCATTGCACGGCATGGGTGCACAGACCTACATGCAGACAGTACATTCATACACAAAAATAAATAATAAATAAATAAATAAATAAATAAAGGCAGAACCCCAGGAGATCCTCTCTGATGCTTGGTGGACTGTGAATAGTACTAGTCCTGCACAGGCCAAAGCAGACAGCATGAGCTGCTGTGAGAAATTTACTGCAATGGATAAGGAGGAATTTGATAAAGCAATGCTCATTTGAAATAAAGAAACTCAATACAGAAGTGGGTTCAGGTGGGAAATTTCCTGGATCAGTATATGCCAGACTTGCCAATGAATGTTTCAGTGCTACATATCAGAAATTGAAAATCCAATTGTACAAAGGTCACCATGAGCAATCCTGTCACAGGCGGTCATTTTGTACACTCAATTCATTATTTTAAAATTCTGAATAGATTTGTGAAATTATATATCTTTGTACATATTTTTAAAAAAAGCACTGACTGCTCTTGCAGAGGACCCAAGTTCAATTCCCAGCACCCGCATGGTGGCTAAGAACCATCTTTAGTGCAAGGCGTGGTGGCGCACACCTTTAATTTCAGCGCTCAGGAGGCAGAGGTAGGCAGATCTATGTGAGTTCAAGGCCAGCCTGGTCTACCTAGTGAGCTTCAGGCCAGCTGGGACTAAAAGGAGATCCTGTCTCAAAAGTACCAAAAAAATAAGTTTATTGTAGTCACATTAAAAAAGTGAAAAGAAGTAAATGAAATTATCACTTCAGTATGTGACCAACACCAAAAGTTATTAAAATTTTTCATATTCTTTTTGGAATGTACTTTATACTTACAGCTCATTTAAATTCTGGAGATTAATAGATAGATGTTATAAAGAGGGAATAAGATAGACTCCATTTTTCTATCTTGTGGAAATACACCATGTGAGAAATAGCCCCCCACCCTCAGATTCCAGGAAAAAACAGAATATCTCAATAGCTAGCAGGGAAGAACCAAAGGTTGTTTGCTGAAAATAGCTAACAGGAAAGGACAAAAGGTTAAAAAAACATGTTTTCTCTTCTGCCATGATACACTCAGTGAGTAAAATCTCTCCCCACCAAAGCCGACCTATCAGTTTAAAAAATCATGCTTCCATGCCAGCCATGGTGGTGTACGCCTTTAATCCCAGCACTCGGGAGGCAGAGGTAGGCGGATCTTTGTGAGTTCAAGGCCAGCCTGGTCTATAGAGTAAGTTCCAGGACAGCTGGGGCTACAGGGAGACCCTGTCTTGAAAAGACAAATTAATTAATTAATTAATTAATTAATTAATTAAAAAATCATGCTTCTTTGGTCACTATGAATCAAAAACAAAATGTCAAAACTGAAAAATTCCCCATTTTCAGTTTTCCCCCTTTAAAAACCCGACTCCCCTAGACCAAGAGCTGCTCTTTCCTCTCTGCTGTGTCAGACAGGATTGCAGCCCAAGCTTGAGCTTGAATAAAGATTCTTTGTATTTGCATCAGAGCCACATGTCCTGGTGGTCTTTCGGGGGTCTCCGTGATCTGGGTATAACCCACCCACTACATATGGTACATATGTACCTTCACTTGGTACAGTGAAAAAAATTCACTAGACATTGCCAAATGTACCTAGGGTTGTGGGGGTGGGGGTGGGGTTTTCCTCAGTTAAGGAAGCCAAGCCCTAGAAAAATTGAAAAAAATATATCCTTGGAATGAATCTTGGGAATTTTCATTCTAGAAGCTAATAGTATAGTCACCAAACTGTGATTGAAGGCAAGGGAGAGAGGAGAGAGAGAAAGGACTGGGAGTGCAGGTAAACCTGGCATGTCAAAGAGAGACCTTCTAGTTAGACTTCAAGAGGCTGAATAACTCATTTATTTGCAGGAGATTAGCACAATGCCCTTATTTATGCTAGCTGGCAGAGGTGACATTAGGTTCCTGAAACTAAGGTGTGCTCTTTAGAAGTTCAAGAATGTGACACCCTATACCTGCAGGTGGGGGCAGGCTCTGATCCTCCACCTTTGCAGGTTGTTGCGGGGGTGGGGGAAGGCCGCTCTCTTATTGCTCAGCCAGTATGGAGTATCCATCAACCTTATTTTGGACTCCAAATGCACGTCCAATAAAAAAAAAAAAAAAAAAAAAAAAAGCTGGCTCAGTACTGAGCCCATCTTGGGAGCTGATAATCAACATGTAATTATTTCAAGAATCCCAAGGGTCCTGACTCCAAAAATGAACCAATGTTGGCTTATGACAGCAACCTATGAATTCAGGTTGCTGAGGACACCCAATGTTGTAAAATTCTAGTACTGTTTACTTCATAAAAAAAATAATAACCAATTAATGAGCACCTTTCGTTGAACTAATCTCTTTAAATAAATCTCTTTGATGGGGCTGGAGAGATGCCTCAGCAGTTAAGAGCATCAACTGATCTGGCAGAGGACCGGGTTTGATTCCCAGCACTGACATTGCAGCTAAGATTCATGTTTAAGCCAGGAGGCAGAGGCAGGCAAATCTCTGTGAGTTCAAGGCCAGCCTGGTCTAGAGAGTGAGTTCCAGGCCAGCTGGGGCTATAAGGAGACCCTGTCTCAAAAAAAAGTCTTTGATTCACCAAGACCTCAGTCACTGGTAGCCTCAATTAACTGTAATGTTTCTAAAGTTGTAGGGGAAAAGGGAAGCCCCCTATGGCTTCTTTTGTGCTAAATTACCTTCCTGTGTCTGTTTACACTGAAACCTGGCCTTAGGCAGGATTTGACTGTGCATTAGCAAGCCTGTGCCACCTTGAGATCAAAGGCACTCATGAGTTCTTGTGCTCCAGATGCTAGTACTTGTGAGGATATGGAACATGAGGCACGGGGTCTGAAACCAGGCCCTGAGATATGATGTCACTCTGGGTATAAAAACAGAATGCTGTGAATAAAAAGACAAGTACTTCTTACCATCTGACAGGGACTACTGGCCGTTATTTGCACATGTAATTTTAGCCCATGAGGCTTGTGTAGTAGTGATGAGTGGGTTTGATGGTGACCAATCAGGTCACCAAGTTGGGAAGCTGGTGTGGGGCTGGAAGGAGACTCATCAGGTCACCAGCTGTGATGTGTGGTGAGTGCCCTGGTGGGAATTAGACTGTAGAGTGCCAAGCACGTGACAGTCTGGAGGATCTGGGAGTACCATTAGGGCATTGCCTGCTGTAGCTGTTAGATTACATAAGAGGGCAGTGGAAAGGTTGTCAGACTTTGGCCCTGCGGTTTAGGACAGCTGATAGTGGCTGTCTTGCATCTTCCCTTTCCCCTGTAATCCAGTGGATGGGGTTTGAGCATCCACTTCTATGTGTGGCAGAGTATTACCACATAAATTAATTAGGTTTTCATATATTAAAGTATCTCAGAAGAATCAAAAACAGCAGATATTTATTAAAGGAAGAAAACAACAAAAAAAAGAACTGTGGTAGAAGAGAGGAAATAAATCAAGAAAATTTCTTGGGGTACTTAACATTTATTTTAATCTTACCTACTTGTGTCTATGCAATCAATATTCAGAATGTTGACACCACCCACCGGGAAGTGCTAAAGTATCCTAAATTATCAGAAAATAGCCTATAATTTTCATTCTACTTCACAGTATTTTTTAAGTTGATTATCAGGAGTGAAAAACTACAAGGTTTCTGGTTTGTCTTGGTAAATTGGAACATTAAACTAACCAGGAGTTTGCTCATTCTAAGTGTTTGGATTTGTGGAAGAGTTATTGTAATTGGCTCAAATGATTGAGTGTGGAAAGCTGACAAGAACCTATACACTTCCATTATCTTCCCATAGACATTTGGGACTACTGGTATAACAGGAACTTTTCCAGTGGTTCCGGCAGGCCTAGCTGGAGGACGGTTTGATGACATGCTCGGCCCAAGCACTTCCGGACAAACAGGCGACAGAGCTGACAAAGAGCTGGTGGACCTGGGAGAGGAAATAAAAATGGCATGAGCCTTATGGTGGGCTGTAGACAAGATCTGAGAGCTGGAAGCTTAGTTGAATGTGTTCAGGAATTACTGAATGAGATCATAAATGCTAAATCTGGCCAGGGGATTCTGAGTTGCTCTTCAGGAGGTGTATTAGTCACTTTTCTGTTGCTGTGATAAAACACCATGACCAAAGGAATTTATAAAAGGAAGAGTTTAGCCAGGCGTGGTGGTACACACCTTTAATCCTAGCACTTGGGAGGCAGAGGCAGGTGGATCTTTGTGAGTTCAAGGCCAGCCTGGTCTACAGAGTGAGTTCCAGGACAGCTGGGGCTACAGGGAGACCCTGTCTTGAAAAGACAAATTAATTAATTAATTAATTAATTAATTAATTAAAAAATCATGCTTCTTTGGTCACTATGAATCAAAAACAAAATGTCAAAACTGAAAAATTCCCCATTTTCAGTTTTCCCCCTTTAAAAACCCGACTCCCCTAGACCAAGAGCTGCTCTTTCCTCTCTGCTGTGTCANAAGATAGTTCATAAACATATGTAGTATATGTCAAGCATACTCTCCACCATGCCTCGTTACTGTCCTCTTTTATACCATTCCCCTTTGTGTCCTCTGGGTAGTTTCACTTCTACTTTCGTATCACCTATGTATAGTAACTGATTTGATGTATCTATATAAATCGAGAGCGACAACTATGGAACTCCATATGTATCAATCTTAAACTGGTTGTTCACTTACTACTCCTACGATTGATCTCTAGTTCCTCAATTTTCCTGCAAAAAAAAGACTTTGTTACTAAGTGAGCTAAAAATTCAGTTGTGTGTATATACCATATTTCTAATACATTCCTCTGCTATTGGATACCTAAGCTGGTTTTATATTATTACAAGCATTCTATGTATTATTATTTATTACTGATAATCTCTTACTGTGCTTATTTTATAAATTCAACTTTTAATCTTATGTGGAGGGAGGGGGGTATAGGAACAGAAGAGTATAAATTGGATGCAGCACTATTCCAAGTTTCAGGCAATAGGACTGGGACGTGGAACAATATCTTTTTCCAATAGCAGTAGATTATTATACTAATACATTGATGAAAATCACTAAAACCTCACAGAAAAAAGTAACAACTAATCAATATATATACATAAAGAACGTATGATTTAAAATTCAGTTCACTCTGCAGGACCTTATCTTAATCAAAGTTTTGATCTAAATGTTATCCTCATAGCTCCCCCTTTATTTTATATTTTTTGTTCTTTTTTTTTTCCTTTTTCCATATTTTTGTGGGAAATTTTTTTATTGAATTTTTGTGCATTTTATATATCTTAATCATGTTTAGACCACTTCTTCTATCTGTAGCCCCCAACTCCTCAACAGATTTCATGCATACTGTCATATATGGTAAGCATGTCCAGCCAAGATTGTGTCTCCAAAATGCCCTTTGGTGTGAATCCATCTACTGGTCAAGTCATCTAACATCACTGCCTTTAAGAAAACCAACTCTTGGCCAGGCGTGTGTGGCAACGCCTTTAATCCTAGCACTCGGGAGGCAGAGTCAGGCGTATCTTTGTGAGTTAAAGGCCAAACTGGTCTACACAATGAGTGTCCCACACCCCCAAAAAGACAGCTGGGCTACAGGGGAGACCCTGTATCGAAAAGACCAAAAAAAAAAAAAAAAGAAAACCAACTCTTTAGTAGTGGAGAGTTCACTTTTTCTGTTGCTGTGATAAAGCACTAGACCAAGGAAATTATAAAAGGACGGATTTTATTTGAGCTTACGATTGGCGGTTCCATGATTAGAGTCTATTGTGGCGGGGGCCTTGGTGGCTGGATCTGGAGCCCCAAACCGAGAGTCGCATCTCGCAGAAGAGCAAGCCAGAACAGATAGGTCAACTGTATACCGAAGATTGCTTGTTAAAATCACTAAGCCAGCCCCGAGTGAGCACACTTCTTCCTCCCCAACATGGGCCACAACCTTTAAACCTCCACAAACTCTCCACCAACTGAACAAAGTCTGGCCATTTGTCCCCTTCTTCTGTGATTTTCCCTGAGCCCTCAGTTGGACATGTTTGATATAGATGTCCTACCCAAGGAAAAGTTGACCTGATGTTTTGTACTAATATATTGTTTATTCTCTTCTCTCCAACTAACACCAAGTTTTTCAAAGGAGGGCACATATTTTACTGTTTTGCAAGTGAAACATCATACTTAGTGTGAAAAATGAAATATGTATTAACTATTAATAAAACACAAGGAAAATAATCTCATAAAAGACAGATGACTAGTCTGATAAGTATAGTGTAATGAAATATAGGATTTGAAGGAAATGTAGAAACAAGAACTGTATCTTATGTCCAACACACACACCACACACCACACACGCAATCACCCCACACACACCACCAAAACCCACACCGCATCGCAATCTCACGTTGAAGTATGTCTGCCTTTCCCACGGCGTGGAGTAACAACCTACTCTCAAGTTCCTTGGAGCCACATCATCTTGAACCACCCTACAATGGCCTCTGGCATCAACACAAAGCCAGGGCTTTATAAATATCCAAACTTAACAACAAAAGCAATCCTGAACAACTTTGGAAAAGTGGATCCCACATTCTGAATGAAAAACTCTGTGATAAGAGATACCAACCTCATTCTCTGATCTTTCCCTGCCACACAGTGGCTCAAATCCTCACTGTTCTATTCTTGTCCCCCTCTCTTCTCTCCATTCATTTTTCCCATCTTTTTATGCATTTTCTTATTTAGATACTTTCTTTACTCATGGTGTCACCAAGTTTTTGTCTCTTTGCTAATTTGCCTCCGATATTTCATAATCCCAAATATTTTCATGAGGGCTGGAAGAGATTCTCAACAGTTAAGAGCGCCAACTGCTCTTGCAGGACCGGGTTAATGCCCAGCACCCACAAGAGTGGCTAAAACTATCTTTCGGCCAAGAGTGGTGTGGTGCCACCCTAGTTATATAAAGATCCCGACTCGGGAAGCAGAGGTGGGGGAGGGGGCCGTGAAATCCTCTGTGATTCAGGCCAGCCTGTGCCTACACTAGTAGTTCCAGTCCATCTGGGGGGTAGGTGAGACTGTCCTCAAAAAATTGTCATATTAAAATATAAATGAATCATTTCCATGCTGACATGTAGGCACAGTGAGATCACTCTGCTCTCTTTAATTGAATTGCACTTCCTGCCATGGTTTTTGGAATGTTCTATAACTTCTTCCCAATAATGCTGAAAATTTACCTCTGTAAGATTTCGGAAAATTTTTCAAGAATTAACATTTGTTGTTGCATCTTGTTTAGGCTGGGCAGGGGCAAAAAGCAAGATGGACCTTTCCTTCGTTTTCACGCTCGTACTTTATTATGTGCCCGGCCCCGACCAGGCGTAATTGGCCAGATTCCAACAGGTCACCATCTCCCCTCCCCCCTATAAAAGGCTCTCCTGAGTGTCTCTCACCTCTCAGCGCGCTAGGTCATGGAGTGGCGGATTCCTCAAGAGAGAGACATGTTCCTTGGAATATAAGTGCCTAGCCTTTATTTAACCTTTTAATTCAGAACTGATTCAGCCTTTTCTCTACTTCTCACATCTCACCTACAACAGGCGAGTTTACACATTTTCATCACAGTGCAATGCTATATTTATCTGGCTCTACATGCTATACTATCAGCCTTTAATCTGAGCACTCCGGATACTATAGTATAGCATGTGGAGCCAGATAAATAATCTAGACTGCTTCCTTAATAGCATCTCAAAAGGACAAGAGTATCCTGTATGATTTAGACTTTACTGAAGGTATGGATAACATCAACATTTTATAACCAGTAAGTCAGAAAGTGAGAATTGAGCACTAACATCCATGTTAAGCAAAAGGGATCTCAAACAGTTGTTTCTCATTCTCCACTGGGAAAGGTGAGGACACTAAGGGTAATGAGTGAGAATCTTCCTTTATCCTACCTGATGGTCAAATATTGGCCTTGAGTGCCACAAATTCACACCAGAATCCGCCATTTGGGCCCACCCTTGTCATTTAATCGATAACAATTATAATGAATGTTGTTTATCGTGTATTGCTAATAATCAGTATTTTTCTTTAAAGATTTTTTCTTTGAATTATGCTTACAAAAAAATGTTATCATTTTCATATAAACACATGTACATTTTAGCATTTTAATAGTATTATTGGAATTTTAAACATTTGTAAAAATTTCAAGATTTGGTTTATGAATAAGATAATTAGTATCAAAAAAGATAATAGGTATTATAAAATTGCAAAAATCAGTAAAACATCTAGAAACTTGCTTAAATAAATAATAAACACAATGTAATAAAAAAAAAAAAAAAGTAGTTGGGGCTGGAGAGATGGCTTGTTGGACTGCCCCTCGAGGAACGACACATCTCTATTCTCCTGACTTGCTCTAAAGTTTATTTTAATCAGTAGGATGCTAAATAGTGAAGAGTCTCATGGCTATTATTCTGAAAGTCAAATCAAAGTAAAGACCAACTTTATAGTCCAGGAAACAAGAACTGGCTTTTAGACCATACCACAACATAAATATATATTAAATATATATATATATATATATAATATATATAAATATATATATATATATCTAATAATTCTCTTTTTTTTTTTTTTTTTTTTATTTTTTATTAATTTATTCTATAATAAAAATTATTTCCAAAGTTCTGTAGAGCGTATCTTCTAAGGTCCAGCCCTCTGCGGGGCAAGCTCAGTGCTTTCACTTTATGACTGACAAGGAGTTCACCAACTCACAGTGGAACTTGCAGATGTGTCTGTACAGGTCTCCAGACCGCGTGAACTTGCTCTCGCACCACTTGCAGGCGTGTGGTTTCTCACGGGTATGTACCATGGCGTGGTGGCTCAGGTTGTTCGAGTACTGGAAGCTCTTGCTGCACTGGGTGCACGTGTAGCCCTTGTGGGTTTTTTTATTTTTTTAAATTTTTGAAAAAAAAATTTTTTTTTTAATTTTCATTGTTTTATTGATGCTTTGTGTATTTCATAAATCATTTTCCAGGCCAAGTTAGCCAATAAGAAGCTTCTCAACAAATGGTTCTATCACAAATGGTTTCATAGGGCTTCATTTTGTAAACACTACATTGTCTTGAGCTCTTTTCTTGTGCCCCACATTATTTTGGTTGTTTGTGTGTTGTTTTTGAAAGTAGAAAGACCACAGTAAGACCCGTCATATTGTAACAAGAAAAATGTAAGTTCGTATCAACATATCATACTAACATGATGTCTATATACCAAAGTAAACCTCCATAACTATTAATGCTGCGTAGTTACCTATTGCTAATTGTTGTGGGCTTCATTAGTAGGATCGAAAGTCTATATGCCTGACGACTGTCCACCCATGAAAGTAAAACAGCCAAATGACCAGAATCCAAGAAAACAGCTCCAGAGAGAAGTGACTGTTATTCTGTCTCATCCCCTGTGCCCCTTTTCTAGCCATAAGGAAATAATCCTGGCGGAAGAGGGGGGATGGTAAAAGAATGAGGGCATCGATATGGGGAAGGTGAAACTACAACAGCAATTAGTCCTGGACCCTCATTGATCATATCCTATTGAACAACAACCCCTCATCTCCCCGCTGGAAGGTGGGGCTTGTGGGTGTTTGGGCACAACACCTGAAATTGGTTTTTTACATAAAGGATCTTTGTGACTCATGGTGATCACTTATAGCTTAAAAAATGAAAAAAAAAACTGAGAGGAAATGCAGAGATAGTCAGCATAATCTAATCTGGTTGTGGATGGGTGGGAAAGTATATGGCTATGATTATAAATGTATGAAGCACATAAGCTCATAATAGATTAGAGTGAAATAAATAATTAAATAAAGAGTAGAGTTAATAATATTCCCTTTATTATTTATTAAGCATTTTTTTATTCTTATTAAATTTGCAATGTAATTTATTTTGGCTTTTGGATAACTGAATTTTTTGTTTATTTTTTAGATATATTTTCTTTAAATGAGAAAATTTCTGATATTGGATATTATTTTTAAACAAGCAGTTGACTTAAAACTTTCTGTGGCAACTTCTGTTGTCTGACGTTTCCCCATGAAGAAATCTGACGTTCATCGGATCACTGGGACTGTCCATTTTGTGAAAGGTTTTGCTCGAGATGAAAAACGGATATTGCGCTTCGCAAGTGTTGAACTGTGTTTATGTTTTTTCATTATTATGTCTTGATTCATGGTGTTAATTAATTGTTATCGTTTGTTATCTTGAAGTTAACTCTCCCGGCCAAAACAAAAAATATAGAGCACGACTGCTCTTGCAGAGGACCAGGTTTTATCCCCAGCACCCACAGCGGCGGAGAACCCCTGTAACTCCATTCCAAGGAAAGCTCCGTTTCCAGGGAAGTCCGCACACCCTCTTCTGGCCTCCACGGGCATTGCATTACGGCCATGGTGCACGACCTATGCAACGTACATTCATAGCAAAAATAATAATAATAAATAAATAAATAATAAAGGCGAACCCAGGAGATCCTCTCTGATGCTTGGTGGACTGTGAATAGTACTAGTCCTGCACAGGCCAAAGCAGACAGCATGAGCTGCTGTGAGAAATTTACTGCAATGGATAGGAGGAATTTGATAAAGCAATGCTCATTTACAATAAAGAACTCATACAGAAGTGGGTTCAGGTGGGAAATTTCATTGATCAGTATATGCCAGACTTCCCAATGAATGTTTCAGTGCTACACACTGAAAATTCAATTGTACAAAGGTCACCACGAGCAATCCTGTCACAGGCGGTCATTTTGTACACTCATTCATTGTTTTAAAACTTCTGAATAGATTTGTGAAATTTATATATCTTTGTACATATTTTAAAAAAAGCACTGACTGCTCTGAGAGGACCCAAGTTCATTCCAGCACCAGCATGTCGGCTAAGAACATCTTTAGTGCAAGGCGTGGTGGCGCACAACCTTTAATTCATCAGCGCTCAGGGCAGAGGTAGCAGATCGAGGTGAGTTGTCAAGGCCAGCCTGGTCTACCGCCTAGTCAAGCTTCAGGCCAGCGTGTTACAAAAGGAGATCTGGTCTCAAAGTACCAAAAAAATAAGTTTAATTGTACAGTCACGATTAACAAAAGTGAAAAAAATAGAGAATTACACTTCAAGGATTGGACCGCAACACCAAAAGTATTAAAATTTGTCATAGTCTTTTTGGAATGGTACTTTATCTTACACACTCAATTTAAATTCTGGAGATTAATAGATAGATGTTATAAAGAGGGAATAAGATAGACTCCATTTTTCTATCTTGTGGAAATACACCATGTGAGAAATAGCCCCCCACCCTCAGATTCCAAGAGAAACCACAAGAATATCTCAATAGCTAGCAGGGAAGACCAAAGGTTTGATTTGCTGAAAATAGCTAACAGAAAGACCAAAAGGTGTTAAAAAAACATGTTTCCTTGCCAATGATCAACTCATGAGAAAATCTCCCCCACCAAAGTCGACCTATCAGTTTAAACAAATCATGCTTCCATGCCAGCCATGGTGGTGTACGCCGTTAATCCCGGCACTCGGGAGGCAAGAGGTAGGCGGATCTTTGTGAGTTCAAGGCCAGCCTGTCTATAGAGTAAGTTCCAGACAAGCTGGGCTACAGGAGAACCCCTGTCGTTGAAAAAACAAATTAAATAATAAATTAAATTAATTAATTAATTAAAAATCATCTTCTTTGGTATATGAATCAAAAACAAATGTCAAAACAGAAAAATTCCCCATTTTCAGTTTCCCTTTAAAAACGACTCCCCTAGACCAAAGCTGCTCTTTCCTCTCTGCTGTGTCGACAGGATTGCAGCCCAGCTTGAGCTTGAATAAAGATTCTTTGTATTTGCATCAGAGCCACATGTCCTGATGGTCTTTTGGGGGCCTCCCAGTTAATCTGGGTTCATAACAAGCCCACCACCCACTCAAATACATATGGTACATATGTACCTTCACTTGGTATACAGTGTAAAAAAAACTTCACTAGACATTGCCAAATGTACCTAGGGTTGTGGGGGTGCGGGTGGGGGGGTTTTCCTCAGTTAAGGAAGCCAAGCCAAGAAAATTGAAAAAAATTATCCTTGGAATGAATCTTGGGAATTTTCATTTCTAGAAGCTAATAGTATAGTCACCAAACTGTGGATTAGGCAAGGGAGAGAGGAGAGAGAGAAAGGATGGGAGTGCAGGTAAACCTGGCATGTCAAAGAGAGACCTTCTAGTTAGACTTCAAGAGGCTGAATAACTCATTTATTGCAAGAGTAGCACAATGCCCTTTTTATGCTAGCTGGCAGAGGTGACATTAGGTTCCTGAAACTAAGGTGTGCTCTTTAGAAGTTCAAGAATGTGACACCCTATACCTGCAGGTGGGGGCAGGCTCTGATCCTCCACCTTTGCAGGTTGTTGCGGGGGTGGGGGAAGGCCGCTCTCTTATTGCTCAGCCAGTATGGAGTATCCATCAACTATTTTTGGACTCCAATCGACGCCAAAAAAAAAAAAAAAAAAAAAAAAGCTGGTCTCAGTACTGAGCCCATCTTGGGAGCTGATAATCAACATGTAATTATTTCAAGAATCCCAAGGGTCCTGACTCCAAAAATGAACCAATGTTGGCTTATGACAGCAACCTATGAATTCAGGTGCTGAGGACACCCAATGTTGTAAAAATTCAGTACTGTTTTACTTCATAAAAAAAATAATAACCAATTAATGAGCACCTTTCGTTGAACTAATCTCTTTAAATAAATCTCTTTGATGGGGCTGGAGAGATGCCCAGCAGTTAGAGCATCAACTATCTGCAGAGGACCGGGTTGTTCCCAGCACTGACATTGCAGCTAAGATTCATGTTTAAGCCAGGAGGCAGAGGCAGGAAATCTGCTGTGAGTTCAAGGCCAGCCTGGTCAGAGAGTGAGTTTCCAGGCCAGCTGGGGCTAAAGAGAACCCTGGCTCAAAAAAAGGCTTTGATTCACCAAGACCTCAGTCACTGGTAGCCTCAATTAACTGTAATGTTTCTAAAGTTGTAGGGGAAAAGGGAAGCCCCCTATGGCTTCTTTGTGCTAAATTACCTTCTGGTGCTGTTTACACTGAAACCTGGCCTTAGGCAGGATTTGACTGTGCCATTAGCAAACCTGTACCCTTGGGATCAAAGGCACTCAGAGTTATTGTGCTCCAGATGCTAGTACTGGTGAGGAGATGGAACATGAGGCACGAGGTCTGAAACCAGGCCCTGAGATAATGATGTCACTCTGGGTATAAAACAGAATGTGTGAATTAAAAAGACGAAGTCTTCTAACCAGTATGACAGGGACTATGGCTTCATTTGCACATTAATTTTAAAGCCCATGAGGCTTGTGTAGTAGTGATGAGTGGGTTTGATGGTGACCAATCAGGTCACCAAGTTGGGACGGGGTGTGGGGGCTGGAAGGAGACCATCAGGTACCAGCTGTGATTGTGGTGAGTGCCCTGGTGGGAATTAGACTTAGATGACCAAGCACGGACAGTCTGGAGGATCTGGGAGCCATTAGGGCATTGCCTGCTGTAGCTGTTAGATTACATAAGAGGGCAGTGGAAAGGTTGTCAGACTTTGGCCCTGCGGTTTAGGACAGCTGATAGTGTGCTGTCTTGCATCTTCCTTTCCCCTGTTAATCCGTGGATGGGGTTTTGAGCATCCACTTTCTAGTGTGGCAGAGTATACCAAAAAATTTTAGGTTTTCATATATTAAAGTATCCAGAAGAATCAAAACAGCAGATATTTATTAAAGGAGAAAACAACAAAAAAAAGACTGTGGTAGAAGAGAGGAAATAAATCAAGAAAATCTTGGGGTACTTAACATTTTTTAATCTTACCTACTTGTTTCTATGCAATCAATATTCAGAATGTGACACCACCCACCGGGAAGTGCTAAAGTTCCTAAATTAATGAAAATAGCCTATAATTTTCATTCTACTTCACAGTATTTTAAGTTGATTATCAGGAGTGAAAAACTACAAGGTTTCTGGTTTGTCTTGGTAAATTGGAACATTAAACTAACCAGGAGTTTGCTCATTCTAAGTGTTTGGATTTGTGGAAGAGTTATTGTAATTGGCTCAAATGATTGAGTGTGGAAAGCTGACAAGAACCTATACACTTCCATTATCTTCCCATAGACATTTGGGACTACTGGTATAACAGGAACTTTTCCAGTGGTTCCGGCAGGCCTAGCTGGAGGACGGTTTGATGACATGCTCGGCCCAAGCACTTCCGGACAAACAGGCGACAGAGCTGACAAAGAGCTGGTGGACCTGGGAGAGGAAATAAAAATGGCATGAGCCTTATGGTGGGCTGTAGACAAGATCTGAGAGCTGGAAGCTTAGTTGAATGTGTTCAGGAATTACTGAATGAGATCATAAATGCTAAATCTGGCCAGGGGATTCTGAGTTGCTCTTCAGGAGGTGTATTATTCACTTTTCTGGTTGCTGTGATAAAAACCCTGAACCAAAGGAATTATATAAAAGGAAGAGTTTAGGCCAGGCGTGGTGATCACACCTTTTAATTCCTACACTTGGGAGGCAGAGGCAGGGTGATCTTTGTGAGTTCAAGGCCAGCCTGGTCTCAAGTGAGTTTCCAGGACAGCTGGGGCTACAGGGAGACCCTGTCTTGAAAAGACAAAAAAAAAAAAGGAGAGTTTATTTGGTTATGATTCGATTTCCAGGGAATAGAGTCCGTGTGGTGGGAGGCACGCGGCTGGGAGCTGGAGCAGGAAGTCTGAGGGTCACATTCTGCAAAGAGCACAGAAGCAGAGAGAGGCGACTGGAGACCACAAGGCTTGTTAAACTCACTAAGCCTGCCCCCAGTGACATACTTCCTCTAGCATGGCCACACCTTCTAAGACCTCCAAAAACAGTGCCACCAACTGGAGACAAATGTCTGAATACTTAAAGCCTATGGGGGACACTCATTCAAACCACCACAGGAGGGGATGTACTTTTAGTTGATTCCTCAGTAGTGACTGCATTACCAACCTATAACAATGAAGCTATCCACTGGCATGGTAGGAAAGCAGTGTACATTTATAAGGAGTGCATCACATCTGCTATTGCCTATGCTATTGGAAGTGATATGTTGTGTGATTTAAAATACAAATGAAAAAACTTTGGATGTAGAATTTCCTCAGAGAAATGTACAACAGAGGGGCTACTGCAGAGATGGTGTCAGCAGGAAGAGTGACCTATAGGACCACAGGATCTATGGTAGAAGACAGACCAGGGGTCAAAGCTCCTCAGTGTCTTTCTCAGCCTCCCAATATGAGCTGTCTATGTGGTAGCTCTGGCTAAGTGCCAACTCACACCTGGAGGGGCCCTTTGCTCTTGCAAGGATTCTATCTCAGTATATCACTTAGACCCCATATTCCTTGAACTTTGGTCTCATGGAATTTCATGGAATAATTGTAGCCATGGCCTTGAGAAGCCTTGAATCCTCAAGGAAAATAAGTTGACAAGAGTCCAAAATATGGATGAATAGGATGAATGAGCTTTTGCTGGAATACTACTTATAAAGGGGCATTTATATTATCCTATTATTTCCTCACTTGACCTACAGTGAAGGCTTCTACAAACAGCTAATTACTTACTGGCCTATACAAACTTCCATTGTAAAAAAAAATGCCTAGTGTGACATAAGAGTGAACCTTAGAAAAAACAGCAGATTGCAGATGAGATTAGCCAGGTGATCCTTAGCATTGACTTGGACAAGGACCATCTATGTAATAGAAAACTATTCACAATCACCCTGAGTTAAAATCTTGGGGACTGCAAATAGAAAGGATCCCTACCAGGTGCTCTTTTAGTCTGGTGCCAGATTTATAATTAAAAACAAAGTACCTAAACTGCTTTACAAAATGGTAATGTGGACAAACTGCCCAATTTTCTCAGAGAAGTTCAGAAATTGAAGTGAACTATAATGTAACTGATATTTATGTCTGTAGAGCTAATTAATGCTCCTCGCATTTAAGAAGATAGAGGATGGAGGAAGTTGCCTATAAGGAATGTAAACCCTGGACCTGAAAACATTCTTGATGGAATAAATAGAAAATGTGCAAACTATCATCATTGCTATTCTCAGCTAACAGTTCCAAATATACTTTTCAAATTGCATCTGGTAAGAAAGATCACAAGCCATTCAGTGGACATTGAAATAAATGAGCACTCATTAACAGCCCAGACATTGGGGATGATATAGAGCAGTAGTGCTTCAACTGTGGTCCTTGGAGGAAAAACAGCAGAGCAGCAGCAACATCTATCGAGACTCTAGTAAATACGCAGAGCTTAGACCCCCAATCAGACCACCTTATTGAAAATCTATATTTTACTAAGATTCCCAAATTATTTACATGCACAGTAAGCAAAAAAGCAATCATAGAGAAAGTAGACCCCAAACAATAAACTAAACATTCCATTTGGGATGTAAGCCTTGGGAGTGCTTTCACAAAATAGGTCTACTGAGTGACATGACACTTTCCCATTCCTACAGAAAATTACTTCTGAAAATTCAGAATTTGGGTCTCAGAGAATTAAGAATGCTTGTTCTAACCCAGGCATGGATGGTGCACACCTTTAATCTCACCATTCAAGAGGCAGAGGCAGGAGGATCTCTGTGACTTCCACCAGTGCAGTTGACACAATCTATAAAGTGAGTTCAAAGAGGAAAAGGAGGCTTGTTCTGGAGTCAAATGTATTGCTTGGCATTTTAGCACTACTTCTTAATACCTGTGTGACCTTCTAGAAGCCAATCCCTCCATATTTCAATTTTCTCATTTGTAGTTGGAATACCATGACTTTCTATAAAGTTGTCAGTGTTTTTGTTTGAAGACTTCACTGAGATTAATTTATATTTTAAAGTTATCCCATGCTGACCCTTGTAAAATAGAATCATTATAATTAGCCTTAAATTCCACCCCAGTACACAAATGGTTAATGAAGACCTAGAAAATGTTCTCTTACTCTACAAACATCTAAATGGTTGTCTTTGGAGCTGAAGCTATGAAACATCTCCACTCACTTTTCATCCTCACTATCTATAGCTGCTCTTAATGTCCATGGTGCAAATCAGAGTAAGGGAATGTCGAATGCAGACCCACTTACTTCCATGATCTGGAGAAGTAAATCTCTTCACCATTTAGTCAGCTTTTGGAAATACATTCTCTAGCATCCCTACTCTTCTAACTCAAAATCATGTGTCACTTAACTATGAGAGAAATCCTAATAAAAGCATTGGAAGGCAGTCTCGGCATGGTGTGAACACCATAGAATGTACTTATACACACTAAGATGGGTAAGACACCACTTGATGACTTAATCAGGTGACCATAAGATGTTATTAATGGTACTTACATGATGTGTGACAATATGTCTCATTTCCCCATCAAATGCCTCCCAGTATTACAAAGCAGAGGTTTGGTTTGTTCACTTTTGTGCTTTTCCTAGGATAAAGATGGCTGTTCAACCATTTTGTGGGTGAAAACAAGGTTGTCTGGCTATCTTCTTGTAATGGAAAATAAAAAGCAACAATCGGTTGTTTGTAAATGTCTTTTGATTATATGTAAATGTGTTTCGGGGTTGTTTTCTTATTTTTATTGAGATTACATGTAAATATGTTTTTGATTACATATAAATGTGTTTCAGGGTTGTTGTTTTCTTATTTTTTACTGAAGTTTTGTGCAATTCATACATTTCTTAACCAAATTTAGACCCATTCCCCTTTTATGCCCCCAACCCTCCAGAGCTCTTGCATTCTGCCATACATGTCTTTCATCTTTTTCTCAGGCTATTTCAATTTTTCAGTGCAGAAGTTTACTGTTTTGGGCAGACATTTACTCTTTCAGTCAGTTCTCTGAAAAAGTCTTTTTTTGTTGTTGTATCATTTAATTTTATATTGCTACAAAGCATGCATGTATACACTCCATACATATGCCAAAATTACTACCTCTGAACATAAACTATAGGTTAATTCCAAAACATGTTTAGGGATTCACATTTTAACAGTAGAGTTGCATGCAGGTAAAAAGAAATACTACTTTATATTCCTAAATTGCATAGCAATTTGACGTATATTTTAATGCACTTTTTATAGTAGCATCAGGTATTATATTTACTCAAAAAGAAAAAAAAATACTCAGTTTGCCTTACAAATAAGGATTTGGTGGTAGGATCCACAAATGAGGGACACCATAGGTCTTTGGTTTTCTGTGACTATTATTGCACTCAGCATAATGGCTTCTACTTCTGTCTATTTCCATGCAAATTTCACAATGTCATCTTTCTTTACTGCTGCATAGAATTCCATTGTGTAGATGTAGCTCATTTTCTTTACTCCAGTTGAGGGACA
Organism: Rhizomys pruinosus; assembly: GCA_009823505.1. Lineage (NCBI taxonomy): Eukaryota > Metazoa > Chordata > Mammalia > Rodentia > Spalacidae > Rhizomys > Rhizomys pruinosus. The sequence continues at coordinate 92,768 of VZQC01011351.1, forward strand.
TTTGGATTGCTTCCAGCTCTTCACTATTGTGAAGAGAGCTGCAATGAACAATGGTTGTGCACATCTATCTAGATAATAAGATGAGACTTGTTGGTATATACCCAGTAGTGGTATGACTGGGTCAGGTGGTAGGTTCACTTTGGGTCTTTTAAGAGATCTTCATGCTGCTTTCCATAGGGATTGCATAAGTTTGCATTCCCGCCAGCAGTGAATGAGGGTTCCCCTTTCCCCACAACCTCTCCAGAATTTGGTATCATTTGTTTTCTTGACCATAGCCAGTCTTACCAGGGTAAGATGAAATCTTAAAGTGGTTTTAATTTTCATTTCCTTAATTATTAGCGATATTGAACACTTTTTAAGACGTTTCTCAGCCATCTTTACTTCTTCATTTGTGAAGTCTCTGTTTAGCTCTTAACTCCATCTTTTGAGTGGGTCATTTGTTTTCTTTCTCCTTTGTTTAATGAGTAGTTTATAGACCCTGGATGTTAATGCTCTATCAGATGTATCACTGGTGAAGGTTTCCTCCTACTCTGTGGGTTTTCTCTTCACTTCTTTTTTTTTTTTTTTTTGGTTTTTTCAAGATAGGGTCTCCCTTGTAGTCCCAGCTGTCCTGGAACTCACTCTGTAGACCAGGCTGGCCTTGAACTCACAAAGATCCTCCTGTCTCTGCCTCCCAAGTGCTAAGATTAAAGGCATGCGCCACCACGCCCGGCTCTCTTCACTTCTTTGTTTCTTTCACTGTACGGGAGCTTCTGAGTTTAATGAGGTCCCACTTGTCAATTGTTGACCTTATTTTTTGTAAAGAAACTGTACATACATCCAAGCTTCATTAAGCAATATTTATTTATTTATTTATTTATTTATTTATTTATTTATTTTGAGACAGGGTCTCCCTTTAGTCCCAGGCTGGCCTTGAACTCACAGAGATCCACTTGCTTCTGCATCCTGAGTGCTGGGATTAAAAGCATGCACCACCATGCTTGGCCTAAGATGGTTCTTAGCCACCATGTGGGTGATGGGAATCAAACCCAGGTCGTCTGCAAGAGCAGTCAGTGCTCTTAACTGCTGAGCCATCTCTCCAGCCCCAACCTTATTTTTTGCACAGCTGCTGTCTGATTTAGAAATTCTTTTCCTATGCTGATATTTTATATGTTATTGGCAATGTTTTCTTTATCATTTTCAGAGTTTCAGGTTCCACATTGAGGTCTTTGATCCATTTGGAGTTGATTTTTGTACAGAGTGAAAGGTAGGGTTTAGTTTTATTCTTCTACAAATGGTGATCCAGTTTTGCAAGCACTATTTGCTGAAGATCCTGTCTTTCTTCCATTGAGTCTTCTTGGCCTCTTTGTCAAATATCAAGTGGCTGAAATTGTATGTGCTCAAGATTGGATCTTCAATTTTGTTCTATTGATCTGCAGGTCTGTTTTTATGCCAGTACCAGATTGTTTTTATGACTATAGCCCTGTAATATCTGGTACATATTTTGAAGTCTGGTATAGTAATCCCCCAGGCATTGCTCTTTTTCCTCAGAGTTGCTTTGGCTATCCAGGGTCTTTTGTTTTTCCATATGAATTTTAGGATTTTTTTCTAAGTCTGTGAAGAAAATCATGGGGATTTTAATTGAGATTGCATTGAACTTGTATATTGATTTGGGTAAGATGGTCATTTTTCCTATATTAGTTCTTCCAATACATGATAATGGGATGTCCTTCCATCTCCTGGTGTCTTTTTCAATTCCCTTCTTCAAGGATTTAAACATTTTCATTGTGTCTTTGGTCAGGTTTGTTCTGAGATTTTTTTTTGGAGGATGGGACTTTCTCCTTGTATTCCTCCTCCAATTGCTTGTTATTTGTATAAAGAAAGGCTACTGATTCTTCTGGGTTAATTTTATAGCTCTTTCTTTTTGTTAACTGGGCTTGAGGTCTATCTAGTTGATCCTTTCAAAGAACAAGCTCTTGGATTCATTGTATTATTTTCTTTGCTTCTATTTCATTGATGTCCACTCTGATTTCTGTTATTTCTTCTCTGTTGGGTTTAGGATTCATTCATTGTTGTCTCTCAAGTATTTTCAGTTATAGTGTTAGGTTATTTGTGCTCTTTCTGGTCTTTTTTTTTTTTGGTCTCTTTGAGACAGGGTCTCTCTGTAGCCCCAGCTTTCCCAGGACTCACTATGTAGACTAGGCTGTCCTTGAACTCACAAAGATCCGCCTTCCTCTGCCTCCTGAGTGCTGGGATTAAACCTGTGTGCCACCACACCCAGCTCGTTTCCATTTTCTAATGTAGACACTTAGGGCTATGAATTTACCTCCTAGGACTGCTTTTAAAGTAGCCCACAGGTTTTGTTGTGTTGTATTGTCCTTTTCATTTAGTTCCAGGAGTACCTTTATTTCTTTCTTTATTTCTCCCTTGACCCATTCATTATTCAGGAGTGTGTTGTTTAGTCTCCATGAGTACTTGTAGATAGTAGGGCTACTTCTGGTGTTGATATTAAGCTTTAGTTCACTGTGGTCTGATAGAATACATGGAATTATTTCAATTTGGGGGGGTATTTGTTGAGGTTGTTCTGTGTCCCAGTATGTGGTCAATTTTTAAGAATGTTCCATTGTGTGCTGAATAGAAAGTATATTCTTTGGTGTTTGGGTAGAATATTTGGTAGATGTCTATTAGGACCATTTGGTGTATAGTATTGTTCAGTTTGGCTATCTTTCTGTTTATTCTTTGTCCAATTGACCTGAAATGGGCTCAGTAGGGTATTGAAGTCCCCAACTATTAGTGTGTTTTGAAATCCTTTGGAATTGTGCTTATGAAGTTCTGTGCACCGGTTTTGGTGCATATATACTTATGATTGTGAAATCTTCATGGTTAATTGTTCCTTTGATAAGAATGTAGTGACCCTCTTCATCTCTTCTGATTAGTTTTACTTTGAAGTCTGTTTTTGTCTGATATTCTAATAGCAACTCCTGCTTGCTTTTTGGTACCATTTGCTTGGAAAATATTTTCCATCCTTTTACCTTAAGATGGTGCCTGTCCTTGAAGGTGAGATGGGTTTCTTATAGACAACAAAAAGATGGATTCGATTTCTTTTTTTTTATTTTTCTTTGTATGTGTATGAATGTACTGTCTGAATGCAAGTCTGTGCACCCGTGTCGTGCAATGCCGCGGAGGTCAGAAGAGGGTCTCGGATTCCCCTGGAACTGGATTTCTCCTGGAATTTGAGTTACAGACAGTTCTTAGCCGCCATGTGGGTTCTGTGGATCAAACCCGGGTCCTCTGCAAGAGCGTCGGTGCTCTTAACCGCTAGACTATCTCTCCAGTCCCAAATTACTTAATTCATTCTCCCAGTCTATGTCTTTTGATTGGGGAGTTCCAATCATTAATATTTAAGTTTAATATTGAGAGATGTATATTGCTTCCCTTCAATTAATTTTTCTGTTTGAATTTTTGGTCTAGGTTTGTAGTTCCAGTTATACCTTCATTAATTATTTTCTCTTCCCACTTGGGAACAGTAGTTCCTTTCCTCTGTTGTTTGAATTGCTTTGAGTATTTTCTGAAGATTTGATTTCCTGGACAAGTATTCTTTCATCTTGTTTATGTCATGAAAGATTTTTCTTTCTCCTTCAACTATAATTGACATTTTTTGCTGGGTAAATTAAACTGGGTTGGCATATATAGTCATTTAGAACTGGGAATACTTTGGTCCAAGCTCTTCTGGCTTTCATCACTTGCATTGAAAAGTCAGCTGTAATTCTGACAGGTTTCCCTCTTATGTAATTTGTTTTTATCTTGTGGCTTTCAGTATTCTGTCTTTGTTTTGAGCATCTAGCATTTATATTATGAAATGGCATGAGGAACTTCTTTTCTGATCTTGTTTATTTGGTGTTGTATGTGCTTCTTCTATTTGTATGGGTATATCTTTTCTCAATTTGGGGAAATTTTATTCTATAATTCTGTTGAAGATCTGGTCAATATAGTTATTCTGGGATTCTGCTCATTCCTCTATACCTATGATGTGGAAGTTTGTTCTTTTCATGGTGTCCCACATTTCCTAATTATTCCAGTCTCGTGATTTTTTTTTAATTTTTCATAATCTTTCCTTAACATTCCAGTTCTTCCATGTTATCTTCCAGTCTTGATATTCTATTTTTCTGCTTCATCCATTCTGTTACTGAAGCTTTCTCCCATCCTTTCCTATTGACTGACAAGTCTTCAATTTCCTTTTTCATTTCAGCCCAAGATTTCTTCAGTATTTCCACTTTTTTTCAGGCGTTTGTCATTCTCTCCTTCAAGTTCTTTGATTCATTTGTCTGTGTGTTCTTTATATTCCTTGATTTCTTTGAGTATGTCTATCATAATTCTTTTAAGATCTGTGTCCTGAGTTACCTCCAGGGAGTTCTTGGTGTAGGAGTCTTCTATAGGATTGGTAGAATTTAGTGGAGATTTGTTATTTGGTTTTCCCATGATATTGTTTCTTCATTGTGCTTTTAGAATGTGGATTTGTTTGTTGTTTGTATTCTGCTATGAAAGTCAATGTTTCTTCATTGATTTGAAGGCTGCCTTTAGTTATTTGCTTCAGGTGCCTTTGTTTGTTTTTTTCTTTTTTCTTATTAATTATGAAAGGCTGGCTGATCTAGGCTTCAAGTTATCACTTTTGATTTTGTGCTGGAGGGACCAACTAGTTATCACCCTTCTAGCAGGTCATCTTTAACTTCACACTGCATGATCTGAGTCTGTCAGTTCCCCTGGGCTGGATGTAAGCATCTGGGTTTGGGTCCAGGGCCAGGGAAGCTTAGCCTGGACACGGGGGAATGGCCCCTAGTGTTCCCTAACTAAGAGATTCTGCCTATCTGTGCTGGTCTGCAGGGGCTGGGCCTCTCTGCTATGTGGTTGAGCTCCACTGATTTCCACTTGCTTGCATGGGTCTGCCTGGGCCAGGCCACTATGCTGAGTGGTCTTGGAGCTCCACCTGCTTCACCTTGCCTGCAAGGTCCTGCCTGGGTAGGGCCACTCCACTGGGTCTATCAATAGTGGTAGCTGGAGCTGCTGGGAGCTGATACAGATCCAAAGCTGAGGTCCAGGTGGCAGGCATCTGCTGGCTGGGCTTGTCTTGTCATGCCTGTTGGAAGCTGAGAGTAGGCAGCTGGAGCAGATATTGAGAGCTGAGAACTGGAGGCAGACATGCCGGAGTCCAACAGGGTGTACCCCAGGCCTCCATGCCTGCTGGGTGCCACTGCCCCCATGCTGTCCTATTGTTGTTGTTTTGACAGGGTCTCCCTAGGCCCAGCCTGCCTGGAAGTCACGATGTAGACCAGGCTGGCCTCAATCTCATGGAGATCCCTCTGCCTCTGCCTCCTTGTGCTGGAACTAAAGGTACAAGCCATCACACCTAGAGGTTGTATGTAAATGTAACAATAAACACTATGTTAAAAATATCCTAGGAGACTTTGCAGGAAATTTAGGGCTTGCCACTTCCCACAATACCACCCCCAAGTAAAAAGAGAAAAAAGAATTTCCAGGCATGGTGGAGCACACCTTTAATCCTAGCACTTAGGAGGCAGAGGCAGGTGGATCTCTGTGAGTTCAAGGCCACCCTGGTCTACATAGCGAGTTCTAGGCCAGCTGGGACTAAAGGGAGACCCCGTCTCAAAAATACAAAAAAAAAGAGAGAGAGAGAGAGAGAGAGAGAGAGAGAGAGAGAGAAAAGAAAAGGAAAATAGTGTAGAGATCACATGGCAGTGGATTTAGGGAAAAGAAGCAGCTACCTAGTCTTTCTTACCTTCATGGAGCAGGAGTGCTTTCTTTACGCCACTTTTGGGAACAGCAAGATCAAGTGCGTTTTTGCCCTGAGCATTTCTGAGCTTCATGTTAGCCCCGTACTCAGTGAGCAGGTGGATGATCTCCACGCTGGACTGCCTCGCTGCAGCATGCAGTGGGGTGTCCATCCACTGGCCATGATCAACACTGGCTCCTTAATAAAGCAGATGGCCACAACTCAGTACTGAGTGTGAATGTAAGACACAATGAATTGACATCTTAAATGTCGGGGCTGGAGAGATAGCCTAGTGGAGAAGAGCACCGACTGCTCTTGCAGAGGACCCAGGTTTGATCCCCAGCACCCACATGGCAGCTGAGAACTGTCTGTAACTCCAGTTCCAGGAGAACTCCAGTTCCAGGGAAATCCGACACCGTCTTCTGACCTCCGCAGCATTGCACGACACAAGTGCACAAACCTGCATGCAGACAGTACATTCATACACATACAAAAATAAATAAAATAAATAAAATAAAAATAAAACATCTTAAGTGTTGTGGCATATGTGACCAATATTTGAGAGTACACCCTGAACCTCAGCAATGCCTATTCCAAAACAGTTTGGTGAGAAAAGTGAAGATAAGTGCTTTTAGTCCTTTTAAATAGTTTCCTTGCTTTCCCACACAAATCTGTAACAAAATAATATATTTGAAGTTCCAGTAGCATGGTTATTTTGTTTGGGGGAAAAACATAAATTAAAATGTATTGAATATTTATATTATTTGAGGCTCAAAATAGAAATCAAAATAGAAAATAGTAAATGATAGGTATAAAATGACAAAAACATCTCAGACATAAATTTCTCACCTAAAGGTTCTTACTGCAACATCCACATTTATGTCCACAGCTAAATGTGCTAAATCATTAACCAAATGATATATTCAAAGTATTTTACTTTTCCCCCAGAATAGTAGTTCTAGAATATGCCATTTATAATTTTTAAATGAACTAATTTATCAGGAGAGATGTAAATCGTCTTTGGCAAATGCCCACCACATTGCTGGTGGCTAAACCTAGTTTCCCTCTGCAGAACCATTTTCTTGAGATTCTCAGTTCATATGTCCCCAGTGAAGCTTAATACTGTAGAATAAACTCAAATCTAGCTCAAAGCCCATCAATATCTTGTATTCCCTCAGCTACGATGATTGGTTCAGAGATGGGCATGTGACTCAAAGAAAGACAAAGTTACTTTCTATTATAAGCCCAGGTGTTGCTCACAGCTACCATGGAGAACAATACCAATGAAGCCAACACAAAGGCAGAACTGAGAAACAGATAAAAGCGGATAAACAGTTCTCTAGAGAAACTATCCACTTAGCACTCAAACATTCTAGCCTGAAAAGAATGTTGTCTTTGGAACCATAAAAACATCTAGCATGCTCTTCTCATATAAAATTTCTGGTAATTACCTAGTTCTAGAAGTTTCTTCACACAATCGACTCTCTGGAAGGTACATGCCACATACAGGGGTGTTCCCAGGTGAGGCACCTCTTGGTCAATGTTAACATTATTAGCCAGCAGAATCTCCATGCACTCTCTGTGACCTGGTAGATTATATGACAATGTCACGGACATAGGGAGACACTGGTTATGTACAGGACTGCAGAACGGCTTATCTGAACTAGGTGTTAAAAATAGCCAAAACTTTTTTTCTTCTGTATTAAAAGAAAAACACTTTTCTTGTTTAAGAAATCATAAAAAAATGCAAACTAAAATCACTAAAAAGAGAAACATGAAAATGCGTCCTCCAGGGAAACTCCATTTTGTTTTTGTTTTTGTTTTTCCATCCCTGAGGTAATTCCAACTCAAGTTCTAAGGAACACAGTTAAAATCACCCTTCAGAATGAAGACATCATTTTACAAATGGAGTTTATAAGAACCAGAGGGATAAATGACCCCTATTATTACTTGGAATAGCAAATGATCAAAACCAATTCCCAGTGCTATTCACTCTCCATTTCTACATTCTCTTTCTCTTCTTCACACGTACATGGAAAAGAGAACCAGCAAGCTTATTCTGGTTAGAATGGAAGACAGAAAAAAGAATGAATCAAAAGTTTCAAATATAGAATATATTTAAAGAAAGTTAAGAAGAGAGTTTAACCAATGAAGATATTAAAAAAAATTGTAGTATACCAATTAATTGTGTGCGAGGAAATGCTTCTAAGGTACTGATGGAAGCTAAGAAATAGTAACAGGGTGCCCGAGTGTGGGTGGAGGCTGAGTGGACCAGCGTGTGAGCCCAGAGGATTCTGGGGACCGAGAGCTGAGGTTTGAACTCAGAGGCTGCAGGCATTTGGTGCTTGAGCACAGGTGGAGGATACCAGTGTGCCGGCTAAGCAAGCAAGCAACTCAACCACCCCACCACACCACCCCCACCAGCCAACTGAACCTCCGGAGAGAGTGGCTGGCAGCAGAAGGAATAAAGTGCTCAGAAGGTGTCATCTGGGTTGTTACCCACCCAGTTCTTACAGAACAAAAAGGGAAGAGCAAACTATACCTTCCAATATATAACCAAAATTGAAAGCCTGAAACCTAGGCAAACCAACACTCCATACATAAGGAAAATACAACAAAGGTACCTGAAGGAATCAAGAAAAGCAATCCTTCAACCAGGTGAAGAGACGTTCAAGATTCACAACAGACTACAGGCAAAAGGCAAACTACATGCTGAGAGCGCAACAAAAGAACAATATGGGAAAAGCGCAGAATAACTCCACACCAAATTCTCCTGAGCCTATGGAGGACTCCTATGATGGGATCTCCCTAGAGGTAACCCAGGACACATATCGTAGAATAACAATAATAGATATATTCAAAGAAATCATAGAACTAAGGGTAGAGAATGAAAAACTCAGAAAGGTCCTAGAGGGAGACAAGGACAAACTCGGGAATGAACTAAAAGGAGAAAATGACAGACTGCGGAAAGAGCTAGAGGGAAAAAAAATGCCAAACTCCAGAAGGAAGTGGAAACACTGAAAAGATCCCATGCAGAAATGGAAAAGGAAACCAATGAGAAAAACAAGGAGCTACAAGAAAAGACTGAGAAGCTCCAAAAAGAAGTGGAAATAGTAAAGAAAACACAGGAAGAAATGAAAAAGGAAATTGAACAGTCAACCAATCAAAAGGAAAGAATAGGGAAAAGCCTCAGAAGCAGAATGGAAGAAGCAGAAAAAAGAATATCAGACCTGGAAGATAACACAACTAAAACCCTCAAGTAAAGACTATGAAAAATTTAAAAATACACAAGAGTGGAACAACCAGGAAATGTGGAACACTATGAAAAAAATCAAACCTCCTCATCATAGGGATAGAGGAAGAAGAAGAATCCCAAGAGAATATTATTGATTAGGTTGTCAACAGAATAATAGATGAAAATTTCCCCAAATTAAAAAAAAAGACAAACCCATACAAATACAAGAAGCACATAGAACACCAAATAGACTAGACCAGAAAAGAAACTCCCCCTGCCATATCATAGTTAAAATGCTAGATGCCCAAAACAAAGACAAAATTCTGAAAGCCACAAGAGAAAAACAACAAGTTACATATAAGGGGAAACTTATCAGAATTACAGCTGACTTTTCAGTGCAAACTGTGAAAGCAAGAAGAACATGGAGCAAAGCTTCCCAGGGCTAAACGACTATAAATGCCAACCCAGGTTACTATACCCAGCAAAAATGTCGATTCTAGTTGAAGAAGAGAGAAAAATCTTCCATGACATAAATAAGATGAAAGAATACATGTCCAGAAAACCAACCCTTTAGAGAATACTTGAAGCAATTCAAAGGACAGAGAAGAGGAACAACTACCCCTATAAAAGCAGAAATGCAGAATTAGAAGCCTAGATGAAAATGTAAATAAATAGTAAGGTGAAAGGAAGCAATACACACCTCTCAATTATAATCTTAAATATTAATGGACTAAACTCCCCAATCAAAAGACATAGACTGGGAGAATGGATTAAAAAACAGAATCCATTGATATTCTGTCTACAAGAAACCCATCTCACCCTCAAGGATAAGCACCAACTTAAAGTGAAAGGATGGAAAAAATATTTCAAGCAAATGGTAACAAAAAGAAAGCAGGAGTTGCTATTTTAATATCAGACAAAATAGACTTAAAAGTAGAAGCAATTGTAAGAGACATAGAGGGCCATTATACCCTTATCAAAGGGAAAATTAACCATGAAGACCTCACAATCTGAATATATATGCACCAAATTCCAGTGCACCGATCCTTATAAATACAGCTCTACAGGACAGCGAGGCACAGATTAACCCCAGCACACTTATAGTAGGGGAATTCAATACTCCACTGAATCCTTTGGACAGAAAAACTGGACAAAGAATAAACAGAGAGACATCTGAACTGAACAATATAATACAGGAACTGGACCTCACAGACACCAAATATTCCATCTAAGCATCAGAGAATATAGTTTCTACTCAGCACCCCATGGAACATTCTCCAAAATTGACCACATACTTGGACACAGAAAAAACCTCCACAAATACAAAAAATTGAAATAATTTCGTACATTCTATCAGACCATAGTGCAATAAAGCTCAATATCAACACCAGGATAAGTCCTGCTATGTACACGAACAAATGGAGACTAAACAACACACTCCTGAATAATGAATGGGTCAAGGAGGAAATAGAAAGAAATAAAAGCATTCCTGGAACTAAACAACAATGACAGTAAAACACAACAAAACCTATGGGACACTTTAAAAGCAGTCCTAAGAGGGAAGTTCATAGCCCTGGGTGCCTACATTAAAAACAAAAACAAACAAACAAAAAAAAAACAGAAAGAGAACAGATAAATGAGCTAACACTGCAGATAAAAACACTTGAAAGACAACAACAAATAAACCCCAAATGCAACAGACAGGAAGAAATAACAAAAATCAGAGTAGAAATTAATGAAATAGAAACAAAGAAAACAATACAAAAAATCAACGAATCCAAAAGTTGGTTCTTTGAGAGAACAAGATAGACCCCTAGCCCAGTTAACTAAAAGAAAGAAAGAGCAACTCCAGATCAATAGAATTCATGCTGAAAGGGGAAATATCACAACAGACAATGAAAAGATCCAGACAATCTTACGGGAATACTTCTAAAACCTATGCTCTATAAAATTTGAAAACCTAAGAGAAATGGATGAATATCTGCAATTAGGGGAATCACCAAAGCTAAATCAACAAGACATTTACAACTTAAACAGACCCATAATATATGAAGAAATTGAAAATTTAGTAAAGCCTAGATCCAGATGGTTTCACAGCAGAATCCTATAAAACATTTAAAGAGGACTTACAACCATTATTACTCAAACTTTTCAGAAGGATACAAGCAGAGGGAAATCTCCCAAATTCCTTCTATGAAGCCAGCATCACTCTAATCCTAAAACCAGGCAAGGATGCAACCAAAAGAGAAATACAGACCTATCTCATTAATGATCTCAGATGCAAAAATTCTCAACAAAATACTTGTAAACTGTAGACAGATCCACATCAAAAAGATCATTCACCATGATAAAATTGGATTCATACCAGAGATGCAGGGATCGTTCAACAGACGAAAATCAGTAAATATCATAAAACACATAAATGGACTGAAGGACAAAGACCACACAATCATCTCAATAGGTGCAGAAAAAGCCTTTGACAAAAATCCAGCATCCCTTCATGATTAAAGCACTAGAGGGAATTGGACTGGAAGGATCATTCCTCGACATAATCAAAGCCATATAGAAGAAACCCACAGCCTGCATCATCCTAAATGGAGAAAAGTTAGAAGGATTCCCCATAAAGGAAGGAACCCGAAAAGGCTACCCCTTGTCTCCACTCCTCTTCAATATAGTGCTCGAAACACTGGCTAGGGCAGTAAGGCAAGAAAAGGAAATTAAAGGAATACTAATTGGAAAAGAGGAAGTAAAACTATCCCTTTGTGCAGACGATATGATAGTTTACCTAAAGGATCCTGAAAACTCCACCAGAAAACTCCTAGAAATGATTAAGAGTTTCAGTAAAGTAGCAGGATACAAAATTAGCCTAGAAAAATCAGTAGCCTTTCTTTACACCAACAGCAAGCAACTGAAGAAGGAATACAGGGAGACCTTCCCAATCATAATATCCTCAAAAACAACAAAATACATAGGAACAAAACTAACTAAAACACCAAAGATCTCTACAACAAAAATTATAAACTTCTGAAGAAGGAGATTGAAGAAGACATCAGAAGATGGAAAGACCTCCCATGCTCATGGATTGGAAAAAAATATAGTAAAAATGTCCATTCTACCCAAATTAATATACAGATTCAATATAATCCTGATCAAAATCCCCATGAGTTTCTTCACAGACTTGGAAAAAAATTCTTAAATTCATGTGGAACAACAAAAGACCCCGAATAGCCAAAGCAACCATGAGTGAAAAGAGCAATACAGGGGGGATTTCTATACCAGACATCAAACTACAGGGCCATAATCATCAAAACAGCCCAGCACTGGCACAAAAACAGACCTGTAAACCAATGGAACAAAACTGAAGATCCAAACTTGAGCACATACAATTTCGGCCACCTCATATTTGACAAGGGGGTGAAAAAGACTCAATGGAGGAAAGACAGCATCTTCAGCAAATGGCGTTGGCAAAACTGGATCACCACTTGTAGAATAATAAAATTAAACCCCTACCTCTCACCCTGTAGCAATACAAGTCGGAGAGAACAACAACAAAAGAACTAAAAGAAAAAGAAAACAAAACAAAACAAAACAAAACAAAAACTCTAGAAAGACTCAGAAAAAGACGTAGGACATGTAGGGCAGAGTGCAGAGACTTGGGTGGGGTGGGGGACATGGAATGGGAAGCAACTCTGAATTTGACAGAGAAATGATGTATGACTTATGGAAAAAGTTTGATAACAATAAAAATATTTAAAAAAGAAAAGCCAGGCATGCTGAAAGTATACAAAAAAAAAAAAAAAACTAAATACCTAATATTTATGGAGCAGTTTTTACAAAAAGGAATAGTAGGGGCTGGGGAGATGGTTTAGCAGTTAAGAGTGCCGATTGCTCTTGCAGAGGACCTGGGTTCGATCCCCAGCACCCACATTGCGGCTGAGAACTGTCTTTAACTCCCGTTCCAGGGGAATCTGACACCCTCTTCTGACCTCCATGGAATTGCATGACATGGGTGCATGGACCTGCATGCAGACAGTACATTCATACATATATGAAAATAAATAAAATTTTTAAAAATTTTAAAAAGAAATAGTAATAAATGTTTCCTCAAAAGTCTTATCATCAGTAATTAACTTAACCAACCTTTGCTATAGAGATACCACAAAAGAGAACTTCATATTATATAAACCTGCCTGGTTTCTCACAAATTTAGCATGAACATGCATTACAATATACACAAGATTTTGTGGATTCAAAATGTTTGTTCATATAACTATTATACCTAGACTATTGTTCACATAAGTATTATACCTAGACTATTATTCACATAACTATTATACATAGACTATAATATCAGTATGATAAATATTGATTCAGATTATGACTCAAGTTGCTTATAGAGGTTTAGAATTACAAAGATATGGAAGTATTAATGAAAAAACAAGACCAAATGACAGACACACAGTATCTACTAAATACTTTTGAATAATTTTTGTCTTTTTTGTAATTCTTCACAGAGCCAGAGAGTGAGCCTAGTTTAAATTAAATTTGAATAGCCTCAAAAAGTTTTAATAATTAGTATATAAGTCAAATATGTTGGCACATGCCTAGAGGTGGAAAACTCTGGGCCAACACTAGATCATTTATCCGTGTGGCTTACAATAAGACCCATAAGACTGCCGATGTTTTATGTGCACTGGAGTGGATCACTTACCTTTTTTCACTGCTTCATGGATAGGTGAAGCCAGGTATACGTCAAGCTGGGCCTTGGCTCCAAACTCCAACAGCACATTGACACATGCAGCACTACCACTGCGGCAAGCATTGAAGAGGGGTGTGGCCCCACTGACCGTCACTCCATTGACCTAATGATGGGCAAAAGAAAACTCAGAGGATTTATTGGATCATTCGAACCAAATGTGTATCCCTATGTGTGTGCCTGGAGAAATTCTTCAAGCTGCAGAATGACTTAGGTGAACTTTACATATTTACTGAATTATAAAATGTCATAAGGTTATTGGATCAAGTGAGGTATTTTTTTTTGGGGGGGGTCTTTTTTTGAGACAGGGTCTCCTTGTAGCTCCAGCTATCCTGGAACTCACCATGTAGACCAGGGTGGCCTTGAACTCACGGAGATCCACCTGCCTCTGCCTACGGAATGCTGGGATTAAAGGTGTGGCCACCATGCCTGGCACAAGTTATTCTATGGTTAAGTGTTTAACTTATATTATTTCATGGTACCTGGGAAACTCAGATTGAACACTTGCTGAAACTGTGTCCATTTTCCACTGATAAGGAGCTCAGCCAGTCCTAGTTGTGAACAAGTCTAGCCAGGAACCAAAGGCACTAGAAAGAATAGTTAGTTAGCTTAAGCTCCTGAATTCTGTGTTTTCAAAATTCTCTTTGGCAGTTCTCCCACAGCTCTCCATGCTTTCTTGCCACAAATTTTCGTTCTGACTTTTCCATACTCATACAAATTATATATAACAGTTGTAACTCCTCAATAAACTGATCAAGCTAAAAGCTCATAGAAAATAGCCATCAACCTGGTGATTCCAGTCATCCTCAGTACCTTCTAATGATGTAGGAGTTACAGGAGAATCAGAAAGGCAGGAAGGAATCATTATCGGTTATGTTATCCAGGATTTACTGTAGCTGCAACAAACACCCCAAAGAAACCATTTTAAAGCAGGAAGGGTGGGTTCATTTTGAATCACAGCTTCAGAGGGTTCTCCTCCATCATGGCAGGGAAGGTACGTCAGACTAGAGTTCACATCATGGCTGCTAGAAAACACAGTGAGAGAATCCCAGAGCTGAGTAACTCTCCGTTTTCCCAGTTTACTCTACCTGAGCCCCAAACCAATAGATAAGTCTTCCTTTCATAGTTAGTCCTTCCTAGAAACACCTTCACAGATACACCAAGAGGTGTGATTTACTAAACTCCTTAGGTTATCTCAATCCAATAACATTGAAAAGATCACAGGTATCAAGAATAGATTGGAAAGACCCAGGGTATCAAGACACTGTGGTGGGAAGGCTCTGACACCACTGAAATATCATATCAAAATAAGGTTTGATATTATTGCAATAATCAGGATTCTAAATTACCTTGCTTTGGAAACAAAACTGTCTTGTCCCTGACTTCCAGTGTAATAATGATAAAATTTTAAAAAGGTGGGGGGGCGGGACTGGAGACATGGCTCAGCAGTTAAGAGCACTGACTGCTCTTGTAGAAGACTTGCGTTCCATTCCCAGCATCCACATGGCGGCTAAGAACTGTCTTTAAGCTGGGTGTGGTGGCACATGCCTTTAATCTCAGCACTCCGGAGGCGGAGGCAGGCAGATCTCTGTGAGTTCAAGGCCGGCCTGGTCTACAAAATGAGTTCCAGGCCAGCTGGGGCAATAGGGAGACCCTGTCTCAAAAATATATATAAATAAAAATAAATAAATAAATATAAAATTGAAATGCTAACATGACAGAAACAAAATCATAGAAAATATGTGTAAATTCATATGCTAGACATTTCTGATTTATCTTTATTTTCACCAAAAGTATTTTTGATGGAATTATTTTGATTTGTTTTTCTAAGCATCATCCTTACCCTTCATCTGGAAGCATTTTTCTTTGATTTCCTATAATTTTCTATCTTAGTTCATGTCAGTACACATTTATTGAGCACCTACTAGCTGTTGATGTTTTCAAAGCAAAGACAAGCCACTCATCTCTTCTTCATTAAGTTATATTTTATCACAGAAGAAAAACACTCAAAAAAGATACTTTCAATGCAGTAATAAATTCTTCGAATCACTGTTGCAGAGGGAGGAGAGCATAAATCTGAGGAACAGGAAGTAAAACTAGCAGGATTAATTAGATGGGATGCTGGCAGGAGAAAGATGATTCTAGGTACCATGGATGAGAAGAATGTTTTAATTTTATTATTTTTTATGTGTATGAGTGTACTGTCTGCATGTAGGTTGGTGCACCCGTGTTGTGCAATGCCTCGGAAGTCAGAAGAGGGCATCGGATTCCCCTGGAACTGGAGTTAAAGATGGTTCTTAACTGCCCCAAGAGTAGAATCTTTTATCCCATCCCTGAAACTCGAAGGTAAGAGGAGGAGCAAATCCAGAGGGACAAATATGATACACATATTTCAGATGTATTGTTTCAGGTATTGATGGGACTGCCAGTTATGAGGGCTATCCAGGGACTGACCCAATTTCTCCTAATTCCTTTCTTCATTCCGATGTAACTATCAATGCTAATATAGCACTGAGGAAAGAAATGTTTACCATAAGGACGCCATAAGTCACTCAGGCAGGTACTTCTTGGGGTGGACTGTCTTAGGGGCAGCTGGAAGAGGGACTCGACTCTGAGCCCTCTTTTGGGGATCCCCATCTTGGTGGGACCATGCTTTGCCTTTGCAGAGTGAACAGAGGGTCGGGTTTAGGTCTGCTCTGGTCCCGCGGTGGCTTTGTGTGGGCCAGCTCCTGAGGCGCAGGCAGGACGCCATAAGTCAGGCAGGTACTGGGGTGCGAGCTAGGTCAGGCATGCAGCCCCCCCAACCCCACCAATGGGAATTGGTGAGAATCCAAGTGGACTTCCTTTTGGAGAACCTTCACAACAGGAAGAGAAGACTGACTTAGGCTTCCAATATCCAATATATAAACAAAATTGAAAGCCTGAAACCTAGACAAGTCAATACTCCATAAACAAGGAGGAGGAAAGAAAAAAAAAAGCATCAGAAGGAGGCAAGCAAAAC